>JAMXDE010000030.1:220000-730146 GCA_026770025.1 Craspedostauros australis
GAAGTACAAGAATGCAACAGATGACCCTGTTGGCAAGCCTGCCTTCAGGAGTATCCTGACACTGCTCACGCGACGTGGTAAGTGTCAAACGGGCCTGTCCTCCTTCTACACAGACACTCTGACTGTATTCATGCACTTCCAAAACATGATCAAGAGAGTCATGGAACTGCTTTGGATTCAGAACAAGAAAGATCAAGACAAAGAGCTCATGTCTGATCTTCTTGATGAGGCACAGGCCATGATCACAGATAACGATTCGGTTCTGTCATTTGCGAAATTGGAATATGCCAACAAGCACATCAAGGTGAAGTCAACCACGGATAATCTACATTCCGCAGAGCTCACACTGACGAATGGCTACCTTCCGTTTGTGGATCAGGCATGCAAGCAATGCGCAGATATCATTGCGTTCTTCCTGATTCACGTTCGTGACTTTGTGCAAACTGCCACCAACAACATCACTGGCAACACGTTCGAATTGGATCGCATGGCTGCAGCAATTAACCTGTGTGATGACGCGCTGCGCCAGTACATGGCCCACCAAGTGAGACGAAAGGTACAAGTGCAGAAGATCAAGGAGGAAAAGGAGCACCTCAAGGACCATCCAGATCGCATCATTGCCGTCCTTGAACACAAACAACACGTTCTTCCAACCGAGAATCAGGAAGCACAGAATGAGATCTTCAGAAAGAATGGAATGTCTCTCCTTGGTGCCATAACAATCCAATACAAGAACGGCAAGTTCGAGTATCAATTCATTGACATGGTGATGCATGGGCGGAACAAGCAGGATCAAATCCAAGTTGTTGGCACAATCAAGACTCTCCATTCCACCGTTCTTCCGAAGCTCCACAAGGGGGTCAAAGAGGTCGTTTTCCAGAGCGACAACGCCAGTTGCTTCGCAAGTCCAGCACTGATGAGGCACATGCAAGGACTGAACCAAGGAGAGGTTGAAGTTGAGTACAAGATGCCAGAGTAGGAGAAAAGACGGAAGACGATGGGTAAGAACACGGACAAGGCTAAATCTCCACCTGCAGCAAAAATCGACACAGAAAAGCCATGTTCTCATGACGCAAAGACTGCATCATCCGCGAAGGCCAAATCACAACAAGACGCCAAAACTCGCCTTCCCAAACCACGACTCCAAATCATCCAATGGTTGTACACCAAGGCGCAAGCTCACAGGAGTGCTTTGGATGGACACTTTGGTTTTCGTCTCGTGTCAACTCAGATGTATGTGGATAGCGCCAGGGATGCAAAGATCGCCCCCAAAGGCGATATTTTCAGAGTGCTAACATCTAGATCGAAATTAGGCTAACATCTCACATGACTGGAACGTGATTCGACTTGATTGATAGTACAGTCGGATGAGGCTTTGATGATGCGATCATTCCCTGATACTACTGTCATTGGAACTGATGCAGGGAATGGCATCAGAGGGTGGCATCAGAGGGTGGCATCAGAGGGTGGCATCAGAGGGTGGCATCAGAGGGTGGCATCAGAGGGTGGCATCAGAGGGTGGCATCAGAGGGTGGCATCAGAGGGTGGCATCAGAGGGTGGCATCAGAGGGTGGCATCAGAGGGTGGCATCAGAGGGTGGCATCAGAGGGTGGCATCAGAGGGTGGCATCAGAGGGTGGCATCAGAGGGTGGCATCAGAGGGTGGCATCAGAGGGTGGCATCAGAGGGTGGCATCAGAGGGTGGCATCAGAGGGTGGCATCAGAGGGTGGCATCAGAGGGTGGCATCAGAGGGTGGCATCAGAGGGTGGCATCAGAGGGTGGCATCAGAGGGTGGCATCAGAGGGTGGCATCAGAGGGTGGCATCAGAGGGTGGCATCAGAGGGTGGCATCAGAGGGTGGCATCAGAGGGTGGCATCAGAGGGTGGCATCAGAGGGTGGCATCAGAGGGTGGCATCAGAGGGTGGCATCAGAGGGTGGCATCAGAGGGTGGCATCAGAGGAATCCAGACTATGTGATAGTCATGTTATGCTGACATGTCTAGTGACGCCAAGTGCATCAGTGCACATGTGGCAGCAACATTTAGAAAGTAGAGCAGTGATGTCAGTGATGATGTATGCAGAATCCTGACATTCACAAGCAAGATAAATGGACAAGAATGAATATGGAACAAGGTCCATGACCAGACAGATTAAGAGATGTGGAAACACCCAGGAAGGGCAACTTTAGAGAAAATGCACAATGGACTATATTGGCATCGAGCAATGAAGTAGGCAGACCCGATGATGAACCACAACGGAATTGGGCAGAACAGTAGGAAGAGTGCAGAATGCACCAACTGAGGATGGATGAGATATTGTTCTCACAATTCTCAACAATCATCAATTGACATACAAGCTAAGTTGGCAACCAACAACCAAACACAAACCAACTTCTCTTGATGGATTGATCACCCTGAGGGTGTAGTATGTGCCAGTGTTTGGTTTTCTGACCTGTGTGTATTTGACGATTCTCAATGGAGCCATTCGCTTTCGTACAGCCATACCACAACACGAGGAACACTTTGAGATACCACAGCAGGATTGGCTGTACTCCGTGTATGGTAACACATCGGAGGAAATCGCGAAGGACGCTCCTGTGCCAAGAGGCAAGACCGTCAGGACCACTTCATTTGTCGATGCCAACCTCATGCATTGCAAGGAAACTGGTCGATCGGCCACTGGAGTTCTCCATTTCGTGAACCAAACACCCATCGAATGCTTCTGCAAACGACAGGCCACCGTCGAGACCGCAACCTACGGATCTGAATTCGTTGCAGCACGTCAAGCCACTGAACAAATCATATCCCTTTGTCTTCCTCTGAGGGAGATGGGCATCCCTTTCAATGGTCCCAGTTGGCTGTTTGGTGACAACCAATCAGTCATAACTTCATCCACCATGCCCATGAGCATGCTGACCAAGGACACAACGCACTTGCATACCATCGCGTCCGTTCCGCCATCGCATCAGGAACTATCCACTTCATCAAGATCCCTGAAACACAGAATGTGGCTGCCGTCTTGACGAAGTTCCTACTGTGGGCAGCATCCTGGCCTCTCATCCAACCAATCCTATCCTTGAGAGGTGACACCATCCGCTCACACAACAAGTGATATCATCGACATGCGCTTCGGGGAGTAATAACGCATTGAACACTCCAACTACACTCGTCATTGGTACCATGTGAATGAGTCGTGTGGTATTCGTGTACCATAGGACAAATACTGATGCAGTCATGAGACTCTTCGTGTGTGATGAATCGTAATGTCTTGATATCCGCAATTGCCGCAACCCCCATGTGGGATCGCTTTCTCGTCTCACAGACTGACTTGCAATTCAGATATATTGACTCCTCAATTCCACACCATCTTGTTGACACCTTGCAATTCAGATATATTGGTTCATCCAATAGATCTGAATAAGAAGTCCTCAATTGCACAGCTTCAGAATTATGGCAGTGCTGGTCATTGTGGACCGGAACGTGCTATCAACATCTAGAGCGAAATTAGGTACCCATCTCCCATGACTGAAACGTGATTCATTATTTTTGATTCGACTCGATTTGAGAGTATTGTCGAGTGAGTCTTGATTACACGATTGATATTCAGTCACTACTGTCATCGAACATGACGTAGGCACTGACATCATCGTATGACGTCAGAGGATCGGTCATTGTGATCCTCGGAATCGAGATTATATTTTAGTCATGGTATGCTGACCTGTCTAGCCTAGCCGAATGCATCATCGAGCACGTGGCAACAACATTTAGGATCCAGAATAACATCGTCAGAGGTGATGCATGCACCTTGTCGACGTAGACGGATCGATCCATATGTGATCAAACAGAGATCAGGACTGGCTATGACCAGGAGAGGTGAAGAAACACCCAAGGGTGAGAATAACACGAGATATCGTGTAAATCAACATGCCATCTTGGGCAATGTTTTAGGAAAGACTGCGAGATAAACCACGAGGTAATCGAGCAGCATGTTAGCAACCGTGCAATAGGCACCATCATTAGAAATAGGAGATCATCATCTCGTAATCCAAACTCAATCATCAATTGACTACAACTAACTTAGAACACAACAAACACCAAACATTCCAACTCCACCTGACGGATTGATCACCCTGGCGGCGTAGTAAGTGCAGTGTTTGGTGCCCTTGACTTGTATTGAATTGCTGATTATCACGTGCCATCTGTTCTTGCTTTCACCTCTGCACTTGAAAACATGCATTCCCCACACATGTGGATCCAAACATTGTCAGGACGTCATTTCACAGCAGTATCGTTGCGAGCAACTTGTGCAATCTCGTTTCTTCCATCATCATCTTGAATTGCACTCTTCATGCTCACAGTTCTGACTTCAACAGATCAGAATTGGGCCAGCTTTCTTCACTATCATAACAATCACTTACTTGAGCCCAACACAATACACAACAATCTACATACTTCATTGTCGATTCTGGTCTTTATTTATTTGGTTCAAGTACCCTGTACCATATTCTTTTCTATCACACCACATCAAATGGTTTCCCAATCATGTAGAACCATGAATTCATCCGGTGTGACTCCACCATATCACATCCCAAAGGAACAGCTGGACATCTACAAAGCAGCAGTGCCAACCATCAGTTTACAGTTTGGCAAGGAATACATCACAAGAGAGTCAGCCATTGTCATGCCTCTCAAAGGGAAGCCTGTACACGAGAAAATCGTTGATGTCCCAGCAGTTGCATGTGATGCCATCGCCAACGCCATCAGGCAAGTGCTTGCACAGGAGGGAATCGATCCCATCGATGCAGCAAAAGAAGCTGGCAGCAACAGCACACACAATGCCAACACCAATGGGACACAAGAGATGGCTGGTCATCCAATCCATCTAGAGGAAGGACAAGCCATTAAATCGTCCACCTTGACCACTGCGCTCTCCCTCAAGGCAGCAGAGAAGTTGGAAGAATGGTATACGGTGGGCAAGAAATGCCCAGCACAAAAGAAAACGGCTGTTGCCATCCACAGGGAGCTGATAGAACAGTATTTGCAACATGATTGGGTTCTTCAGCCAGATTCCAACAGCGTTGAGCACGATAGGTTGTCTTTTCTTGAGCTTGATGAAGATGCAGTAGTCACATTTGAAGGGAATGAGCAGGTGATCACCATCGTGGGCTCAGCTATACGCCGTGCAATCGATACTTTTGGTGCCCCAGATGGTCATCATCCTTTTGTCTGGCTTACTTGCGTCTGCTTTGTCTTCCTGGAGATGGAAGTAACAGAAGCCAAGGTGGTTGCCTGAAGTAAAACACCTGCTGCCACATGTTTTGGCATGCTTGAACAGAAACAGAGATAGCAAGGCATACAATACCTCCATTCTTCTCCATGCCCAGAGCTTTCCAAGACACCTTCCACAGCGCACCAGCTGCTAAAATTTGGCTTCCGTTGTTCTTACCTTGGGACTACAAGACTTGTCTTGAGAACGAAGGAAAGGTGCTAACGTCTTTGGCATTTGTGATGCGAGAATCCGGCGACTGGATGCAAAAATGTCATTCACGTTGTTCGAATTGCGTTGTGAGGAACGCTAGTAGCGTCATATCTCGGTGGGGACCGCCTCCGTGCATTTGATATCGCACAACCACCTCCTTGCCTGTTTCCGAACCAATGGTCATGCAGAGACTTTCGAGGTTAGGGATCTCGAGGTAACAGAAGAAACCCACAAGGTTGTACTTTGGTTTCTTCTTGTGCTCCTTCTTGCTCCCAGTTATCCCCATGGCCTCGAAGTAGAATTGACCCTTCACTCACAAAATGTTCTCTGGGATGTGAGGATAGCGACGTTTCCCATTCTCGTTGATGACTTGTTTGTAGGTGCTCACAAGTGCCTCCTCCATGCGTCCACATGTTCAATAGGTACGAGATAGGCTTTGCCCCTGGCCCCTATGAAAGAACAAGTCATCAATCAGTGCAACCACATTAGTTGCAATAACCATGGTCTTGTCCAGATGATTCCTTTTCTGGGGGTGATGGGCTACTGAGACGACACTATACTCAAGAACTTCTTGAATATTGTCGCAAGTAAACAGGACCCAAAATCACTTCTCCTCCATGAGGGCAATCAGCACTTGGGTATGGTTGAACTGTTTGGCCAACACCCAAAATACACAAACCTCATTTGCCCAAGCCGCACCATTGAGGTTCGTCACCTTCGCAAGGGGCGGCAATATTAGGTTCATTTCAAAGTAGGTCGTATCCACCGCAAAGCCTCTATTAAGTCATCAGTTCTGAGAAAGGTATGAGGAGAGAGTGGATATTCTGGCAAATTCTGGTGTGACTGTAAGATTTCTTGATGTGGTTGGATCATTGATGTGAGTTGGATCATTGATGTGAGTTGGATCATTGATGTGGTTGGATCATTGATGTGGTTGGATCATTGATGTGGTTGGATCATTGATGTGGTTGGATCATTGATGTGGCTGGATCATTTGGATAGTTGTATTATTGTGTGCTGTTGCAACACGATCCGGAAGGGAAGACCTTCCTGACTGCCAGTTTCAGTGAAACTGTTGATTCAGTTAGGAGGGAAAGACTGTCTGGGAAGTAGTAGGATTGACAATGAGTAGATTAGTATGGTTGTGCTGATCTTGGGTTGTGCTGATCTTGGGTTGTGCTGATCTTGGGTTGTGCTGATCTTGGGTTGTGCTGATCTTGGGTTGTGCTGATCTTGGGTTGTGCTGATCTTGGGTTGTGCTGATCTTGGGTTGTGCTGATCTTGGGTTGTGCTGATCTTGGGTTGTGCTGATCTTGGGTTGTGCTGATCTTGGGTTGTGCTGATCTTGGGTTGTGCTGATCTTGGGTTGTGCTGATCTTGGGTTGTGCTGATCTTGGGTTGTGCTGATCTTGGGTTGTGCTGATCTTGGGTTGTGCTGATCTTGGGTTGTGCTGATCTTGGGTTGTGCTGATCTTGGGTTGTGCTGATCTTGGGTTGTGCTGATCTTGGGTTGTGCTGATCTTGGGTTGTGCTGATCTTGGGTTGTGCTGATCTTGGGTTGTGCTGATCTTGGGTTGTGCTGATCTTGGGTTGTGCTGATCTTGGGTTGTGCTGATCTTGGGTTGTGCTGATCTTGGGTTGTGCTGATCTTGGGTTGTGCTGATCTTGGGTTGTGCTGATCTTGGGTTGTGCTGATCTTGGGTTGTGCTGATCTTGGGTTGTGCTGATCTTGGGTTGTGCTGATCTTGGGTTGTGCTGATCTTGGGTTGTGCTGATCTTGGGTTGTGCTGATCTTGGGTTGTGCTGATCTTGGGTTGTGCTGATCTTGGGTTGTGCTGATCTTGGGTTGTGCTGATCTTGGGTTGTGCTGATCTTGGGTTGTGCTGATCTTGGGTTGTGCTGATCTTGGGTTGTGCTGATCTTGGGTTGTGCTGATCTTGGGTTGTGCTGATCTTGGGTTGTGCTGATCTTGGGTTGTGCTGATCTTGGGTTGTGCTATTTGATATTTTGAATAGGCTGCATTGTGAGTTGATCAGATGATGCATGTAGGATGAAGAAACGATGTTCACATGAGTGGTGCAGCTCTGCACTGACACTCAGAGGTTCAGTGTTGAGGACAGACAGGGATCCTTTCTCTTTCCTGCTCTCTATTGTCTGTATTAGTCTTCCTACGTCCAAGTACAAGAGCTTGACATCTTGATTGAGGTTGCGCGTGAGAACACAGGATGGAAAGTGAGTGGAATTGCAGTTGGATTCCCTGCTTGTGTTGAAGCAGGACAAATCTCTTTGTTACTGTCATGTAGAGGTGGCAGGTGACATAGCTGACATGGGAATCGAGGCAAGTGGTAATACAAGGATTCTGGGGAGCATATTGTTCCCAGAACAACTTGGATCAAGTTGATCATGCAATTTGAGTCAGGAATGATCCGTGAATAGAAAAGGAGGAAAAGAGAAAGGAGGATTTTTCTGTTGTTGTAGTTGGAAGATGTTGTGCCAAAATGAATTTCAAGGCATGACATGGGACACGCTAGAGTGAAACGTAGTCAGTTCTGAAGTGGACTTCAACTCTCCCTCTCAGTGTTGAGTCACGGTGAAATTGTGATATCGGTGAAAACTTCATCTTTCGTTGATTGTTGATGACGAGGAACGCCTACTAACCCATGATTTGGAATCGTAGGTATTGGAAGGTGACAACAATCACTCCCTTGGTGAAGACATCGGCCAGCTGCTCGCCTGTTGGAATGTGTTGCACACAAATGAACCCAGCCTTGACCCAATACCAGAAGAAGTGCCACTTGGTGAGGAAGTGTTTAGTTCGAGCAGTGGGTTGGTGATTGGTGGCAAGTGAGATGCATGCTTCGTTGTCTTCGAAAACGGTGCACTGGAGGTTTGTGTGTAAGGGCATGTCTGTGCCAGCGTTGTCGATGACCTGGCGGATGAGTTGTTGGATCGGAATGAGGGGACGCATTGCGAGGGAAAGCGCAGCATACTCAGCCTCCGTTGTTGAGAGTGCGATCTCCGTTTGAAGCTTGGACTTCCAGATGAGCGGACATCCTCCCAGTTTGATGAGGTATCCGGTGCGTGACTTGACCGCTGTGCGGTCCTGGTCGGGTTCCTGTCTGTAGAGTCCTGCGAAGTCGGAGTCAACGAAGCATGTGAGGTCCAATTGTCCAGTGGGGCGTATGATGGTACCCTTGTCCTGCGTGGTCTCCAAGTATCGCATGATCCTCTTGATCGCTTTTGCGTGCGAGCGACGAGGGTCGCTTCCGAAGCGAGCGACCTGGGAGACAGCGAATGCGAGGTCTGGACGAGTGTTAGTAGTGAGGTAGAGTAGCATGCCCACCACAGAGCGGTAGTTCCAGGTTTCGTCCATGGGTGGTTCATGCTCGTTCCTGCCGAGTGCGGTTTGGGCCGCGGGTGTGTCAGCTCTGCCGCAGTCCGTCATGCCCGTTGCCACGAGTACCTTTTGGATAAGTCCTGGCTGCCGCAAGTGGATGTAGTCGGCTTGTGGGTCGCGGTTGACTTCGATACCAAGGAACTCGTTGAAGCTTCCTTCATGAGTGAGTTCGAATCCTCGGTGTCTCATGGACCGAATGAAGTTGTCTGCAAATTTCTTGGTCTTGGTTGCGATGCCGGCGTCATCGACGTAGAGGACTATCATGTTGCCTTCACGGATGAAGAGGCACTGCTCCAGATCGCAGGCAGTGAATCCTTTGGCGAGGAGGGATCGGATGAGGTGTTCGTACCACAGGCGAGGGGCGATGGTGAGGCCGTATAGACTCTTCCTGAGGACGAGACATGTGTTTGATCCTTTGCTTGACTTGAATCCTCGTGGTAGATGGAGAAATACCGGTTTGTGAATCTCAGCTTGGACGAAGGCGTTGGTAAAGTCGATGGATGTCGTGACCCATCCCAAGACGATAGACGTAATCAGGAAGATGCGGACGGAGGACCATGCCACAGCTGGCGCGTAGGTGAAGGAGTCTTCTGGTATGAGGTCACCTTGGCAACACCATCGACCCTTGTACTTTTTGATAGTACCGTCAGGGAGGCGCTTGCGGCGGAAGACCCACGTTCCTGGGTAGATCTTCTCTCCATAAGGCACGGTGTTCTTGTCGACTTCCTCCCATGTACCCTTCTCAGTGAGATCTTGGATCTCTTTGTTCGCTGCTTGCATCCAAGCGTCTCTATTGTCATCACAGATGGCCTCGTCGAAGGAGAGTGTGTCTGGGTCAGAGGTTGAAGCCTTGTACGCTGCTGTTTGCTCAGAGGTGTCGAGGTTGGCACCTGTAGCGAAGTAGCTCATGAGCTGCCAGTCAACATAAGCTGGGAAGTTGGTTGCGTCTGGTTGTGGCTCGATGATGTTCACGGAGTATGCGTGTTGTTCGATGTTGACCCAATCCTTCTGTGGGATGCAGTTGTTGGTGTCGAGAATGTGGCTGGGGTCAACTGTTAGGGTGCTTTGGAGGATGGCTTGATAGTCAGTCTCGTGCGTGTTGGGTACCTGCTGCACCTCAGTTGTGCTGGGGAGTGGCCATGGTCCTGGGCGAATGGTGCTTGTTTCCCATTGCAGGGACTCGAAGGCCGGGTGATAATCGTGTCTTTGGCCATCTGCGTCACAGATGGATAGGTGTTTGGCCTTGAACATCGTTGCGCCGAGTCCTCCTTCTGGTAGAGTGTGTCCCTCGCTCATGAGTGTGTCCCTCGCTCATGAGTGTGTCCCTTGCTCATGAGTGTGTCCCTTGCTCATGAGTGTGTCCCTTGCTCATGAGTGTGTCCCTTGCTCATGAGTGTGTCCCTTGCTCATGAGTGTGTCCCTTGCTCATGAGTGTGTCCCTTGCTCATGAGTGTGTCCCTTGCTCATGAGTGTGTCCCTTGCTCATGAGTGTGTCCCTTGCTCATGAGTGTGTCCCTTGCTCACGAGTGTGTCCCTTGCTCATGAGTGTGTCCCTTGCTCATGAGTGTGTCCCTTGCTCATGAGTGTGTCCCTTGCTCATGAGTGTGTCCCTTGCTCATGAGTGTGTCCCTTGCTCACGAGTGTGTCCCTTGCTCACGAGTGTGTCCCTTGCTCACGAGTGTGTCCCTTGCTCACGAGTGTGTCCCTTGCTCACGAGTGTGTCCCTTGCTCATGAGTGTGTCCCTTGCTCATGAGTGTGTCCCTTGCTCATGAGTGTGTCCCTTGCTCATGAGTGTGTCACGGTCATCAGACTTCGATGGTCGCGGAGAGCAGTGGCACGGAAGGCGAGCACGTCGAAGTGGGGAGCCATGGTTCCGGTGAGAATGAAGCTGCTCATCGTACCCTAGAACTTGTGCATAGGCAATTGCGACTGAATTCTGATGGAACACAGACAAGAATGAGTACTTACCTCAAAATTGGGAGTGATCAAGTCCGTCAATGAAGTCGAGTGAAGCTGTGTGATAGTGTTCTTGGGCTATGCATGGTTAATCAATTTAGATGATGTATAGCTCACCCAATTCAGATCTGTTGAAGTCTGAAATTGTGAAAAGATGGGGATGCAATGATGTGAACCGATGCTGCGGCAACATGTGTTGCAACACAGCAGTGCATGAAGTGCAGAGCATGAAGTTGTTGTCAAGTTTGCAAGAATGAAGGAGGTTCATGGCGCCACCAATACCAATCTTGCTTCTTGGAACAACATTGATGCTTGCAACAAATCCGATCATTGCAGAAATGCAATCTTGCCAAATTTGATGGGATTGATGAGCTTGTATCTGAGCCAAGATGCTTAAATACATTCACTCATCAAGCCAGTAGGCATGCCCTGTGAAGGTGGATTCGCAGGGATTCAGACATACATGTTCATGTGCACATAAGGAGGATGATAGGTAGGACCTGACGCCCATCCTTCAACTCATTATCATCTTCAGGCACCAAGAAAGGTATCTGAGGGCCGTCGGGAGTTGCGGGAAATGAGGCCAACAGAGAAAGAGAAAACGGTTCAAAACAAAAGTCTCATGCGTGACCTGACGTAATCTATGGAGAACAAGATTAGACATAGACTAAGGTGAATATAAGCTATTGATATGATAGCCAAAGTCGATGAGAAATTGATACTCGAGAGTGTGCTGAATTCGTCGGTGAGGGCTGATGGTGGTGTGTCACCACGCCGGATCAGGAAATTGTCGGTTGGCGCACCGGCTGGCTCGTGGTTTTGATTCGTGGCGCGGGTGTCGGTCATGTCGTATGTGACACTGGAATTTCGTGTCTGTTGGCGGTTGGGCGAGGCTGGTGTACTCTTGGTGCGCCTGATGGGTCTGGGTGTTCTCCTTTGTGCCGTTTCGAGGGGGTTCGGTTCTCGTTGGGTTCTGGTTAGCCGAAGGGTTTTCGATGTCGGGCTGTATTTCATGGAGGTCTGTTGATACCTCGCCATGTTCACGCTCATAGTGTGTTCTTCCTTCGGCGGTGGTGGTTCTTGCGTTTCCGTGGCCATTATATCGGGATCATCGTCTGCTCTGGTCGTCCTGCTCTTTGTTATGGCTTGTGATATGGCTTCGCTGTGGTATCCGGACTCATGGATTGAGTTCCAGAATATCGTTCTCGACGTGATGTGGTGGAATGGTGTTTTGGAAAGAGGCTTGGTTAGTATGTCGGCGATGTTGTCAACTGACGCAATGTGGGCGAACACGATGATTCCAGCGGCGATGCATTCCCGGATTTGGTGGAAAGCCAATGAGCAGTGTTTCTTCTTTAGCGTTGAGGATGGGACCGTAGTATTGAGTACCACCGCTTTGTTGTCTCCGAGCATGATTGCGGGTCCGTCGATGGAGACTCCGAGGTCTCTCAGCATGTATCGCAGACCTGTGACCGCCTCGGTAGCTATCCTGGCTGCCACTAATTCTGATCCGTATGTGGATGTTTCCACCGTGTTCTGCCATTTGCAGATGGTCTTAACGATGGTGTTGTTGATCAATAGTACCACACCCGTCATGGATTTCCGTGTGACCTGGTCATGGCCATGGTCGGCGTCCACGTAACACGTGATTTGAACCGGCTTCCCTTTTGGTGTTGGTACTGGTACAGGGGTGACTTCTGCTTCGGTAGGGTAGAATTCTCTCCAATGGCTTGAGAGGGTAGTGTCGATGTTCGTGTGGTCCACTGGGTTGGGGTCGCAGAGGATGGCTCCCCTTTCTCGACCTTTGAGGTACCCGATGATACGTTGGATGGTCAGGAGATGTCCTTCCCTTGGTGCCATAGCGAACCGTGCCATCGTCGTCGTGGCGTATTGGATGTCCAACCTTCCGAGGGTCACGACCCAATTGAGGCAACCCAGTATTGATCGGTAGGTCCTGGCGTCTTCAGTGCTTGTGAAGTCCGAGGTGTCGCTTTCTGGGTGGCAGGCCTCTACCATGGGGGTGGATGCCTTCGGGATTGTCTTCCCTACTAGTTGCTCCACTCGTTTGATGACGTTTCCGATATATGTCTGGGCTGAGAGTCCGATGCTGACTCCCCTGTCCTTCCAGTTCTTGGGAAGGTCGACGATGTTTCCGCCAAGGTAGTACTCTGGGTCACCGCATTGCTTCATGGTGTACTGTTTCTTGAGGTCGTCGATGATTGGGATGGGATCCTTGCTGAAGATCAGTACGTCGTCCACGTACGTGGTGATCATCTCGTAGTGGTCGTCGGCTTCTCTGGTGTAGATGTCGTTGTCGGCTTTGGAGGGTAGGAATCCCATGGTTCGGAGGGTGTCGGCGAAGTGTTCATGGAACCTCGCACTTGATGTCCTCAGGCCATAGAGTCCCTTTTGGATGATGAGGGGTTTGCCTTCGAGGTCGCCAAATTCAGGTCCTGCTCGGATGTAACACTTCTCGAGGGTGTCTGCGTATAGAAACGCGTTCCCTACGTCGCCGGCGTATGCTCTCAGCCTGTTGGCTGCTGCGATGGCGAAGGCGATTCGGATGGTGTCTGATGCTACCACTCCTGAGTAGACGTCTTCTGTTGGTGGGGATGTCTTGTTCCCGTTTGCCACCAGTCTTGCCTTTCGACGTAGGTCGAACTTCACGTCGTATACGATGTGGTATGGGATCTTGTTGTCATCTCCAATTGTGTCAACATGTACTTAAGTTTTCCCTTCATCCTCTCTATCATCTACATGCATTTGAGTGCAGTCAGTTGGATGAAAAGGTGAAGCAACATGCCATGTGAACACCCATGTCAGGAATGAAGGGTACGATTAAGCCGTTTACTCTGTGATCGCCACATCTTCCAAAGTACAAATCAGTCTCCAATTGATGTATCAAAGACGGACACACTTCTGATTGTCTAGAAGCCTGTCCTTCCTGTATGTCAAGAGTTTGATAGATGACGAACACATATGGCAAACTATGGGTAATGAAGAAAGACTTGGATGCTGAAGTGTTCTGAACATGACCGTTGACCAGTGAGCCAACATGTATGCACATGCGCTATCACTTTTTTATCATTCACAACTCAGAACATGAGGCTGTATGTGAATGGATCATGAAGGAGAACAAAATGTTGATGGGAGCATCTCACGAGGGAACAAGTCAAGCGCACCAATAGATCGCACGCGATTGAGACCGTTCAACTTCTGCAATACAATTGTGCACAATCCACACATGGATCTCACACACAAAGAAAAGCAAGAGCTGAACATAATGGCAAAGCTGGTGGATGACTTCTTCCAGCACAGCACAGCACAGCACAGCACAGCACAGCACAGCACAGCACAGCACAGCACAGCACAGCACAGCACAGCACAGCACAGCACAGCACAGCACAGCACAGCACAGCACAGCACAGCACAGCACAGCACAGCACAGCACAGCACAGCACAGCACAGCACAGCACAGCACAGCACAGCACAGCACAGCACAGCACAGCACAGCACAGCACAGCACAGCACAGCACAGCACAGCACAGCACAGCACAGCACAGCACAGCACAGCACAGCACAGCACAGCACAGCACAGAACAGAGGAGGATGAAGACCTGCCAGATCAACAGCCAGATGAGGACCCAGACATGGACTACATGGACTTCACTGTCAAGGAGACATGGGAGACAATGTTCCCTGGCAATTGCATGGGATTTTGCCTTGCACCCTACATCACATGGGCTGTACTCTACAGGATGCCCACCATCAGTCTCCACACCACAGTGGCAAGGGATGCAAGGAGGGCCTTGAATGAGATCAACAAGAGATTTCCAACCTGGAGCAACATCTACAATCCAGCTGCAGGGAGAAAGGCACTATCCCACAGCTCTGCCAACTTCTCAATCATCTGCCACAACTTGAAGAGGATCAACATCAGGCCAGCTCATAGTGTGCAGAGGTAGGAGCCCCTCACATTTCCAGATATCAGGAGGCTGCACCAAGCTGCCCCACCTGACCCAGCTGGATAGAGGGACATCTCTTTTCTCTACTTCCTTATGAGACTGGAACAAGAGGCAAGGCAGCAGTGGGAAAGGTCATGAAGTGGACTTCCTTCAACAATGAGACCAAGAGATATGTCATCTACTTCAAATTCCAGAAGAGAGAGCAGACATGCACATGACTCCAAGCAAGGCAGTACTGAATGTGGAAGCATCCAGAATATCTGTTTGGCATTGCCAACCCATAGCAGATTTGTATCAACTTGACTAAGCTTTGCTACTATACAGGCTCCCCTTTGAGATACTTCTCTGCTCACTCAGCCAGGACAGGCAAGATCAATGACATCATCTGCAGCTCCAAGCTGAAGGAAGATCCCATCTCAGTGGGCCCTGCCAATGAAAGGATCATTGGGGACTGCACAACAACGTCCGATGCAATCAGGCTCTACTTCAGAAGCCTTTCAGACAGGGCAGGCATGTATGTAGGGCAGATTGACTCAATGGATGAGCTCACAGTGGAGCAACTGCATCCAGAGCTCAAGGGCAAGATGCAGCCAATTGTGTGGCCTTACATGCCACTGAGCTCAAATGCAGTTGCTGATGACTTGAGAGAGGAGATCATCAATGTAGTGAACTGGTTGGACTCACAGCATCCCACCAGTACTACTTCGAAGGGCTGAAAGAGGATACCTTCCGTCACTGTTTGAACAAATCAGCAACATATCGGATGAGAAAGATGTTTCTTCTTGGGGGGCAGCCTCCTTGAGATTGGGAGAGCAATGTCTTCACCAAACACAAGTATTGGGCGCAAGCTTTGGATCTTGTTTGTGACTGGTGAGATCTCCATCAAGAAACTCTTCAAGCTTGCAGAAAGTGAAAAGGTTAAAGCAAGTGAGCACATGTGCAACTACTTCAAGTTGCCAAGGCTTCAATGCCAGGAGAGGAGGCAGCTTCCACCAAAGCCCAAGAAGAGGTTTGATGTCTTGGAGTCTAGGAATGTCAGGCTGCTTGCCCATGCAGCCAAGAACAGGCTCGGGTTTCTGCTGAGGGCAATGCAATGATTGGAGCCACACAGTATGATGCAATCAAGCTGTCAGATGCTCAGGTGGCAATGATTGATCTGGCCAATTAGGATGGAAAGGATGTGGATGAGAGAGCATTTTACCAAGCAGGGCCAGATGTCAAGCTAGACAACCAGACCCAGCAGCCTGTGTATGAGTCTTCTGATGAAGAAGAGATGTGTTGGGGCTCTGGGGTTATAGTGTTAATAGTATTCTAATCTGTGATTTGATCGTAATGTTTTAGAACTGTGTTAGAACGAAATCAAAGAGGGGATTCCACACTGAAACGTAGAGTGATCAGATCGTTGTTGTTGGTGAGGAGATTGTTTGATATTGTGAATTATTCATATGAAGACTGATGAGTCCCAAAGATTGAGATCTTCGAACTGTGAGCATGAGGGAGGGCTTGCAAGTCTCGTGCTATTCTGGTGGAAGATAACATGGAGATAACACTTCAATTTTGCGTGTTACTGAGTGCATTCAAATTTGCAAAAGTCAGACAACAAACACTATGATGCGCCATGTTGTAGAATGCAATTCCTCATGATGTTGCTAGTAAAATGGTCACACGATTGATCGACCTTGTTTTGCGAAGGTCTGGTATCCATTCGGAGTTATTCGATCGAAGACTGGACCCTGTCATGATTGGGTGGCAGTGCCTTCTCAGAATTCAGGGAGGCAAGAAATTTGATTCATGTCCTCCCAATTCTGTGCATGGAGGGAAAACAATTCATGTGATGCAAAATGTGATGCGCGAATGATATGACATTGTGTCGCACCAAGATTCCCGTTCAGCAGTGGAGAAAAGGGGACATAGAATCTTTTTTGATTGGTCAACAGTTGTCACTTATTTTGGAAATATTACGTTGCACTAATAGACTTGCAGCATTGGAGGTCTGCTCTTTTGCATTGAAGCAGTAGGAAGCACAATTCTTGGCCATCTGGACAGGATAGATGTGCAGTGCATCTTGGCAACAGGCGAACGTGTCCCTTCAGTCGATGGGAGCAACTTGATGCGAGAGCGGAGTTTTTGAGGCAAAGTCATGAATTTCCATTTGGGTGCCATGGTAGATGCTCCAGGTGACAAAATGTTGTAGAAACAAGGGAACTTACTGGACTCCAAAGCATGGTCAATCTGTTGATGTGCAGTAGGTGAACGTGGTTGGTGTGTGTGCACATGCGTAGCTGTGCATAGTTAGTCTTAATGCTGTAACAAAACCGTTACCTCGGTGGCCGAAGAAAGCTCAGACGCAGGACATCGGAAAGACGGGTATGTTGCTACTTGGCGCAATGATTGTGACCTGCAAGAACGGCCTCTTCAAGTTCGAGTTTATGGATTTTGTCATTGCTGGCTACTCTACCCAAGACCATAACCAGGTTGCAGGCATGTTGAAGCTCCTGATGAAGCGGATTCATGTTGAATACCCAAATGTAATGGAGGTCATCATGCAAAGTGACAGCGCAAGTTGCTTCGCAAGCCAAGAATTGATTCCATACATCTTCCACCTGAACACCAATGCAGACTGTTAAGTGTCGGCTTGATACCCATTTCAGCTTCATTACTTGTGTGCTGGACTCATATCTGAAGGAGGGCTTCAAGGTGACAACAGAATCGTAAATCTTCGAGGCAGTGAATCATGCAAAGATAGCAGGAACAATCGTGGTACTTGTTGACTGGTCCAAGTTGAAAAGTCAATCAAGTCAACGAAAAAGTTCAAGGTGAACTCCATTTTGGTGAGAGCTACACATCACATCAAATGGTTTGATGTTCATGTGGATGTGAATGCATCTTCAGGGGTTTCAGAACCTGTCATGGTTCACAAGGAACAGTTGGATGAGCATCTGAAGGAGGACCTTGTAATCAGCTGCAAGTTTGGTGAGAAGTCCAATAAACCCGCTCTGACAACCAAATTGCTGACATCAAAGCACGGGGGGAAGATGATCTTGTGCCAGAAGATGAAGAGGCGCAAATTATTACCACTGCATGTGCTAAATCTGTGAAAGAGAGTGGGATTGGAGATGTTGTAATGAAGCACAAATTGGCAGAACCCACCAGAAATGCCTTGTATCCACCAAAAATGAGCGCTGGGTGGGCTATGACCAAGCCAAGGAAACGAGTTCCTCTGGCACCACACGTCAAGGTGTTTCTCGATGACTACAACAACCTGAATGATCCAAAGGCCAGGAAGGCTGCATTGAAACATGAAGCACACAAAAAGGTGATGGAGTTTGTGCAGCACGATTGACTGCTGTGATGGCAAACAACACCAGACCGTGTACAAGCTCATCTCAACAAGACAATGCCAAACCCAAGAAAGAGAAAATTGGCTCCAAACGACACAGAACAACCACCAACAATCACCAACAATCACCAACAACCACCAACAACCACCAACAACCACCAACAACCACCAACAACCACCAACAACCACCAACAACCACCAACAACCACCAACAACCACCAACAACCACCAACAACCACCAACAACCACCAACAACCACCAACAACCACCAACAACCACCAACAACCACCAACAACCACCAACAACCACCAACAACCACCAACAACCACCAACAACCACCAACAACCACCAACAACCACCAACAACCACCAACTGAAAATCAGCAATTACACACAGGAAAAGGGGCACCAAACACTGCACTTACTACACCGCCTGGGTGATCAATCTGATAGGTGAAGTTGGAGATGTTTGGTGATTGTTGTTGTTCTAAGTTAGTTGTGTTCAATTGATGAGTGAGGTTTGGATTATGAGAACATGATCTCATCATTCTAAAGATGGTGCCTATTGCACGGTTGCTAACGTGCTGCTCGATTACCTCGTGGTTTATCTCGCAGTCTTTCCTAGAACATTGCCCAAGATGGCATGTTGATTTACACGATATCTCGTGTTATTCTCACCCTTGGGTCTTTCTTCACCTCTCCTGGTCATAGCTAATCTTGATCTCTGTTTGATCACATATGGATTGATCCGTCTACGTCGACAAGGTGCATGCATCACCTCTGACGATGTTATTCTGGATCCTAAATGTTGTTGCCACGTACTTGATGATGCATTCGGCTAGGCTAGACAGGTCAGCATATCATGACTAAATATAATCTCGATTCCGAGGATCACAATGACCGATCCTCTGACGTCATACGATGATGTCAGTGCCTACGTCAGATTCGATGACAGTAGTGACTGAATATCAATCGTGTATCAAGACTCACTCGACAATACTCTCAAATCGAGTCGAGTCAAAAATAGTGAATCACGTTTCAGTCTTGAGAGATGGGTACCTAATTTCGCTCTAGATGTTGATACTCCCCTATAGTCGGGAGTCTTGTTCATCCGCCCAGAGTCTCTCCTTTCCAGAATAGAAGCGGCCTCACTAACGGCCAGTACTTCGCCCATGGAAAGAACTTGGTCATGACGTCGGCTACGTTTTCTGTTCCGTCTATCTTGCAGAAATGCAGGATCTTCGCAGCTACTGCGGCACGCACGCAGTGGTACGCCAATGCGTTGTGTCGTTTGGACAACACACTGTTGGGAATGGTGGAGGATGTGATCACGCTCTGGTCCTGAGGTGGTCTGGATGACGGCGGTGGCCGTGACCAGCGCCAGATCCTTGATTTCTGCGTCACCGATTCCAGAAACATCAGCACGGTTGGACGTGGATTCCATCACCAGCATGTCATCACCAACGAGACCGCCGTTCGCACCTCCATCCACCAATGCGCCTTGCACACTCATGTTCGTGTTGTTGAACTTGTACGATACGTTCGTGTGAGACAGGGTGTAGGTGCGACCGTCAATGACGAGGGAAGCCGGCGGGCTAACGGACGCACTAGACATGGCATTGGAAAGAAGAAGGTTGATTGCTGTGCCAGTGGTAGAACTAGATTCGTTATTGTTACTACCTTTGTCGTTGGTCTGGATGTCCTGTTGGTTGTTCTGGTTGGATGTGGAGCCATTACGGTTGGTGTTGTTGGCGGAACGCTGCGAGTTGTCACTCTTGCCGCGTCCTGAGTTGGCACGTCGAGCTTGGAGGAAGTCTTTGCGCTGCTTGTGTGTCAGCTTCTTGAACTCCTCACGTGGCAGTCGCTCTCGCGTTTCCTTGCTGTAGTCCTTGTTGGGCTTCCAGAGGTTGGGTCCATCGTCCTCGCCTTTTTGCGTTGCTTCTGCTGTTTGGAGTTGTTGGCCTGGCACTGTGGCTTCAGTTTGTTGGCGTCATGGCCGTCAAGTTGCACAGCGTATGGCCGAACGAGCTCAACGAGGGTATCGAACTCCATGGTGGTCGCAGGCTGGCCGGGTTTGTAGGCCAGGATCGCGGTCTGCAGGTAGTCAGTCTGGAAGATAGACTGATACAGCGCCTTGTCGCTCTCGATGGCGTTCGTCAACCACTCTGTCTTTGTCACGTCGTCGATCGGATCATCACGCAATGCCCCAAGTTCGTGTACCTTGTGTTGCCACAGGTCCAGGAACTGCTCATGAGTCTTGCGGCACTGCTTGTCCAGCTTGAACTTGATGATGTCGTCACGGATGCGTCGGATAGTGTTGACAGCAGTAGCACCGGTGGTGTACTCGCGAACCAGCATGCAGTAGACAGCTTGACCGTCACAGATCGACTCGTACAGGGTTGCACACTTCCTACTCTTCGTGGTCTGCAGGTTGGATACAAACATGTTGAAGAGGAAGGTGGACTGCACTTTGAAGAGCTCGGCTTGTTCATCAGGAGGGACGTAGTCAGCATCAAGGACATTGGTGATGTCATGAGCAGCAGCGGTGGCACGCAGATGACGATGGAATGTAGCAAAGTACTTGTCATCAGACAACTTGGGGTAGTTGCTATTGTTACGTTTGATGCTACGCGTGAATTCGGCTGCCAAAGAGTGTCCTGTCTTCTCGAACGACGTGTCCGTGTGTTCATGCTTGGTGTCGAAGGAAAACGCGCTGCCAGTTCCATCAGGCGGGCCCGCTGATGACATGGGCGATGGTGTGTGTGTCCTGGCAATGTACTCCATGTATGAATCCTCCGTGAGGTCTAGCCATGTCTCTGCAGTAGGATTAGGTTGAGCACTGAACCAGCCAATGGCGTTGGAGATTGTACGAATTGCTATCTTTGACAGTTGGACTACGAGGTTAGGTTCTGGATCCGGTTGACGGACGGTCGCATTCATGTCAAGCATATCCTCACGGTTGAGCGAAGCAAAATCCATGATGGTTCGGATCTCTTCAGTGTGCAAGATAAGCCATTCAGGGGACAAGTCATCATATCCGAGAACGCCGAGGACATGTGCCAGGATGCTGTTGTTGATTGGGATTGGTTCGGACATCGTGTTGTTGGGTGTTGCGAGGATGTGGTTGTTGGTCCAGTTTGTTGCTATTATTACCGGACGAGTATATTCCCGCAGCTCCCAGGAAAGTGGTCACACTTGGAAATGACTGTGCCGTCCGCTGTGATGTCGAAGCGTTCGCCAGGATGTGACGGTGAATTTCTGCGCTTGTCGGAATTCGTCGGGAATGGAAGTGGTGCCGGATGCAAAGTGCCAGTGATGGCGAAGGCGTCAGCGGTAGCATGTTGTCACGAGTGGACTGTGGTTGGGTTGGTCTTGGATGACTGGTTGATAAAACCAAAGCAACGGGACCAAGTGAATTCCCCGATTGACAAAATGCGAAGATGACCGTGCTTAATCCGAGGCGAAGGATGACCGATGGATAAAATGCCAACCAGGACCGTGTGGATTTCCCGTTTGGACGATGTGTTGGCGCGCGACCCGAAGTCGGATGAATGACTGGAACGGCGAAGGAGTTGTGAGCCGGTGATGGCGCGCCAGTGATGGTACGAACCGAAGGAATTCGTAGCCAATCAGAAGGTGGACTGAGCGCAAATGGCTGTTGTTGATGGAACGAGTGAATGTTTCGCGCCTTTCGGGGACACGTTCCCTGAGATGGCCTGTTCTCAACCGGCTTGAGGCCGCTTGTTGTTGAGAGCCAGGCAGGGCAAAGTAAATTTAGTAGATGTGAACTGTAAGGTAATTGCAATAGGTTGTGAATTACAATCGATTTGGATTATGATGACAGGTTGTCCAACTTGAGGCGTCATAGAAAAGTCAAGCATGCAGAGCCATGGGATAAGCCGTCCTTTAGCAGAACCAAACAGGACAGCACCTGCTCCTGTGGAGCAGCTGATGCATATCCTTTCTCTGGAGAGGTCTGACCTGAATCTTCCGATCCAGAACAAAGAAGAGCCAATTCGGTCTTCTTAAAAGCTACAATCTGATTGGTTGCAGCAACAAATGACAGAAGGAAGCAATGCACTTGCAGATGGAGTGTTGCTTGCGTCAGAGCAGATGGTGACAGGCGGGATGCGAGATCAGATCGTCATGAGAGCATGGCGAGTGTCTGATTTTGCGCCCCGTCTTGCTTGGTTATCTACTGTGTCCTTGTTGCACGCTTTGTGCATGTTAGTGGGTCCTGGGTCGAATAAGCGAAGTATTTCGCTCACACAAGGACGCACTTGCTTGGACTCGCGGCTCTAACGCGGTGGTGGAGCTAGTGTGTCCCAACTCTCCCTCTCGGCGTTGTTCATGGTGAAGCACAATATAGAAAAACTGCGACTCCTCAATGGTTGGCATATCCCTACCATCCCATGAGCTTGGATCGAAGACGCTCGAACGCGTCTCGGGCAAGCCCCTTTGTGAAGATGTCCGCGATCTGAACCGGTGTTGGAACGTGGAGAATGCGGATGAAGCCTTCCTTGACCCAGTACCAAAAGAAGTGCCACTTCGTCAAGAAGTGTTTGGTTCTTGATGTCACCTTGTGCTGCGTGGCCAGTGCGATGCATGCCTCATTGTCCTCAAACACGGTGCATTGGATGTCTGTTTTGAGACGCTCCTCCATTTGCGTGGCGGCTGCCACTTCGCGAATCAGCTGTTGGATCGGAATGAGAGCTCGCATGGCGAGTGATAGAGCTGCGTACTCAGACTCCATGGTTGATAACGCAATTTCTGTTTGCAGCTTGGATTTCCAAACGAGCGGGCAACCTCCCAGCACCACGACGTAACCAGTTCGGGACCGCACTGCATTGGGTGACTCGTGCCTCCCTCTTATATAGCCCAGCGAAGTCGGCATCCACATAGCATTGGAGGTCGAGCTTCCCAGTTGGCTGTACGATGGTTCCTTGTGTTCTGGTTTGCTTGAGATAGCGAACGATCATCTTCATGGCCTTTGCGTGGGGTTGTCGTGGATCGTTGCTGAAGCGAGCAACTTGAGACACCGCATAGGCCAGATCTGGTCGAGTGTTGGTAGTCAGATAAAGCAACATGCCAACGATGGACTGGTAGTTCCAGCTCTCTTTCATGGGTGGTGAATCAAGACAAGCTCCCAAGGCGAGTTGTGTTGTTGGTACAACATTCGGATTGCAGCTTTCCATTCCAGTTGCCGCGATGATCTTGTCGATGAGCCCTGTTTGTCGCAGATGAATGGTTCTGTCCTTTGGATTCCTCGTGAGCTGGATCCCAAGGAAGTCCGAGAAGGTACCTTCTTGGGTCAGTTCGAACCCTCGTCGTCGCATGGAAGCAATGACCTGGTCGGTTTCTGCTTGTGTGCGGGAGGCGATTCCGGCATCATCCACATATAGCACTACCATCATGCCTGGACGAGTGAACAAGCATTTCTCGTGATCACACGCCTTGAAACCTTCCGCTGTGAGTGCTTTGATGAGATGCTCATACCACAGCCGAGGTGCAATGGTCAGTCCGTAGAGGCTCTTCTCCAGCTTCAAGCATGTGTTCGGTCCTTTGGACGAGCGAAATTCCCGTGGTGGATGAAGGAAGACTGGCTTGTGGATTCGAGCTTGGACGAAGGCGTTCGTGAAATCGATGGAGGAGGTCACCCAGCCGAGAAGCACAGAGACCATGAGGAATACTCGGACGGAAGGCCAAGCTACCACGGGTGCGTAGGTGCTGGCATCCTCGGACATGAGGTCACCTCTACAGCACCATCTCCCTTTGTACTTCTTAACGGATCCGTCTGGTAGGCGCTTGCGGCGGAAGACCCAGGTGCCTGGATAAATACGGTCGGTGGCTTGTTCTTTTGGTATCTCTACCCAGGTTCCCTTGCTGGTGAGATCGTTGATCTCCTTCTGTGCAGCTTCCATCCATCTTCCTTTGTTGTCGTCGCGCATAGCTTCGTCAAATGTGAGGGTGTCTGGATCCGATTTGGATGCTTTGAAGGCACCAAGGTGTTCAGAGATCGTCCAGTGTCCATTCACAGCAAAGAAAGCCATGATGTCGCTGTCCACATATGTGGATGCAGGAAGAGAAAGACGGTTGGTGTAAGAAGTGTGTGAAGCAGCTACATTAGCATGATGTTGCTCATCCTCGTCGCTATCATTTTGGTAGTTGTTTCCTTTGTGCTCGCCTGTGGATGCTTTGTCATTTGCATCCTCCTCGTGTTCGTTGTCATGGAACATACCAAGCTCCCACATAATAGCGTGTAGAGCGTCGGCAGCCTCCTCATGAGTACGAACAATGGCTTGGATGCTGGCGAGGCGTTGGTCGATTTGTGCCATGGTGAAGCAAGGTGGTGGCGGCCAGTAGTCGCTCGCCATTGCAGCTTCTGCATTCACCAATCCATCAGGTCCTCTTGGGTATGCCGACAGGAAGTGTAGGTATTCCATCGGTAACTGAAGACGTTCTCCTGCGATCACATTGTCCATTGTGATCACAATCAATTCCAGGGCATGGCAAAGAGTGCGTTGCTGGTACTCTTCGGACGGAAATGGAATCTGGAGCGTCTGTGTGAAGAACTCGTATAGAGCATGTTGGATGAGTGTGCGGAAGGCCTCAGTTGGCATAGAAGGGCGATCCTTGTTGTCGTTGCTGTCTTCGTTTTCCAAAATCTGAGCGAAGTGTTGTTGTTCGTTGTTTTCCGCTTGTTCCGTTTCGTGCTCAACTGCCGCTCGAATTTCCAGCTGTTGCACGCGCAGAAATCGCTCCATTTCCAGATCACCAAGGGCCCATGCTCTGTCTTGAGCACTGATGGTGTGAGTTGGTTCGTTGAGAGCGGGGATGGAAGCGCGCATATCGCGTAGGGTGTGGAGCGAAGAAGCGACGAACCCATTGAAGCGAGGGGTGCCACGGTCGCGCTGTTGCTCGAACGTCTCGATGCACGTGCCCAAAGCGTCATCCAGCTGGGATGATGGGTCCGTATTGGCTGGGGCATCGTGATCGGTGTGTTGGGTTACGACGGCAGGAAAGGCGTGCTCGGTAACGAGTGCACCGTCGTCTTCGTCCGTCCATGCAACACGTCCTCCCAATTCGTCGTAGTTGAGACGTTGCGGGGCCTTTCGTTCTCTTTTGCCTTGCGCACGAATACGAGCAGATCGTCGAGTAGGAGCGGCGTCTTGCTTGCGTCTTGGCTGGCGAAGAGATGATGGAGGTGGCTGTGACGGCGAGGATGTATGAGATGGCGAATGTGGCGGCGATGGCAAGGGTGGCGAACGCTTGGATGGCGTTGGTTGCAGATCGCTTCCTTCTTGTGGCGTGACGAAGCCATCTTCGACGGTATCGTCGTCAGGATGCATGGCCACATCTTCGTTGTTGGACTGGAGCGATGGATCTCGCGTCGGTGGCAATGGCGATGATGGCGGAGGGCTGCGAGCGACTGCTGGTGTTGTGGACGGGCGTGGAGGAGCGGACATGTCTCCCTCTGTCGAGGGCATGCCAGGCTCCTCTCCCTCTGTCGATGGTAACGGCAACGACATCACCGATGGTGTTGGGTTGCTAGCCACTGGTGGTGGCTGTGACCGTGGCAGCGATGTGTAAGTTGGTCGCCGTGAGCTTCCTTGCTGTTGACTGATTCTTGTGGTTGTGTGCTCCGTGCTGGATGGAGCACGCTGCATTCGGTGTGAGGAGGGAACATGGTCACTGCGGACGTCATTTCGACGCAAGTGATCGTGCTCCTGTTGTTCGGCTTCGGCGCTCTCTTGTTGTTCCAACTCGATGAGGTCGTCCTCATCGAACGGATATTGGTATGTGGTGTCACCGAACATCCGTGTCCATTGTTCTGTGTTATAGTCCGGTAATTGGTTGGAGCTGGTTGCAATGGTGGCAAACCAGTCATCGAACACCACATGAAACTGCAGTGTAATGGAGCCGGTTCGTGGAGAGAGAACGAGTGGTACCGTTGATGCGTGTCTGGGTGACAGTCCCATGTTGACGTACCGCTCTCCTCGCGGCTCCCATCGCGGGATTTTTCGTCCGTCGGCCAGCGCCTTGTTAAGAACATACACAGGACAGCCCCAAACATGCAAGTTGTGCAATTGCTTGAGAGGAATGCGCAAACGAGAGAGGATGTCAAGTGGAGTGAGACCGGTTGTGTGATTTGGTACACGATTGTACATATATGCGGCGTGCACAACCGCCATTGGCCACAACTGAGCATCGAACATCTCAGGCCAGTGGATGCTCTGATGCATCATCATGATCCTTGCCATGGAGACAATAGTTCGGATGCTTCGTTCTGCGATGCCGTTGTGATGGTGAGCTCCCACTCCCGCAAACCGATGGATCTGGTTGAATTGTTCGAGATGCTTGGTGTATTTGGGTGATGTGAAGGTTGTTGCATTGTCAGACAGATACGATCTGACAGGCACACCGACATCATGGCACACGACTTCGAACCTCTGCTTTGCCTCCAGTGTTGCATGGGTTGTCAATGATGCGACAGGTTCCACATGAATGTATCCAGACGCATGGTCAACAAACATCGCACCCCCTTTGTACATTTCGGATGCATCAGCTTTTCCTCGTCCAGAGAAGAGACGACCGGGTGTTCGCCCAACGAAGTGATCGACAGAAACCTGTTGACCTGGGAAGAGGTGGTCAGTTTTAAGGACGCCTTGACGATCGCGAATGATGTGTTGGGTTGTACCTGGTGTAGCACGTCTGTGTTGCTTTCCGAATTGGCAGGCTGCACACATAGGTAGGTGCTGTAGTCTTGCAGCAGCGGTGTGGAGCTTGCGGGTGGATTCGGAGTTAGACAGAGTACCTGAGCGAAGGAGGAACTGTACTCGTCGAAAGGAGAGATGGGCGAGTCGGTAATGCCAGCGTAGGAGCTCCTTTTGTGGCTCCGAGAGGTTGGTGTTGTGAGTGGCGACTTGTGTGACGACGGATGTTAGCACTGAGGGTAGGTCTTGGATGTCCTGAAGTCTATATGTGATGGATGTAGGAAGGTTGCTTGACGGCTTGTGGTGCACTAAGATCGATCCCCTTTTAGGGTCACCTTGGATTCCGCTTAGCTTGCAGGAGTCTTCCATGAGCGTGAAGGTCTCTCCTGGGTAGGTCTTGAGCAAGCTGGTGGTGCTGAGAAGTCGGGTGGAGGATCCGGGTACGTAGAAGGCTGGAAGGCAGAGCGTGCGAGGTTGTCCTGTCGTGTCCAGGATGGTCCAGTTGACGGTACCCAAGATGTTGACCTTGGTGCGGTTGAGAAAACCGCTCAAGAACGTCGTACGAGCTGGTGCCTTGGTCTTGCCCACAAAGTCGCATTTGTCGTTGGTGATGCTAATGGAAGCTCCACTATCCCACACGACCTCAAAAGGAGCGTCATTGGCCAGGGATTGCTCTGCTTTGGTTGGTGAGGCAAAGACGTTGTGAAGTCCGAAGGTGGTTGTGATTAGTTTGTACGCGTAGTTGAGTTTTCCCGGTATGTGAGACGTGGTCTGATTCGCTCCTGTGGTTGAGGTAGAATTAATTTTCGGTTCAGACCCGTTGACATTTTCGTCGGCGTATTCGTGGGCTGGAGCAATTAAATCCCATGGATGTTCGTGACGATTGGGACGCGAAGGTGGGCGATGCTGGCTCGAGTGATATTTGTGTTTGGTGGCGAACTTTGACTCACATCCATCTCGCTGATTAACACAACCGTACACTTGGTTTCGTGTGAATGATTTTGTGTTTCGCTTGCAACGACGGTTGTTCTTGAGGAATCGCTTGAAGTCACCGTTGCCGAACAGTTGATCGTAGAGACTGTCTTTTGGCTTATTAGCTCAAACTAGTATTCCTATTAGTCGTGTTAAGATTTAGTCGAGTTAATCAAATGACCGACTGCTCAGAGTTTGAGCGGGATTGAAGCGTGACTCGATGTCGGTGGGATGGGGTCCCACCCTCGAATCGTGCTCTACTTAAGACGATGTCGCGTGTCCGCTGAATTTGGGTTTGGGCGATCTGGCCATCCCACGCCACTTATGGGCGTGACATGACCTGTCCTGAACGGACAATCGGGTCAAACCGTTGGATGAACCTTGTTCCCCCAAATTGATCGGAAGAGAGTGAACAACAAACTCTCTTTCCGACCGTCACGAAATTGATGTCTCCTCTCGGAAATGGCAACATCGACACCGCGATGATTGCACGTACGGAGACTCAACGCTCCACTATGTTACTACTAATAGAGATGTTGCAGATCCAACTATAATGGATGCCGCACATCACATGCTCACAATCCTTTTGACAGTCTCATTTGGATTCGTTACAGCTCTAAAGACTAAGATACACAATCATCAACAACCTCGTTCACCTACTGCACTACCACGGATTGATCACCCTTCGGCGTTCAGTAAGTTCACCTCGTTTTCATTATCGTTTTATCACCTCTGGTACGAGCACCTGCTCAAAGCATTGCACGCCGAAGGATTCCGTGCATGTGATCAAGAGCAGTGCCTCTTCATGCGAGAAGGCATGATGATCGTTCTCTACGTGGATGATGCCGGCATCGCTTCCAAGACCGAAGCAGAGGCCGACACATTCATCGAATCCATGCGTGCCCGCGGCTTCGAGCTCAAGAAGGAAGGATCATTCACCGAATTCCTGGGTATCCAACTCATCCAAGATCCCAAGGCTGGAACAGTGCACATGCGCCAGAGCGGACTCATCCAGAAGATCATCGACACCACCAAGATGCAGAAGTGCAAACCAAATGCAACTCCAACCATCCTACAGCCTCTGGGTGCCGACGAACATGAACCACCCATGGATGAGAAATGGAACTACTGTTCCGTTGTTGGCATGCTGCTTTACTTGGCTACTAACACACGCCCTGATATCGCATTTGCCGTCTCTCAACTTGCACACTTCAGCAACGATCCTCGACGCACCCATGCCAAGGCAATGAAGACACTGGTCCGATACCTAGCTGGCACTCACAACAAGGGAACCATCATCAAGCCTACCGGCAAGCTCCATCTGACCTGCTATGTGGACGCCGACTTTGGTGGCCTCTATCGCAGCGAAGACCATCGATCCATCAACGCCGCACGCTCCCGCTCTGGATACGTCATCGAACTTGGTGGCTGCCCTCTCGTGTGGAAGTCCAAGCTGCAGACTGAGATCGCGCTCTCGACAATGGAAGCTGAATATGCTGCGCTCTCACAAGCCATGCGTGTTCTGATTCCATTGCGAGAACTGATCAGTGAAGTCTCGCATACAATGAAACTTCCACAAGACCTTGAGGCTGGCATCAAGTGCACGGTGTTTGAAGGCAACAACGCCTGCATCTCCCTTGCTACGAAGCATCAAGTGACCTCCCGCACCAAGCACTACCTCATCAAGTTCCACTTCTTCTGGTACTGGGTCAAGAAGGCATTCATCAGCATCTTCTACATCCCCACCAAGGAACAGATTGCGGGCATCTTCACCAAGGGTTTGCCTTACGATACCTTCACCAAACTCCGTAAGGCGCTCATGGGTTGGTGATGGTGCGTTGGGCCATCTGACTCTCTCTCTTTCAAACAACACATCGAGAGGGAGAGTTAGAGTTCATGGCTCCAAGAGTATGGTATCGGGATACTTTTGTGACTCAAATCACAAACGGGAAACAAACCATTCCCGTGCCCGTTTCCTGCGAATCTCTTCGTCTCACGGTATCAATCAATATATATGCTGGAGGCGCATCTCAACCAAGACTGCTACCTGCCACCGCCAACTCTTGTGCAGGAAGGCCAAGAACCTCTTTCTGCATGCATTCACAGATCCTTTGTTATGTCATCATGAGTGAAGCATGCCATGGAATGCAAACATGTGCCTGTGCCAACATCTGCTTTCTCACCCAAGATCCATTGTGTCACATGAAGCTCAAACCGAGATCTCCCGACACTTCTGATCTTAAATTGAGGGCTCAGATGTTCACAGACGCGTTTGCTGACGATGTGTTGCTCGAAACAACATGTCAAACTGGCATAATTCTTCATGCAGACATCTCTGAAGAATGTGGGACTTGCAACCAGCGAACAAGCGTGTTCATCGCCGCTTGTCACACTGTATGTTCGCCCCCATTCTGTCACATGTGCAAAGGTGAACTTGCTAGCGACGTATTGTACAAAACAGCGCGTCAAATTGGCTCATCTGATCATCTGAACATCACAAAGTTGGATGGAGCTTGCATCGCGATAAGCGCGTACATTACCGCTATTCACCCTGCTTATTCTCATCCCATTTCATTCAGATGCTCATCAAGTAGTCATAAAACGCACAAAGCAATAGCCCAAAAGCCTACAGCCTTAACACACTACAAAGCAAGCACATCTTCCTTTCAGCCAACGTTTTCCTTGTCAACCCCGACTCTAAACGGCCTCTTCTTGAAGTCGGTCCGGGTGGCAACATTGAACCTCTGTACAACAAGACAGGCAGAATCCACATCACACGAATCCATCACAAAACACAAGTCCAACACAGAACACTTTCGTCCGTCTACTTCGATCGCGTAAGTCCGCGGGCTTGACCCAAAACTCACACAACACTTCGCTTGGACTTCTGGGATCCGCGTGAAACTACCCAAACTTTATCTTGTCCCAACTGAACGATTGTTTGTTTTGTTGGTCTTGAAACGATGAAACGTCGCGGATGGATTGCGCGTTGGATGGCCCTGCCCGTTCGGATTTCGTCTCCCCGAACGCCGTGTTCTTGCGCTTGTTCAGCTGTGCTCCACCAGGATGTGGTGCACCTTTGGTTTCACCCAGTTGGACCTTCGATCCAATCCGTGCCTCCTTTGAGTGCCACGAATCAGCTTGCCATACGTGTTTTAGATCTGGCAGCAGCTTGCATGATGGACCTGATGCTAACAGGATTTTGCACGCTAATGAGCGCAGTGCCCCCCAGGTGCCAGCAGTCGCTTCAATTCACCTGGTTCCACCACTCGCGTTTTCGTCCAGCGTATACCTGCCTTCCGGTGTCGTTAGACTCACTTGTGTGATATTGCTATCAACACAATGCTAGCTTTACAGGTTGCTTCCACAGTATCTCTACCGATCACGTTTCTTCCCCAGTCAAGGGCAGACACTAGTCTGGTTAGCAGTTATCTCTGCATCCCGTAGGACGTTAACCACTCGCAGGTGTGGCTTAGACCTAGTGTTAACGACTGACATGGTCGCGACACCTCATAATGAGTACTGCCGATAGGCTTAGAAGGGCCCTTAAGCTCCAAGTTTTTACGTGTGTCTTGCTTCACAGGCTTTCACCTTTGTCGATGCTGACCAGGCCAAGTGTGTACGTGTGACTTGCTTCACAGGCTTTTACACCTTTGTCTTTTAGCTGATCAGCTATCGTAAGTAACGCAGTGGTGCGGAACTTGGTTTGTTGGGAAGAACTACTCCACCTGCGATATTCGCAACAGTGGGTGAGCCTTTCTGCACTCTGGCAGGGCGAAGCGGGTGTGGCGGCACGTAACAATCTGCACACACGAGCAATATGGTCTGTCGTCACGAACGTGTTGGGCCTTCTTCAGCCGAAATCAAAAGGAAGGGGACATTGTGATGTCACCAGGCAGCACGGCACTTCAGTGTTCGTTCATTCACTCACTTGATAGAGGCTGCGACTGTTAATCTGAGAATCAGCAATTCAACACAGGACAGGCACCAAACACTACACTTACTATGCCGCCAGGGTGATCAATCCGTCAGGTGAAGTTGGAATGTTTGGTGATTATTGTTGCTAAGTTATTGTTGTATTCAATTGATGATTGGTTGAGGTTTGTGAGCACAAGATCTCACTCATCCTAATCTGATGCATTCATGCACCATTTCTACGATCTTGCCTGATTCATCATCAGGTCTTCCTACTGATCTGCTCGATGTCTTCGTGTTACATCGTGCATATCCATAATGATTTTGGCCTGGTACTGGCCTACGTGGCTTGTCTCCCCAGGCAAATTGGAGGTGCAATTTGTCTCCACAGGCAAATTGGGGTGCATTTGTCTCCACAGACAAACTGCGACTCAACGGACTAGCCCAAATACGCTTTACGAGAAGCCGTTTTTTTTTTTCAAACCCTTTTTCGCTGGCCAGGTCGACTCACGACATGCCTCATGTCTTAAATTTATAATAATCGTTGCAGTTGTGGGAATTGAACAAACAATGATCATGCGTCATGCGTCACCCTCCTTGTCGTGTCGCACCGTTGCTGTGATTTTGCATTTGCTGTCATCGTGGGTTGATGTTTTCCATGCACTCGCACACACCTGTTCCGCAATTTCGGTTGCGTTCACCGTTGCCGGTGGACACTCGCCAACGACATCCACAACCCCGTCGTTTCTCCATCGCACACATCACTTCCCCATCTTCCTCCACATCAACACATGTTCAACATGCACTTGCAATCTGTCCATCCCACACGTCGACATGCCAACATTGCAATGACACTGGCTTCTTCTGCTGTTGCAAAACAGAATTGAAGCATGCCTTCTTTCCAGTTCTCACAAAAATCAACAGCAGCGCGCTCAATCACCTTCCGCCCCAGTGATGGAGAGCATCATCAATGCGAACAACCCATCACACCAACAGCAGCGTGCTCCATCAACTTCCACCCCAGTGACGGACAGCATCATCAATGCAAACAACTCACAAAACCAACAGCAGCGCACTCGATCAACTTCCACTTCAGTGATGGGGAGCATCATCAATGCTAACAACTCACCAAACCAACAGCACCGTGCTCGATCAACTTCCACTCCAGCGATTGAGAACATCAGCAATGCGCGCAACTCACCAAACCAACAGCAGCATGCCCGATCAACTTCCACTCCAGTGATGGAGAGCATCATCAATGCGCGCAACCCATCAAACCAACGGCAGCATGCTCAATCAACTTCCACCCCAGCAATGGAGAGCATCAGCAATGCGCACAACTCACCAAACCAACAGCAGCATGCTCGATCAACTTCCACCCCAGTGACGGGCAGCATCATCAATGCGCGCAACTCACCAAACCAACGGCACCGTGCTCGATCAACTTCCACCCCAGTGGACAGCATCATCAACGCAAACAACTCACCAAACCAACATCAGCACACTCGATCAACTTCCACCCCAGCAATGGAGAGCATCAGCAATGCGAACAACTCACCAAACCAACAGCTGCACACTCGATCAACTTCCACCCCAGTGACGGACAGCATCATCAATGCAAACAACTCACAAAACCAACAGCAGCATGCTCGATCAACTTCCACCCCAGCAATGGAGAGCATCATCAATGCAAACAACTCACCAAACCAATGACAGCGTGCTCAATCAACTTCCACTCCAGTAATGGACAGCATCAGCAATGCGCGCAACTCACCAAACCAACGGCAGCGTGCTCGATCAACTTCCACTCCAGTGACAGACAGCATCAGCAATGCGAGCAACTCAACAAACCAACGGCAGCGTACTCGATCAACTTCCACCCCAGTGACGGACAGCATCAGCAATGCGCGCAACTCACCAAACCAACAGCAGCGTGCTCGATCAACTTCCACTCCAGTGACAGACAGCATCAGCAATGTGAGCAACTCACCAAACCAACGGCAGCGTGCTCGATCAACTTCCACTCCAGTGACAGACAGCATCAGCAATGCGAGCAACTCAACAAACCAACGGCAGCGTGCTCGATCAACTTCCACTCCAGTGACAGACAGCATCAGCAATGTGAGCAACTCACCAAACCAATGGCAGCGTGCTCGATCAACTTCCACTCCAGTGACAGACAGCATCAGCAATGCGAGCAACTCAACAAACCAACGGCAGCGTGCTCGATCAACTTCCACTCCAGTGACGGACAGCATCAGCAATGCAAACAACTCACCAAACCAACAGCAGCATGCTCGATTAACTTCCACCTCAGTGACGGACAGCATCAGCAATGCGCGCAACTCACCAAACCAACGGCAGCACATTCGATCAACTTCCACCCCAGTGACGGAGAACATCATCGATGCGCGCAACTCACCAAACCAACAGCAGCATGCTCGATCAACTTCCACTCCAGTTACGGGCAGCATCATCAATGCGCGCAACTCACAAAACCAACGGCACCGTGCTCGATCAACTTCCACCCCAGTGACAGAGAGCATCATCAATGCAAACAACTCACAAAACCAACAGCAGCGCAATCGATCAACTTCCACCCCAGTGATGGACAGCATCAGCAATGCAAACAACTCACCAAACCAACAGCAGCATGCTCGATCAACTTCCACCCCAGTGATGGAGAGCATCATCAATGCGAACAACTCGCCAAACCAACAGCAGCATGCTCGATCAACTTCCACTCCAGTAATGGACAGCATCAGCAATGCGCGCAACTCAACAAACCAACGGCAGCGTACTCGATCAACTTCCACCCCAGTGACGGACAGCATCAGCAATGCAAACAACTCACAAAACCAACGGCAGCGTACTCGATCAACTTCCACTCCAGTGATGGACAGCATCAGCAATGCGCGCAACTCACAAAACCAACAGCAGCGTACTCGATCAACTTCCACTCCAGTGACGGACAGCATCATCAATGCGAACAACTCAACAAAGCAACGGCACCATGCTCGATCAACTTCCACTCCAGTGACGGACAGCATCAGCAATGCAAACAACTCACAAAACCAACGGCACCGTGCTCGATCAACTTCCACTCCAGCAATGGAGAGCATCATCAATGCGAACAGCTCACCAAACCAACAGCAGCATGCTCGATCAACTTCCACTCCAGTGACGGACAGTATCATCAATGCGAACAACTCAACAAAGCAACGGCACCATGCTCGATCAACTTCCACCCCAGTGATGGAGAGCATCATCAATGCAAACAACTCACCAAACCAACAGCAGCATGCTCGATCAACTTCCACCCCAGTGACGGACAGCATCAGCAATGCGAGCAACAATGGGCAGGGTGTCAGCACTGGCGCATTCAGCATGCATAATGCAACACAGGACCCAAATCCACAGTCAGCCACCGCACCTGTTGATGGTGACATCCATCAAGTGTCCCAGAGTCCACCTCAACATATTTCAGTTGCGCCAAACCAATCCTTGATTGGTGTTGCCACTGGCCTCGGTGTATGCCTCAACAGTGGCGACGACAACACCAGCAACAACAATGTCAACCACAACAATGTCAACGACAACAATGCCAACACCAACTCCGACAATGATAACAATGGCAATGTTGGCTGCAATATTGACAGCATAAGCAATGGAGATGACAACGGTAATGGAGATGAAAATGGCAATGATGGCTACCTTGTCACTTTGCCTTCGCAGACTCTCCATGACATCAATGCCTCTGGAATCAAAACTATGCCGATGAAGTGGGACCTTCTGCCTTGGCGTACATGCAAATTCTCTGTCTCCGTCAGCGCTGCACAGCGGCTTTGCCACAAGCTCATGGTGGCTGAGGTTCTTCAGATTCGTGCTCGTGCAGTACTCAACACCAAGAAACACAACCCAACCACAGACGACTTCACAAAGTTTGTCTTCGGAGACCACTCCATCATCTTCTCTTCAGCCTTTGGTCCAGCAGGGTTGGGCATGGGGTTCAAGAACTTTGTACAGTTCATGGTTGGCTTCACAACTCAGGCATGCTTCAATCTGTCGGTGAAGGAGATGTACTCCACCAAAATTCTGCAAACTGGCAGTGGATTTCCAACCAGGGAGGAGTACATGCAGGCATGGGACCTCATTTCAGATGATGGTGAAGTACCAGAAAGTGACCGACCAACTTACCTATGGTTCACTCTGGAGAAATGCTGCAATGAAGTCCTCGATCACATGGTGCTACAAAACATGACATCCGAGAGGTACATCACCCTTGACGATGACAAAGTCCAATGCGGAAGTCGTGGCAGCAAGAGCAACCTTCGCAGAGTACGACACATCCAAAAAAATCGGTTTGGGTACGTGTGCGATCATCACAATGGTTGAGTTGGCCGTGTGATTTTGTTTCTCTGTGAAGTTCCAGTCAATTGTATCCATACTCTCAACCTATTTTCTTTTCTTGCATTCCACTCTCCTTCTATTCTTTCTCAGCCTTGTTGCCAACACAATGGCATTCACCTGTTCGGGTATGCCATGTGGTCTGTTCTGGCTCAGGAAATCTCAAGGTGGAGACACGAAGTTGACGCTGGATGCCATCAAGCAGCAGCTCGGGAAGGGAATGATGTGGCTGGAGGATGTAACCGTCTTATTCGATCGAGGCTACAGCTGCGAAGACATAGTCAAGAACCTCATCGAAGTTGGAGCTGATATCCTCAGCACCCACAAGCGTGACGGATACCTCCCATTTGATTTTGGCCAACGTGAACGGAGACCAAAAGGTCAAATGGATCTTCGGATGAAAGGGATACCGTACGTTTGGATTGCTTCCACTGACAAGATACCAAACAAGGTATTGACATTCCATGCCATGAGGGACAACGGAAAGATGGTGGTTGGGGTTGAGACCAAGAGGGGTGGCTTTGAGTGGGACCTGACTCTTGTCAACTTTGCGGACGAGAAGCTGTACAACAACCTTGTCAACGCTCCTCCTGATGCAGACTTGAGGACGTCTTCCTTTCCCCAATACTTCGTGCCATTTGCCTACAACTATGGTACATCCCATGCAGTGCAAGAAGGAGAGAGGAATTTGGCGCATGCTGATCATCTCTTCCTTGCAGCTGAAGGTGGAGACGAAAGACGAGATGCCATGACCCAGGTCCACGTTGCCACAGAGGAATTAAGGCACCGACGGGAAGCGACCAAGGCAAGATGGTCGTCACACATCCATGACCTTCAGGTTGAGGGACTGACATGTGCCCAACGTGACCCACTCTGGTTCATGCTACGGAAGTTCGCACTCACAAGCTCATCAACATACAAGCTCATTTCGACTATTCTTCAATCAGAGGAGTGGGTTGACAGAGCCAACGTGAGCACCTTCGATATTGCAGCATGGAAGACAGTCGCAGAGTATCTTGGGATCGACCATGACGCAAAATTGGGAGACCTTGATCGAACAAAGAAAATGCGGAAGATCAAGGACAGGGCCCATTCGGTGTACAAGGCGCTGACAGAGACCAGCATCGACTCGGCTGCTTTGGAAGAGAAGATGCTCGACGCGTTGAGCAAACGTGCAGAATCGGTTCCTGACTCGGACAGTGCCACCAGTGCCTCTCATGAGGATGATTCTGCTCCAGGCAACACACTGTCGGATGAGCAGATACTGCTACATGCATTACTCTGTGACCACAGTGTGTTGTCTCAAGCAGCAGCTGAGGAAGAAATCCGAGCATTGGTCGGGCTCTTCTATGGTGACAACAACTCTCGTGGACTGGGCACGTTGCTATCAAAACTGAAGAAGATCCTACAAATGAAGTGCAAGTTTCATCGACGATACTGCCTCATGACTACAACAATGCTGAAATCAATCCACACCAAAAGATATCCAGCATCCAGGAGGGACAAGATCGCTGCTGCAGACCTCCGGAGAATGCTGGTCAAACAAGACCAAGCACAGCCGTCCGCACCTGCAGACACTTCTCAACCGTGCAACAACAGGAAGGAGTCGGAGGATGCAGGTACCAACAAATACCTGCAGGAGCTGCAGATGCGCCTCATGCAACAGGTACTGTCCTCCTGGTATATGAAGCCCCGCAAGGGTGAAGAGGGAGAACCAATCCAGCTCGGGTTGGACAACGAAGACCCTTTGATGGAAGAGGTGATGACACAAGCCAACATTTGTGGGCCCAACACTCGACTGAAAGCTGCATTCAGTGCTGGGCTGGTGAGGCATCCTGACCAGCCTTATGCTCGAGCATCAGTGGACTTTCTTGCAGTTGTGGGAGAATCTGCCAGTGAACTACAAGAAAAGGTGTTCGTGGTCGAAATGAAAACTCGAGCATCACCAAAGACAGAACTGGACGAAAAGGAGTGGCATGCAATGGCAAAACAACGACCTGGTCACCCAATCAACAACAATGCGTTCTTCCCACTGCAGGATGATGAGTTCAGAGCGGCTTTTTCGAGACCAGAGGAAATGATACAGTTGTTGCATCATTCCTTTGTCTTTGGTGTTCCAAACGCCCTCCTTTGCATTGGTACGTATCTGAGGTGATATCATCATTTCCCGTCTTTGCATGAGAATCCACATCACTAACCTCCATCCACTATCTTCACTTGTCATGAAAATCACCTCACAACATTGGATTGCAACGGGACGAACTGTGTCACCACATCACAGGCGACACGGCAGCAAAACCAATTCGCACCATTGCAACCAGCTTCAGACCATCACTTCTTGTAGCCTACAGCAGGGTGCTGAAGGACCTCCACAAAATGGTTCTGGAATTCGCATACTCGGAAACTCCTGTGAGGGGGATGACAGCATCACCATCCTATGCATTGTTGACAAGATTTCTTGCTTCCATGTCGACACAAGCACCATTTCGAGGGTGTAACGAGGTCCTCGCATCGCTCACAGAGGACGACCTCATGCAGGAGGTACGGAAATGGCAAGCCTGTCACAAACACCTGAAGTTTCCAGTACCCAAGGTGAAAACCTTCCTGCCCAAGATCTACTCCGTATGGAATTCGTTGAAGGGAGGCTCAGACATAATGACCAGGATGATGGAATCACACTCTCCGGACCTGCCCATCCCAACCATGGGCTGCACTGCCGTCTCACGACAGCTGCAAGTCATGTTCATGGTCATTCACAAGGTCAGCCAACATGTGGATCCGAATCGGCCAGCAGACAACACTGACGTTATCGAAAGTGACACGCTCGGCCACTACAGGAACAGGGTAAATCAGCGTCGCAGTTTCCAGCAGACCATGGTGGAAATCAACACGTGCTTCCGGCACATGTTGCAGCGCCTATGCGATGACGACGAGGTCCAACAGGCTGAGGCTGATGGCAACTATTCTGGCACTATATCAATCCATTGCAAAAGGATCCCACACGGTATACCAAGGCTCTTCGAAGGCAATCCTCCAACAAATTCGAGTCCGGTACAACCAGCGGAGCTACGAGGTATCCTTTGCATGAAGGCCACCGCAGATACCCCAAGGCAACACTTGATACGCACCAACATGAAGCAAAGAGAGCACATCCCCAGGAAGTGCGTCGCCAAACGAGGAACCTGCGTCGTTTGTGCGAATGTGACTACCTGGGTGTGCGCTGGATGCCACATGTTCGTGTGCGCACAGTCGAATGAGGAAAAGAGGGCATGGATGGAGACACAGGGGGTATCACCTACCCTGGCACTTTGCAATTTCCCTGTGAAGAGTGTGGCAGCAGTGGTCGAGAACACATGTCATCATCTTCTCCACAGCAACCCAACATTATGGTGTTCTGAAACCAACCTGAACTACACGCAGCGCAATACCAACGAGGAGGTCCGGCAGAAGAAGGCAGATGCCCGGGCAAAGCGCGCTACCGCAAGGATCGCCCAACAAGCAGCAAGGCTTGCTACGGAAATGGCTGCAACCGCAGAAGCTGATGCCGAAGATGCATTGCTTGCCCAGGCCTCTGCTGTTCCTGCATATGGATTGAACACGACTGGTGCAAACATGTCAGATTCTACCGATGGACCAGATGGAGGCAGGGGCGCCATGGCGCCAGATGCAACCATTCGGATCATGGAGAGGGGAGATCCGGACGTGAACAAGGCAGGGGCAAGGAGAGAGCCCCCCTCTGCGGCCTCCACGCAGAATGCGCATGCGCTGGGCAGTGACTACCGCAGAAGTGCAACAACCATGGCACAGCAAACGGACAATGAGATACCACCATCAATGACAAACATGTTGGTGCAACATACATCGGTCAGAGATAGAAACAGACGGAATGTACTGGAAGGAGACACCGATTGCCAGTCAGTATCGACCAATTCAGCAGCCGGAGATGTACATGTTGGAGCAACTGTGGTGCAACGATCTGGTTCAAGAATTCGGAAGAGACGAAGAGGAGAACGAAGGATCATCCCAGCAACTCTGGGTCAGACAACATGCAATGCCTCTTCTTCGCCATTGTCTGTTAGCATCGATCCTCGCTTTGGAAACGGCAACGGTCATCCTGCCACAGCGGAAGGAACTTCAGGAGGAGGACGAACCGAGTATGGAGCATGTGACAAAGATGTGATTTTCGTGGATATGAGAAGGGAAGCCCCTGCCTCCATCCATGTTGCTGCCAAGAATTCGACACCAAGTCCAAGCAGAGGTGCCAATGCAAGAGATGGAAGTCCGAACAGACTATCACACACAATAAAGAAGGAACTCGCGGCAGCCAGGCAGCGTACGAGGAAACGGATGCGAACAAGAAATGCTAACTGTATGTAAGGATCCAGGAATAATGAAACGATGATAAGAATTGATTTGCAAGGAACTCATGTGCCATCAGGAGGAGAGAGAGGATGCACTGTTGTCGCCAAGTATTTGTGAAAAGGTGCACCAAAAGCACCAGAATCCGGTGCCGGGATTGTGAAGGAGACAGTGCCAAAAAACTGATGCATGATGAGAAGCACGACAAGCATGTTGGTGGATGCAGGTACCAGACATGGAAATAGCAAGGTAGAATATGATTACCCCAGATCCCATGACGTCGAGAAAGCAAGTCAGGCGCACGGAAAGGAACCCCTGAGACATGACCAATGACGCCGTGCTGCATCGCGACGTTTTTTTTTTTTAAATCGCCAAATAAATGAGTTACTCGAAGGAGTCAGAAAAAAAAAACAACCCACTTTCGGGTTTCGGACCGAAATCGGGTTTTTTTTTTTCTGCAACACGGGACATCGTGGAGGAATGTGGGACTTAAGTAGTACGTTGCCATTTTCGGCGACCTTCCGTTTGTCTCCACAGGCAAATGGGGGTCGATTTGCCTGTGGAGGCAAATTGAGACTTCAATTTGCCTGTGGAGACAAGCTACGTAGAGTTTGTCTCCACAGACATGAAAACCCTCATTATGGATATTTTCTACTTTGTTGCCCAAGGATGTTGTCTGCTTTGCACAGTAATTCGTGTTACTTCTCCTCTTGGGTCTTTCTACATCTCTGTCTGATTTTGTCTATTCTTGTCTGGTCTTGTCGGGTCTTGTCTGGTCTTGGAATCTTGTAGGATTCATATATCCCAACCGTCGACGTCAGTAGATTGCTTGCATCATCCCTGACGTCACAAGACTATTTCCTAATTGTTGTTACCACGTGCTCACTGATGCACCTGGCATCACTAGACAAGTCAGCATACCATGACTATCACTTATTCTTGATTCCTCGGATTTCAGCGACGATCCTCTGACGTCATTCTCTGATGTCAGTGCCTACGTCATATCTGGGACACTCGGCAGAAAGTCGGGATTCCATTCAACCTATCATACGTTAAGTAATTTAGTATCATGACATTATCCTTCAGTCATTAAAAGTTGCTGCGTTTGGCGTCAATTACTCCCTTTACAAAACCTTGAGTCGCAACAGAGAAACTCCCGACATTCCCGACAAAGCACCCGACATTCCCGACAACGCACCCGACATTCCCGACAAGACACCCGACATTCCCGACATTCCCGACATTACCGACAAAACGCTCAATACTCGTCACAAGGCAGTCGGCGTGTTTGAGTACCTTTGCCCATCTGCTCGTGCTCGCTTGTTGGATAACGTTGATAGAGTGTGTCCCAGTGCGATCCATCAGTTGTACCCAGAACACACACCAGACACCACTCAAAGCGCTGAGGCTATTTGGATCGTTGCAGTGCGTTCATTGGTTCTACCGTGGGGATTCGGACAATCAAGGGACAACCTTTTCCATTTGATGACACAACAACACCCCATTTCGCCTCGTGCCATTTTGCCTCACATCATTTCGCCTCACATCACATCACATCACATCACATCACACCACACCACACCACATCACACAACATCACACAACATCGCACGAAAAAAGACAACTGATTGAGCCTGTTCTTTGTTTTGCTGATTGGTATTGAACTATAATAGGTTAATCTGGAGAGTGTTGCTTGATGGTCATTCGACTCACTTGGAGCTCTTCTTCTTCGATGCTTGCTGGATCGCGAGGTAATGAATAAACTTCTGATGGCGGACCTCCTGATAAATTCGATGGCGAAACACGTCCTTGTTAAACTGCATGTACTCCTTGCGTGTCTTTTGGAACTCGGAAGGTGGCAGTTGAGTGTGTCGGTTGTTCTTGACATCATCAGCAAGCAGTGCCTTTGCCTCAGACATGTCGAATACTGGCTGTCCCATGTTGTTGGTTGATGCTCTTGGATGCATTGCACGATCACGTTCAAGCGCTCTGCGTTCCAAGCACGATCTTACATGCCGCTCGCTGGCTTTCTTCTTGTAGTCATTGTATCGTGCTTTGAATTGACCAAACACCACACCAGCAAATTCAGGCGTGTCGCGATAGACCTCGAATGCAACCTCAGCAGGATACTCTTTGTTGTACAATACTCCACCGGGTTCCAAATCCTCCATTAGGATTGCCCGCGCTGGGCTCTTCCTCCAATCGATCCAACCAGGTTGAGTTGACTTTGGCATTGTTGGATTTATGACTCATTTGCAGTGGTCCAGACAGGAGGATGTGAGTGGGGCAGATTCGAGCTCTTGTTTCAATCAGCATTGTGTGGAAACCTCGTCCTGTTCTTCTACTGTTGAACAGAGTGTAGAATACGAAACGCGAGCTATCGATGCATGGGGGGCAATCACCATGACGTCCATCATGAACCACGAAGTTTCTTGAATTGTCATTGTCCATAGTGCCGATCCAATGCTATGTGGTTTGTTGTTGTCTTGTCTATGTAAGAAAGTTCTATGGAGCAATGCTGAGGCGGGTCTTGAAGCAATGCTATGTCGTAGCTTTTGCGAAAGCAATGACGATGTCACGGAGGTGATGAGCGTCAACTTTGACATGCATCTAGGCTGCAGCTCGACCATTTTGCAACTAGACATCGCACAAATTGCATGTTGCATCTAGTAATACATGTAGCGCCAAACATGACACTCCCTGTTGTCGAAGATGCTGTGCTCAAACTTTTGCTTCAGGAGATCCAGAACTCCCCGATCCCTCTCAACCTGATCAACCTACGAGAAGTTTGCAACTCCAACCCAACCGTGTACGGGCTGTCTGGGACAATCAAGCGCAGAGCAGTTCAGAAACGCTTCTCCGACATCCAGAGGCTCACACCGAAAGGATACAAAAAGCTGTTGGCAAGGCTTGGAATTGATCCGACCAGCAAGACCAAGATCCACACTCCGGTGACAGCGACTACTGCAACACCAGCGACAACCTCCTCAGCCGCTACCGCCACCGCTGTTGCCGCCGCTGCTGCCATCATACAAAACACAGACGAAGACGACCTTACCTCCGCATTTAGCCGTCTACGGGTAACTTCGCCACCATCCACAAGGGCGACTCCCAGCTTCTCTCGCCCCCAACAATCTTGCGACAATTCTCTTCAATCACCTCTACTTCGCCCATACACTACAATGACCGCAAGAGCTCTGTTCATGCCACCTGGTGCTGTGGACACTGCCAGCATCTCCCCATCCGCGGCAAGTCTCGAATCGCTCGAAACGCTCGTCCAAGAGCAGCAAGGAACACGCAATCGCCCATTCATCACGATGGTCAGTGTGGACCATCCTGAGCGCAACCGTGAGTTCAACGTGCAACACGTGTCTGGCATCAACCACAATGATCACACGTTGAACGCTTTCCATATTTCCAAATCCATCCCGCCACCAGACTTCAATGAATGGAAAGCAACAATCCCAGCAACCAAAGCAGAGTTGGCAGGCCGTGTCATCCAAATTGAGGGCCCTTCTGTTGACTTCTGGACCCGTGATCGTGAACGGTACCACGAAGACCTGGAGTGCGGTGCCACCAAGCTCGCCCACCAGTCCACACAAGTCGCAATCGACGAAGCGCAGGGACGCAGCACTTGTTTCTATTGGTTGGTTTTTCCAGATGTTGTCCGTCTTGACAACACTGTGTTCTCCAACAACAACGCGACGCTCAAAGAAGACCACATCCCACTCGAAGCAGACGCGAACGAGTTCGGATTTGATGACGGCAGTGTGCTGACTGGGTTGATCATTTATTGGAGAATTGGTTTGGATGGTGGCGTTCGCAACACCAAGGACAAGACTAAAACGACCGCTGGTGGGCTCTTCAAGAAGAAGAAGAGCAAGAAGAAGAAGACGGGCGCTTGATTGCATTCTATTTGTTGTGGTTAATTGATAATAAGACTAATTGAGGTTACTTGTGCCTTGTTGAGTGTTGCTGGTTGTCTTTCCATCTGTTTGTTGATTCGCAACGATCGCACAAGTTCGTTGTGTTCTCTGATTCACTTCTCAAAGTGGACCTTTCTCCATTTCGCCTTGCTGCCGAGACTCTCTTGACGACTGTGAGCAGCCGTCATCTTGGCGGTCAGGATGGTGCCGACGTCTTCGGTAAATCCACTGATCGAACACTCTGCAAGCATTTTCACCAAGTGGTCAGCTGCTCTCTCGATGTCCTCGTGCTGTTGGAAAATTGCCTCGCCGTATGTTTCAGGCTTGGTGTGGCGTGGTGCGACGCTCGTCTGGCTGACAATGGTGTGCTTGTGTTTTCCTTGGCCCAAGTCCACAAACACGTACACTTTCTTCGGTGTTGGCTCTTTGGATGCGTCGAGCCATCCAACCTTCCCTTGGTACTTTCCTGCGCAGAAGCGCACCTCCCTGCCAAGCTTGGTCTCCGTTTTTGCTGCTGTCACCTTGCTCATGGTCGGGTATGTGATACTATGGGGAAGCAATACCAGTATAGAGTGACTCGCGGTTGTTGGATGAGAGTACCAGCTGTGGTCTGCTGCATTTCGTCGAGCTGAGTCGCGTCGCTGCGAGCTCTTGTTCTTGTCAAGACGGATCAGTCCTGGCAACGTGATTGGCGATACTCACATACTAGCAATCGATAGCAGCAACACATGACCTTGTGTGTGGACTTGCGTGTGATGACTAAATCGTCGCCAACTAACGGCCAAGCGGGTCTACTGTAGAACAAGAAGAACTCAACAACTATGACAACGACTACTACTCTTGTTGTTACTACGACTGCCATCGTGATGGTTCCAACTGCAATTCTGAATACGGTTGCAAGGACTGGTACTATGTCGCTAGTCCGACTGTGGCTACTGTTTCTATCGCTGCAACAGCTACTGCTGTTGCTACTGTTACTGATGGTACTGTTGCTACTGCCGGTGTCATTCGAATGGCGACTGCTGCTGCACTACTGCGACCAGTTCCAAGAACAAGCAAGCGATGGAACACAACAGGAACTGGCTTGATTTGCTGCAGCCGATGTTGATCAACCACACTCACAAATCAACAGTTGAGAAGCAACACTCACATCATGTTACTGACCACCACCGACGTCATGACCATTGGTCTCCAGTACACTGGCCAACAATTTCAGAGCGCCGCATCCATCGACCAACGCACAAAAGCATTCCGTCAACACTACGGGTCTTCACCACTGGACCTGTCAGAAATGTGGTTTGACATGAATTCAGACTCATTCGATGGTGCCAAGCTCTCAGCCAAAGAGAAGTCACCCTCAGGATTCAAGCTCTTCATGATGGCACACCACTTCCTTTGGACATACCCAAAGAACGCGAGCATCCTGGCATCGCGTTTTGGTGTGTGTGAACGATACTGCCGTGGAGAGCCATTGTGGAAATGGATTCGCCGCATCGCCTCGCTGAAGTCCAAAAAAATTGTCTGGGACCCAGCACTCGACGCGGACAATTCGCCAGTGTTCGCCATCACTGTGGATGGAACAGATTTTCGCACTTGGGAGAAAAAGCACCCGACGCTCCCCATCGACCGCAAGTACTGTTCCCAAAAATTCAACCACGGAGCAGTGAAGTACGAACTCGCGATGTCGGTTTTTGGAGCAAAGTGCGTGTGGATCAGTGGGCCACACCGAGGCGGCGAACACGACATGACGATTTTCCGGAGTGGTCTGATGCACAAGCTGAAGCCAGGCAAACTCGCGATTGCCGACAGAGGGTATGCCACCAGCAGACCACAAGAACGCAAGCTCCTTTCTCTCCCGGACAAAATGGACTGCAAAGAGCTTGCCAAATTCAAGAGCAGAGCTCGTTGTCGTCATGAGACGTTCAATGGACGGTTGAAGTTCTTCAACAGTCTTGGCCATACATTCCGACACGGAAGCGAGCTGCATGAACATGTGATGGTCGCGGTTTGTGTGATTGTTCAATATCAGATGGACAACGGGTCTGCAATATTCAATGTATAGTTGATCAGCAGTAGTAGTTGTGAATTAAATGGATAGCACCATTACTTATTAATGTTATCAACCCTACTCTACTCTCTCTCATTGAGTCAAGTGCACATCCACAAAATGAGCGCAAGCGTGTCGGTTTCGCACTCTGTGTGACTGTGTCTGTTGTTACCACGACGCACGTTTTTGTTTTCTTCATTCTTTCGTCTGTCCGTCGCCAGGGGCTGTGCTGAATCAGCTGCGGGTGTGTGTCGGAGAGAATCCTGACATTCCCGACATTCCCGACAACGCACCCGACATTCCCGACAACACACCCGACATTCCCGACAAAGCACCCGACATTCCCGACAAGACACCCCACATTCCCGACAAAACTCCCGACATTCCCGACATTCCCGACAATGACACATGACAGCATGATACTATCAATTTAGACGTGATGACCAAATAAATATCAAACGTCACTGAAACTGTCGTTCGTATTTAAGCCATGAGGTTTTGGGGTCATACTCGACATTTTGCCGCGTGTCCCTGATGACAATAGAACCCGAACACCATTTGCATCATCAAGACTCATTCGACTATACTATCAATCGAGTCTAATCACGTTCCAGTCATGTTTGATGTTAGACTAAATTTCTATCTAGATGTTGACACCTTGGCAACCGCAATCACGCAAGTTAAATCGAGCAAATCCAAGCACGATTCTGTCACGAATGAGTCCTGTGAAGCTTGTTTCAGTTTGACAAATGTCCCTTGCGTCACACATTTTTCTTGAGGCAGCAGAGGTCATTGGCTGCGTCGGGTGACCTCGATGCTGATGTCCTGTTGCTCGCCGCGATCCCGACGAACCACCAAGGCGACTGCCTGTTGCCTACCCCTCCTCACGTGCGCACAACGGCAGAAAGGAATTCTGCGCCTCCGAATTCTGCTGGGATGAATGCGCTGCCTGCCGTCGTCTGTTTGTGCTCATACAGCTCAACGTCGACACGCCTGTACTCGTACGAGCTGTGAGCGACACTTGCGCACCGGAGTACTGGAGGACCGCCGCGATAAGGATACAGGCTGTCCATCCGCCATTTTTCTGCGGTCATCGTCATTCGTTCCAACCAGCTGAGTGTGTCGCGCCGTCCAAGCACAAACAACTCGGTCACCACCAACAGGAGCAGCAACAATAACAACAAAAATGCCATCATCAGCACCTTCATCGGCTGCACCTCACAGCGGATCGAGCATCACCCAGAGATTCGGAAAGAAACGAGGGACAGGCGCATCCAACAATGGCAACATTCCAAGCGGTGGCGTTGGGACGGTCACCAGCATGCAAGGCGGTGTGCAAGGCGGTGTGCAAGGCGGTGTGCAAGGCACCATTCACGGCAACACGAATAGCAGCAGCAACAGCAACAGTGCTTCACCGCGCATTGGTGCACGATCCGCTCTTGCATCCGGTCGGGTAGCATCAAGCTCAGCGGCAACGGCAACGGCAACATCAGCACCAATAGCAACGCCATCGCATGTTGCCAAATCCGACAATGCAAACAAACCAGCCGGTGACTATCCACGGCCAGATTCTTCCGCATCGCTGAACATGTCTTCCGTGGCGATCGGCCATCAGAACAAGCCGCATCCTGATCACATTGCTTTGCTTGCATCCGACTACTCGTCTTCGCCTGGAAAGGACGACGAAGCCATCGCGAGGTACGATGAAGAGAATGCGCAGAGAGACACTTCGGTTTTGCTCACGCCATCATCAGTCGAGTTGGTGCCAACCAACAAGGCCATGATACGTCGCAATCGATCTTCATCCCATGACTCGCACGAGTTTGATTCCAAGAATGCGAATTTCGCATCGAGAGGCCCTACACCAGCCGTTGCCGAACTTTGGAGAACGGTGCTTGTCGCCGTCGCTTCCTGCCTTTCTGTTCTTGACAAGCCATCGTTGCGCATCGGTCGCCTCATTGTCGTCGTTGCCTCCGCCATCTACGGGACCAACTTTGCCACCGTCAAGATGTTGGATGTCGCGATGCCGATGGAAATATCGGCGGCGCTGCGATTCAGCCTGGCAGCAGCAGCCGTTTCCATCGCTACTTTTGGCAGAGAAGCTTCTGAGGACTCGAGGAATGCATCCGGCAGAACAGTTGCTGAACAGCAGCACTTGCTGCGAGAACGCCATGCCGGGCTGATGGCGGGCGCCGAAATTGGATTCTGGTACTTTTTGGGATACACGTGCCAATCGCTGGGGTTGGAGACTGTCGCAGCAGGCAAAGTAAGTTGGAATTGATTTTGAATGTCTTCAGTGTTGGATGACGGATAAACAGCTGTGTCTCTGTGATCTGCATGTTATCGGCATGTGATCGACGGAATGTGTTATTGATTGCTCGTTGGTGCTTCCTCGCTGGCCCTGCGCTCACTAATATCACCATCCGAACTTGTGTTTCATTCCACCCAACTGAACTCAATTCAATGCAATTCAACTGCGCAACCAATGGCTATTGCCATGAACACCGATTCAATTTCGTCACTTTTCACAATGATCAGAGCGCCTTCTTCAATTCGCTCGCAGTTGTTGTTGTCCCTCTGTTGGATGCAACATTCAAGAACAAGCTGCTGAAGAAGCATGACGTTATGGCCGTCGGGCTGTCAACCCTGGGTGTCGGTCTTCTGGAACTGGGCCCAGCTGGTTTGAGCATTTCGATCGGAGATCTGTTTGCCTTCGGGCAAACCGTATTCTTTGGCGTGGGTTATTGGCGTCTTGAAGACGCGTCGCAGAGCCACCCGACGCAATCGGGGCGGATAACTGTCGGCCAAGTCGGTGGTGTGGCGGTGGGATCGACTGTGTACGCCATGATCGGGGCGCTGTTGGAGCACAACAACCTGCAGGACATCATTTTCTCCTACTACCAGTGGGTCGAGTGGTTCACGGACCCATTCATCGTGGCATGCCTGCTGTGGACGGGGTTGATATCAACGGCCATGGCTCTGTACCTGGAGACGGTGTCACTGAAGGTCGTGTCCGCATCAGAGCTCACGCTCATTATGACAAGCGTCTCCCTGTGGGGAGCGGCGTTCGCGTACGTGACGATGGGCGAGATGTTGTCGAAGTCCGGCATGGTCGGTGGGTTGATGATCCTCATGGGATGCGTGATGGGGAACGCGACGCCAAAGGTGAAGAAGGAAGACGAATACAACGCGGATGTTGTCGATGAGGAGTTCTGAATTGTTGTCGGGAGGAGGCAATTCTGAAGTCGAGACGATGGAGACTTAGCCCAGATAGATACAGAAAGGATCATAATCGTGCATACTAGTAGTGTGGTGCTCGTCCTAGAGGGTGTGGTGTCAATGGAGGACGGTACGTGCATGCCATTGCACCATGTCATGATACGGATACTCGTAGTACGAATGTTCTGTCGGTAATTACAGGTACCGGCCACGCCCATAACGCTGCGCGAATGCCAGATGGTCCATGTCAAAATACGATGTCCCATCTTCATCGTCTTCTTGGTCGAAACCCAGCAGGGTTGCCATGTCCTCCAATCCCACGTATCGTATGTTATCCTCCAAACCGTGATCCGGTGCATCGTGGAACGGCATTTCTTCCCACAATTCGATCTCGGTCGGTGGGGGTGGACTCTTCTGCGGGTTGAGATTCCAGGTCGTGTTCAGTGGCCTTGGGCCGAAATGATTCCTCCGCAGTCCTCGTCGGAACGGGAGGGGTCTGATGCGAACGGAGATCAGGGATCGATCGTCATCATCGTCGCCATCGTTACCGTCCGCGATGTCTTCCGACACCTTGGCACCGCCAGCCATGTTTTTCTCTGCGCGTCTGCGACGGCGGAGGGCCGTCTTCAGACCTTCTCGGATCTTGCTCATGTTGATGGGCGGCGGCTTTTCGCCGCGGGTGTTGTCGTTGAGTTCCCGAGCGATCTTGAGGTCGCGTGCCCAGAACGGGCTCTTCTCCGTGGTCGGTGCCACCTCCTTGATTTCGAACATGATGATCCCGGCAGCCCAAATACAGACAATGTTGAGAACCGTCAAGGAGAATGAGATGGCGCCGATTTCGGCAAAGTCTCTGGCATCTTTGCCGCTGTTGGACGTGGTTGCGCCAGTTTCGAGCATGATGGCGTAGACCCAGCAGATTCCGGAGTTGACTGCCGGCGGCAGCAGAGAGGCTGAGATGGCGACGCCCACGAGACTGCTGGTGTTGCCACCCAGAATACCCAAGCAAACTCCCATGCCGGAAGGAATGGCGATGGCGATACCAGTCAGCAACCCGGTCGTCTCCCCTCGAATCTCCATTTCGTTGGTCGGCCAGTCATCGTCTGCCAGTTTGGTGAAGGCAGATGATGCACCGACCAGCGCACCCACCACGACGCACCCCAGCAGGGCGAGGCATTCGTTGAACAAGGATGCCCTCACAAGCGGCCAGTCTTTGATCCGGCTTCCGAAGGTCAACCCCAGCACCGGCCCCATGATCGGCGACACCAGCATACTCGCAACGATCACCACCGTGTTGTCCGTAATCAGTCCAACTCCAGCCAGGATGCTGGCGATGGTCAGAAGGCTGATGAAATCAAAGGAGAATGCTGCCTGCTCCACGATCTGTTCCCGCACCTGTTCGATGCGCAATCGTGTCGCGGCATTCTTCCACTCGGATCTGGCCGCCTCGATCATGCGTTCATTCCGGATCCGCTCGGCTTCCTCGGCCTTTTCACGATCCTCAGCTTCATCGATGGCCTTGTCGGTCGCCACCTTCAGGGAAACACCACCGAGAGACATGTCGTCAGCTTGCGTGAGGCTGCCGATGGTGGACATGTCTTCTGCTTCGCGTTGTTGCTGGAGCTGCTGTTCATCTTGCTCCTTGATGTGCGCGTAAGGAGAAGCGGTCTTGCAAAGCTCCATCTTGAATATGGAGACCGTGCCGCACATGATACCAACCCCGATACGCTCCAATCGTTCGAGAACGATGCCGAGGGAGCTGTTGCGGACCATCACCTGAAGGGACATCCAATTGCCTTCGTCTTGTCGCTGATCCTCGCTGCTGTAGGTGTATGGGTTCACCAGGTCCGTGGGGAGCTTCTGATGATCGACGAAGGCGACGGTGGGGACGTTGAGCAAGTGCCATTCTCGAAGGAGGGTGTCGAAGGTGATGCGCAACAGCTCTTCCATGTTAATCTCGTTCTCGTCCGGGTGTTCGCCGGGCGTGACAGCGGCCGCCTCTTCGGGAGTGACCTTGCGATCTTCAATGCTGTTGCCCACCAGGTCGCCTTGGTCTTCGTCTTCTCCTTCTCCGTTTCCTTGAGTTTGGTTTTGACCTTGGTCATTATGGGCAATGCCGCCTAAATCATCACTGTAGGGTGGGAAATGGATCTGTTCGACTTCTTCGTTGACAGAAACCTTGGCGTTTGATTTGGTTTCTTCCTCTTGCGCTGATGGGGGTTGAATGGATATTGCTTCGCCGTTGCTGTCGCTGCCACGTTCGCCACCAGTTTGATTTGGTGGATTGAGAGCCGTTTGCTGCTGAGTTGGCAGAGTGTCAGATTGGACGGGCGTGCTGGGTTCATGTTGGGACTTGAGGTTGGTTGGATCATCGGGTGCTTGCAGAGTATTGGGCGTGGCTTCGATGATGGTCTTCATGCGTGTCATTGCCGCAACATTGTTGGATGGCAGTTGAAGGTCAGGGGCAGGCAAGGGTGGCATCATGAGGTCTGTGGAATCGTCGCCAACATCGAGCACCTGTTTCTTCGTTTTGTTTCCAACGCGTGGGGTTGCTTCCGTTTCGGAAGTTATCGTGATGGAATCTTGACTGGTCTCCTTGACGATGGTCTTGCGTTGTGCAATGGCTGGAGGTGTCTGAGGTTCATGAAATGGGACTGCGTCGGTTGCGGCTCCAACAGAGATATTTGCAGCTGCCGTCGAAGAGGCCAAAGCAGCAGAAGTAGCGTCGGTGGATCTGTAAGAGACATGGTTCGCGGCATCCAACTTGAGAGGAACGATTTCGGATGGTTGATCGTCCATATCTGCGGTCGTTCCAGCTGCTGCAGCAGCTCCCGTTAGTGTACGAGTAGGTTCCGACGTTGCAGAGTTGGGATCATCGGAGGGAATGGATGCTGCGGCATCCGCCATGCCAACATCGCTGTAGGTGGACTTTCTCAGAATTCCCTTGACTTCGGACTTCGGCTTTGGGTTGGTTGCTGTTGCTGTTACCGATTCCGTTGCTGCCAATTCCAATCCCAATGCCAAGTCTGCAGGTTGCGATGGTGGCGGTGGCGGTGGCTGCTTCGTTGCTTTATTTGTCTCATGGGCTTCGTTGGCACCATCTGCACCTGGTGTGGGCTGATCGCTATTGACCATGCTAGTCTGAGGAGGGTCGTCGGGGGCTTCGATCGTCACTGTGTGACCAATGCGCCGTGGGCAGATGACAGATACCATGAGCGCCTTTGTCGTGGAGGTAGGCCCTTCGATGTTGGGCATCGCGGCCGCAAGGAGCATAGCACTGGACTCTTTGCGTTTGTGCCTGGAGCCTGGATTGGATAGAGTTTGCGGTGGCGTGGAAGACACGCCGGAGTACTGCTTCTGCAACTTGTGGTTGCTTGCCCCGATCATCCTGCCACCCATGCCCAATCCGATGCTCACTATCGGATCAGGCTTCGATGCCACCGCGCCGGTAGAAGCAGCTGTCGACGCAGCTATGGACGCGGCTGTGGACGCATTGGCAAGAGGGTTCTCCGCCGTGTTGCTCCGGGAACGAGGCATGGTGGTTGTGTTCTGGTGTCTGCGAATGTTATCCGAGCTTCCATGCATACAACTGGTGCTCGGACTCGAAGTATGGTATTAGTCGTATACGTTCCTACTCCAAATCGGCAGACAAGGAAGACAGGCTCCTCGAAAAGGCGTTGCGGTAGGTGTGCTGCCGTCCCTGGCGCTCTTGCTCCTGTGTCGCGGTGTTCGTGTCAGTAGCGTAGCTCTTTCGGGGTTGCAGCAGCATTGCGTTTGCCACTGGTGATCTTCGTCGTACTAATATAGAATAGTATTCTATTCTATAATATTATATGTAATACGTGTGAGGTGACTCTTTCATCAACCAATGTCGTCGAGGCTGTCGATGATGATGATGTTGTTGATGTTGTTGTTGTTGATGTTGCGATTGTCATTTGGTCCGCTCGCTGCGTAGTCGTACATGCTTGTCTCTTCCTTCGCCATTTGCCGTTTCGTTGGTCCCACCCATGATCTCCCAAAGCAACGCGCACTTCCATGGTCGCGAACCCGAAATTCCGATCTGCCGAATCCAAAAAGCGATCTTTTGCCACCCAATCGCAATTCTGGCCTCTTGTTTGGACTTGGCCAAACGTGCCACTGTTCTGTCCGTCCAAATGCGCGGTTCCGCGGATACTGAGCGTTTCGTCATTCGCAGAGTATCCAGACTTGTGTTGGTGTTTGTGTTCGTTCTCGCACCCATGATGTACAATCCAATCGACACCAACTACAACGGCTACTACACCAATATCAACAATACAGGCAATACAGGCAATACAGGCAATACAGGCAATACAGGCAATACAGGCAATACAAACAAAACAAACAACACAAGCGCGACGAGCAATACCAACAGCACGAGAAGTCCTCTGGAGTCCGAGCGACAACAGCACTGACCCAACATGACGAGCGACGGTGACAACAAGGATCTGAAGCCGACTTACACCAGCCACGATGGTCTCCTCATGCCAAAAGGATTCCCTGTCGATGGGTTCATCAGCGGTCTGACGTACGAAGCACAACCGGAGGATCTCTTCATCGCCACCTACGCCAAAAGTGGCACCACGTTGACTCAGCACATCGTGTACGTGATGCTCAACGAAGGAGTTCCAATCCAGCCTGACGAACGGTTGGATCACATCTTCCCGCATCTCGAAGAAGTCGGCGCCGACTTTGTCACCAATCTGCCATGCATCCAGAACCCCGCCAGCAACGGAAAAGCACCGGCTCCTTTCCGCCTCATCAAAACCCATCTCCCACGTTCCATGACGCCGCTCAGCGCCAAAGCAAAGTACGTCATCGTGACCCGGAACCCCAAAGACGTCGTTGTATCTTTCTTCCATCACACGCGGGGTTTCGAAAAGCACTACAACTTCGCGGATGGTTCATTCGATGTGTTCTTCGACCTCTTCCTGAAGGGTGAGGTGGACTTTGGAAGCTACTTTGACTTTTTGAAGGCATGGATGGCCCACCGCGACGACGATAACGTCCTAGTGGTCAAGTACGAAGATCTGAGGCGTGACCAGGAGGCAGTCGTACGTGATATCGCGAAGTTCTTGGACAGCGCGACTCTTCCAGCCATGCTGGATGTTGACGACGGCAAGCTGATGACAGACATCCTGGAGCACACGTCGCTGTCGAGCATGAAGAAGGATCCACTGCGATGGTCCAGCGAGCGCAAGGTGGGACATGCGCCATTCATCCGCAAGGGGAGCATAGGCGGATGGAAGGAGCTCATGTCCGATGATCAGGCAGAGGCGTTGGTGCGCAAGATGAAGGAGACGTTCACCCAGGAAGAGCTGGAGTGGCTTGGAGATGACTACCACACCATCTCAGCGGATTGAAGGAATCAGCGGTGACGCGTTACCGCGCAGTGCAGTGCAGTGCAGTGGAGAGTCGTGAAACCTGCGATGAACCAATGGACAAAGCGAGATGCTTCCAGTACCATGCGGTCAGATCGCTCTGGAATGAACATAATACGACAATACTATTCTTACTGGTGTGATGCCTGTATGGTGCTTGTATGGTGCTCGTCCAACATGATATGATACTGATCATACTGCCTTTGTTTTTCTTTCCCTTGTGTGCTGCTGTTCGACTTTGCCATTGGTGGTGGTGAGCCGTCGTCGTACGATTGTTCATGAGCATGGATGCAGATGCGCCAGCTTATCCCTCTTCGATCTTTGGAGCCAAGAAGAACTTGACGTGGCCGATCTCGTCAATGGGGTACTCCACCACGACGGGCACCTCCGGGCTCATGCTGATGATGACGCTGTCGGAAAGGTTGGTCGCCTTCGTGAAGAAGTTCAGGTACCGCAAGGCGAAGTTCAATTCCACAGGCTCCTCCATCTCGATCATCACGCGGTCCTTCTCCTTTTCCGCGTTGGCATTCGCCCGAGTTAATATGTTGCCTGTTCCCAGGTTGCCGCTGACGCTGAACCGAATCCCCTCCTTGCTGCAGCTGATGGTGCAGGTCTCTCCAAGGACTTGCAGATCACGCACGATGCGCTCGAATTCCTTCGCTGGCATCTTGACAGTGCACTTGTACGGTGTGTCTGGAATGCCGAGCTGGTCATTCTCAATGTCCATCAGTTTGAGCTCTGCGAACGTTTCGTGGTTGGATGGTCGTTTTTGGAAACGGTTTCACAAGGTGCAACCAGAGCATGCAGCAACGTCATGCAATGCAATTGATCGTTGTGAGGGACGTAATTGCGAAGCGAGTCTAGTTGAAATGATGCGAAGTGATCCAAGAGCTGGGCATTGCGATGGCGGGTGTTTCATCTATTGCATGCAAGGTACACGGTACACAGCGCACTGCACACGGTACACATGTGCACAGTCCACGGTGCACATATGTCATAACTTACCGAAATCGGCGATCGTGTCGTTGGTCTGGCCTTCGAAGACCATGGCGAGGCTGTCACCTTCGTCCTCTGCCTTCAGCGTCAGTCTGTCGTCATTGTTCATCATTTTGAAGATCTTGGCGAGGTTGACCGTGCTGATGCCTAGCGCATTGGGGCGGTCACATCGGTAGTGATCGAACGCCTCTGCGGAGAGACGCACAGCCACGAGGGAGACATGGGAAGAGTCCATGCACTGGATGGAGATCTCTTCCTCCGTGATGTCCAGGTTGCAGTCGGTCAGCAGATCCTTCACAGAATCGATGATCTGCTTCATGATGCGTCCTTGATTCAGCGTGGCCTCGAACATGGTGGATCGTTTCTTCGTTGGGACTGGTGGGTATGGATATGCTTGTGGGTGTGTGCTTGTGCTTGTGCTTGTGCTTGTGCTTGTGCTTGTGCTTGTGCTTGTGCTTGTGTGGATGTTGACGAATGAAGTGTTTTATTGCAGTCTGCAACCTCGCTTTGCAACAGATGTGGTGATGTTGTGGGAGGATGCGAGGATCAGAACGAATAGTCACACGAGTTCGATTGTGGTGCAATTGTGGGTTGACGCGGCGTGGTGGCGGTGTCGATGATTTGGCGATTTGGCCGTTGTTGTTTGTTTGTGGCGAGGTTTGTGCGCGTCGTTGTTGTTGTTCCTTGTTTTGGTTTCGTGTTCCGTCACCAACTTTTGGCGGCAAATTCTTCCATTTTTTATCGAATGACGGAGTTCGTGACTGTGTACGTACGATCAGTATTAGTTGTACATGTATGACACGAGCTCCACAAGCCGCTAAATATCTTTCACCTTTTGGCGCGAACCCAAAACGATGTTGATTCAGACGATCAAACCAGGCAACAAACAAAGACAAAAGGAACATGTGAAAGTCCACGCCGACAGAAATCGCCAAAACGAGTGAACCCATTCGGTAGTCGAACGAGTCGATATCGGAAACGCTACACGGAGGAAAATAGGATCGCACACATGCGCGCACCATTGGTGTGGGTGAGTACTGTCAGCCATGCCATTCTCACAGAGCACATATTATCCCTTAACGACCCGGGTCCAACGCGTTCATTATATCCTTTTTTTTCGGCCCGTGTTAAATTTTGAACGAGGTTTCCCTACCAGGAGCTACGACAGAAAGCTTTCTTTTTTAATCTAGTTCGGAACCATTCTTCTTATTCACACGGTTTTACTAGTAAAAAAAATTCGTCAGCCCTGATCCTGACCATGGTATGTAGCCCAGTGTTGCTTGCAGATGTAGACATCACAGATGTTGCACATCCTTCTCACTCTTTTCGGTTTCACCCCTGCCTTTCCGTCTTTCTTTGCTTTCGCCTTCAAGAACGCACAGTATGTGCAGGTCCGCTGGCACCCTTCTCTCACGATGAGCTCCTTGTGGTCGCGATACTCTCCTGTCAGTCTCTTCAAACTCAGCCTTGGTGACTTTCTGCTCATTCTCGATGCTGTTCGGATCGATCTTGGCACTGGCCTTGATGGTGTGGTTGCCTGTGCCCTTGCCCTTGTTAACCTCGATTCATACATGACACCTTTCGCAACAAGCCGTTCAATCATCTGCAAACCAAATGCCTTGTGCTCCAATTGATGCTCCTTTTCGACCAGCATGTTGTGGGCGATCCAGGCATTCACCCTCAGGATGTCCAGCAGGTGAAACATCAGGGGCATCCACACTCGTCGGCATCGGAGATTCGGTCTGTAGTAGGCGATGAACTGATCGCACTTGTCCACGCCTCCCATCCAGTGATTGTAGTCGTCAATCATCTTCGGTATGTGAATCCTCGCGTTCCAATTGCTCCCCCACACTTGTTTGAGGTGAGACTTGTTCGTCTGGGTCTCCCTTGGCTTGTGGCGATCCTTCTGCACTGTCTCATTTCCGTAGTGGATGGTGCTGACCATCAAGACAACATTGTTGTCGACCCATCTTGTGATGACATGATCATCAGATTGTGTCCACAGATACAGCGAATTGAAGCGTCCATCCTCAATATCTTTCATCACCTTCGGAGGGAAGCCACGACGATTCCGAGCAGTGCCAACGATTCCCAGCCCCATTCTCCTGGAGTTCTCAATCACAGTCTTTGTTGTGAAAAGATTATCCATCGCCACGACGTGCCCCAAATTTGGATCAAGAACAGCCATCAACTCTTGCACTGTGTTGTTGATCTTTGTTGTCTTATCCAGTCTTCCAGCAGGAAGTATATGGTACATGAACCCAGATGCAGAGCAGCACAGCGCGAAGAACTTGTATCCTTCTTTGATGGGCTTTTGCTTCATGCGATGGGTTTGGCTTGATCGGCCTTTGAAGCGTACCATCATCTCGTCAATGGAGCAGGCAAATCCTGGCTTTGTGCACACCTTCTGAGAGACCTGGTTGGTATGGTCCAGCAGAAGTTGGACCTTGGCATACCATGAGCGATCGGAAATGATCACAGGGGGTATCGAAGGTGGTGGTGGTGCAGGTTTGCAGGCTGCTCTGCTCTCGGACCCATGTGGGGCAACATTGTCAGAGAGGTCGGATAGCGTTGATGAAGATGTTGACGCATCAGCTGACGTTCCAGAAGTTGTGGCCGTCTGCGATGATGATCTGGTGCCGCGGCTCTGATCTGTTGGAGAGACATCATCATCCATATCGTCTGCAGATGTATCGCTGCTGTCAATTGAAGAATCTGACTGGCCATCCGAGTGTTCAGCCATTGCAGTGAGATGGATGTGATTCCAAATGACTTGGTATCGTGCTCTTGTCATGTATGTCATGAGCTCGTGAGAAGGAATGGAAATGGAAGCAGCTCTCCAGTAGTCCCTCTTTGCAGGGGCGCCAAAGAAGCCCATGTAGAAGTACATTGCAAGGAATATGTACAGTTCACATACTGTCACCAGTTCAGCCTTGGATCGACTGTTTCGAATATGATTGTTGGTGTGAAGCTGGATTCTCTCCACAAGAGTCTCAGGGAAGAAGATTTCCAAGATGCTCTCGATTGTGGTGGCAATATTTGGTAGTCCACGGAACTTGGGCTTGTGATTGCCCACAGGGAGTGGTGTGTAGTTGCTTCGATGGTTGCTGTTGATGTTGATGGTGTACTGACTGCCATCAACTGTTGCACGGGTGCCGATGCTTTCCTGGTTCCCAATGCTTCCTTCAGATGGGTCAGCTGTGATTGCAAAGTCAGTTGTGATGGTTTCATTCGATGGGCTGGCATCAGTTTTGATGCATGCAGTGTTGCTCTGATTGGATGTCGTGTCCATCTGTGTGGCCATACGCGTTGACATGCGTGTGGCCATGCGCCCAGCAATGCCAGATGGATTGCTGACGATGCTCGTTCCATCCACTGCAGGTAGCGTGACGATGCCAGCATCAATTTTGCAATCCACTGCAGGTGGAATGATGATGCTGGCATCGATTTTGCCATCCACCGCAGGTGGAACGATGATGCTGCTCTTGCCATTGGTGTGCATGGTGGTTGATGAATGATTGGTTGTTGGCGGGTTGTCGTCGAGGCCCCTGAGGGTGGTTGAATCCAGAGGCAGCCATTTGCATGGAGGAGACCGATTCAACTTTGGAGAATCGTTGAGGAAAACCACATGCGGACGAGAGCTGGTGTAGGGGAGATCAGGCTCTGCGAAGAAGGACGGCTGGCTGCTGGTTGGTGTGGAAGGTGGCTCCTTGCGCTTGGCACGGGTGAACTTGACCATGATGGATGATCAGTGTGGTGATGTGATGATGTGATGTTGTGATGTTGTGATCTTTTGATTTTATGATGTGATGGGAAGGGGAGATGTGACGACAAAAATAGGATGGAGAGACCAAAATTGGGAGGGACGGGCTCGCCGAATCAATTTTTGCGACAGTCCCGCTGGCCAAAAAACGATTCACGAGTAGTTCAGGCTCTGATTGCGACACAAGCATCCTAACAACCCTATCGAAAGCGACACATGGCTGGATCGCCCATCTCTCAAGCTTTCTTCAGGTATGAAGAAAATGATATGTTACACGTAAACGTCGACGTCAAAATGGAGAATCCGTGAAATTTTTTTGCTATTTGGATTCACTATAGGCCCTGGGTCATGAAGGGATAGAATCCTCGCAACTCTTCTGACCAGTATTGTATCATAGAATATCATATTGTGGTATATTATGGTATACAATATTGCACAATACAACTGAAACTGAATCAACAAACAGGGAAAAGCAGCAAACAGGCATCCGAGTGCTCAAGAGTATTGGGAGAGTCTGGTCTCACCCATCAAGTCCGTACCAGCGCAACAACATGTCTGCCTACATTCACGTCAACACCAAAATGTAACAAATGCGCTGCTTGCAATAATGCAAGGAGAGTGGGATATGATATGATCGAAGATAGAATAATACAGGACTTGCCAATACTACTCTTGCGTTGGAGTGACATGCTCGCACAATCCCTCGCTCAATATTATTGCGTTGTTGTCCTTAACTCCAGAATGGGTCATCCTCAGGCTGTTGGAAGTCCGTGCCAGCGGCAGCGCCGCCAACGACATCCTCTGGTGCGTTTGGCAGGATGACGGAGGAGAGGTCCATGTATTCGCCTCCCTCGTCTCTGAATTTACCTTCCACGTTGTAAAACAGCCTGGACTTTGGCGTCATGACGTGGGCGATGATGCTGCCATAATCCAGCACCATCCATCCGGACTCTGCCGAACCTTCTGGGACGCCCGTGCTGCCTGGTAGGAGGTCGTAGGTCTCGCTCATGGCGTTCTGGATGGCAGCTGTGATGGCGCTGTTCTGCGGACGAGAGTTACCTGACAAGATGACGATAAAGCTGGTGAGCGTGCTAATTGCGGAAACTCGCATGGCGATGATGTCTTCTGCCTTTCGCAAATCCCCAGCCTCGACGATGCAACGGACCATGTCTGCCAATTCATCCTGTTCCGGGGGGACTCCTGCTTGCTCATCGCCAACGGAGTTTTCTGTTGTGGTGTCACACATCAGAGCAGTTAATATGATCGTCACGGTCACAGTAACAGCAACAGTCACAGGAACAACGCAGAGTGGACGTGTGAGACGCGGTGAGACGAGTTGATGCATGATGTAGACGCAACAGGATTGTCCGGCCCAGCACCTCCAACTCTCCATGATGTCACATGCTTGTTGATTTGTCATATCTCTATCCACAGCCATAACTGTAACCACGCCTATGTAAACTGGATGGAACCAAAGAAATCCACCATGATGGCCACAGCCAATGCGAAAACTGAAAACTTACGAGGAATTCGTTCAATGAACTCCAGCATGTCATCATCCTTGCCACGCATAGCAACTGTGTTGGAGCGGATCTGACCAAAGAGAGAACTGCAAGGGCGTCAACCAGACGTGGACACGGGCATGGAGTGAGAAATGCGATGTTCATAATGTGTTGTGAAATTCGCCATGGACATGTGATGGAATACAATGATATGCAATTCGTAGTGGCAGAGAAGAAAGGATGGAGCAGTATTGTGAGAAAAGGGTCATGGGGAACATGATGCAAGGATATAATACTTTGCAGCAAGAGTCGGTGCTTGGACTTGCGCCACTCGTAAGATGATGCTCCAATCCTCTACATATCGGAGCACAACAGCAGATTTAGGAGGGTTCCGTTGCACATCGTCACGATGAGGCACATCATGCCGTGTTCCTCAAAGATGTGACGATCGCATTCAATCATCTGGAGGTTGTCCTTGGTTCGTTGGATGTCAGCAACCTCTTCGTTCCCAATGTTGTTGCTGTTGTTGCTGTTGTTCTCGCTGCCGCTGCTGCGAAGCAGAATTTGTTTTTGCGAAATCGCGTACGCACCATCGTTCCCTCTGAATTTGGATCCCAGAGCTGCCGCTGTTGGCGCGGGCATCGACACTCGTACGAATGCTTGTGCCGCCGTTCACCCAACCTGCGCAGGAATGCGTTGTGGAGAACGCGATTGTGATGGTAAGGAGGAAGAAGAGCTTGTACTCGATCATCTCATTTCTGTCTTGTGTGGTTCAATTTATGGAATTGTGATTGTGGATGTGGATGCAAGCGTCTTTGGTTGAGTATCCTACGAGTACGAGTATCTCTAGTCGTACATGCATTGATCGTATGGCGGGAGTTTGATGTTCTGGAGATGCTTCTCTCTTGGTGGTGTTTGTCTCAACAGAACGAGAGAGGGAGAGAGAGAGAGACAAGGTGTGTGATTGTGTTCTTGTCCGATTGACCAACCGATGGATCCTTTCCCTTCCTTTGTTGGCTCCTCTCTTGCGTCACGCGTCGGGATGTGATGAGGGATGTGACATGCAGCACGCAACGTGCAACATGCAACATCCATGATCTGATGTGGAGGTTGTACTGGACAGAATTTCTGTTTTTTCGACGATTCTGTGAGAAGGTTGATGGGTGGTGTGCTCCGTCTGGCCGCATGGCCGGTACCAACGGTCGCTTCGAGAACCCCAGATTCCACGTGAAAGATCCACGACATCTCCATCATGTTCGCGATGGATCATTCCGCTCTCTGTCTCTGTTGTCATGATGGGTGCGAGAAGTGAGGGTTGGCACGGACAACCCGACAGATCCAGCAATCGCTGGCACCGACAATCGTTGGCACCGACATCGCACCAATTTGCAACAACCCACCTCCATCTTGATCACAATAACACACATCATCGTGCTTTCCGCGCATCACATCCTGATACACAACCAGACAACCACATAGTGAAGCAGCGAAGCAGTCGCACGGCCACATCGCAAGACAGACACATACAAGCAACCACGCAACCACGCAACCACGCAACACAATGAAGTTCGGCTGCATTGCCACTGCCGCTCTGGCAGCCGTGACAACATCGACGACGATGGCAGCGGTCGCTGCAAAAGCAGAAGACAGCAACGGTCCGCCATTCTTCTTGATCGACACAACTGACCAACAATGCTTGGGCGGCGAAGCCTTTCAGCGTTGCTCCATCGACACTCTCTTCTACGTCTCGGGAACACCAGGTACGGCGCACAGCGCAATTCAGCATGACGCAGTCTGACAAGATTCCATGTCGTGCCATGCCATGTCGTGCCATACCATGTCGTGCCATACCATGTCGTGCCATACCATGTCGTGCCATACCATGTCGTGCCATAACACAATGTTCGCACTCGTCCTTGCACTCGAATTCGAACTCGAACTCCGATCCAATGCCCTTTGATGCTGTACACTCATCTCTGCATCTGATGATTTCATTTCATCACACAACACTTCACACAACACATTATATTCAACCCTCCGACGCCCGCTGACCTGCGGCACAGGCAGCTACCAAATCCGGAAACGAGTGGAAGGCGAAGGCACGGAGGACGACAGCGGAACCGATGGCGACGGCCTCTGCATCTCCAAAAAGTCGTGCACCGATTCCACCACGGAAGCCAAGCTCGCCAAGTGCTCGCATTGCGGCGCCAAAAACTGGAACATCCTGGGTGACAATGAACAGGGCTACGTCCTCACGGAGGGAGATGGAAAGTTCTGTCTCGCACGCGAGAAAGACTCCACCAAGGCCATCGTCGTGCCATGCGACAGCACGGAAGTGGGCTACACAGCGCTGCAGCTCCAATTCGCCTCCGCCGCTGATATCGAAACCATGAACTCGGACGGCGCGAAACTGATCGGTGCCGCCAGCGACGGAGACCAGTCCGCAGTTGCGCAGCTCCTCAAGGATGGTATTGATGTCAACGTGCGTGACTGGGATGATCTGACTGCATTGATCCCGGCCGCGTCATCTGGCGACCTGGACATTTGCAAGATCCTTGTCGAAGCCGGGATCGATGTCAACGCCAAGGACAAGGATGGCATCACGGCGCTCATGGAAGCGAGTATCATGGGACATACAAAGATAGTGGATTACCTGATCGAGAATGGTGCCGAAGTCGACGCAACGGCTGAATCTGGCGTCACAGCACTGTGGTTGGCAGGAAGTGGTGGTCGTGCAGATGTTTTGCAGATCCTGATCGACAAGGGTGCGGATGCCACCAACACGCGGGTGGATGGCGTTGCCGCCGTTTCAACCGCAAGCGCCGGTGGCCACGTTGATGCCGTGTCTGTTCTTTTAGAGAATGGTGCCGACGCCGCCGTCAAGGACGGGGACGGCCTGACGCCGCTCATGAATGCAGCCGAGAAGGGCGACTTGGCAACCATCAAGATTCTTGTTGCGAAGACGACGGACGAGTCGTACATCAACCTCATGTCTGCCAGCGGCTTCAACGCCCTCATCATCGCCTCAGCGCACGGCCATGCCGATGTCGTCGAATTCCTTCTCGAATCTGGTGCCGACGTCGATGCCGTGCACGATATCAAGGTGACCGCGCTCATGTACGCTGCCGCATCCAACCACGCCGACGTCATGAAGATCCTCATCACGAAGGGCAAGGCGCAAATCGACACCAAACACACCAACGGCGGCACTGCGTTGCTGGAGGCAGCAACTGGTGGCATGGCCGATGCCGTGAAGATTCTCATCGAGCATGGCGCAGAAGTGAACTTTATCGATGATGATGGTGTCACCCCGCTGATGGCCATCGCGGCGCAGGGAGAGGTCGATGCCCAGGACATCATCGTGGATGCCCTTCGCAAAACCATGTCCGATGACGAGCTAACGAAGCACATCAACCTGCTGGCCGACTCGGGTGGCAGCGCCGTGATGTTCGCCGCAGCTGGCGGTCATGTGGATGCCGCAAAGAAGCTCATGGCCCTTGGTGCAGACATCAAGGAGATCGCCCGTTCGCGACCAGGATACTTGGATAAGCTCAAGAAGATGATCGAAGAAGGCCAGGTGCAGGAGGAGGATCCACATGTGGAGGGCGTCACGGCTCTGCACGTGGCAGCACAGGCTGGACACTTCGAGATGGTCCAGCTTTTGGTCGATTCCGGTGCGGACGTGTCGGTGCTGGACGATGAGAAGCGATCAGCACTCGTGCTTGCCGTGCAAGGCAACCACGGCGAGGTTGCCGATCTGCTGGCTGCCAGCGGCTCAGATCCCAACATCCCATACGTTGACGAGGATGGGGAAAGCCACAACCTCCTCTTCGATGCCATCATGGTGGAGAACGACGAGTTTGCAGTCAAGCTGATCGAGAAGGGTGCTGACATTTCCCACGCCGACGAAAAGAAGGTCTCCACGTTGCTGCAGGCCAGTCACCGTGGCCTCAAAGACGTTGTCAAGGCCTTGCTCGCGGCCAACAAGAAGGGCGGCGACTTCCTGAACCTTGCCAGCGAAGATGGCATCACACCGCTCATCGCAGCATCGTCGGAGGGTCATCACGAATGCGTTTCGATGCTTCTGACAGCAGGCGCTGACGTGGATGCCAAAGACAAGGACGGCACCAACTCCCTGATGGCCGCTTCTGCCAGAGGGCACACCGAGGTCGTCCTGCTGCTCCTGCAAAACGACGCGAAGGTCAACGAGCAAAACACTGATGGTCACACGGCTCTGATGTTTGCATACAACGGCAAGAATCAGGTGGAGACGCTGTGGGAGCGATACAACCAGTACCTGCTGGAAGCCGAGCAGGAGAACGACTCGGATGCTGACGCCGATGACAACGGCACAGGGCCGATCATCAAGGATGCCCTGGAAAGCCACGAAGTGCTCATTACCACTCTGTTGAAGAACGGCGCTGACGAGGCACTGAAGGACAAGGAAGGTCATGTGGCCAAGGACTTCGACTTCCACCCCGACACCGATGCTGACCTCCTCGAGAAGGAGGCCAAGGCCGAGAAAGTTCGCGACGAGAGCAAGAACGAGCTGTAACGACGGTGTTTTGCCTTTTCTCTGTTGGTCCGAGTAGTGGTGGAGAGAAAAGAGGCGCAGCAGCATACTCTGCGAGCAGAGCATCGTAATATACAAGGATAATCGCAGAGTACTGGCTCGCATGCACTCGGACTAGACTATAGTCGTAGCAGTACCTGCGCACGCAAACAGAATCCCTCTACTGGCAAGCGTTACTGTTGCATAAAAACGATATTCTCTAATATTACTTCTGTGGCGGACGAGTACGCGGACCAAACGTACGAGTATGGAAGGCAGGCTGGGGGTTTACCTCCGTCCACGGCCACGTCCACGTGCACCGCGACCTCTTCCCATGGCGCCTCCCACTGCAGCCGACTTTGGAGCTAGTGTCTTCTTCGGTGTGTCATCGACAAGCAAGGCATCCAAATTCAAACTTTCGGGAAGCAGCCAGCATCGCATGGTGGATCCACGCACGGACAGGGTGGCAAAGGAGACTGGATTCTTCCCGCGACTGCGCGTTTGGTGGGTGGGTGGATTGATGGATCGATTGATTGATCGGTGGGCAATCCGATGGATTTGGAGATTTGGAGCGTAAGTGCGCCATCATACCCAAACACCGAAAAGAGTATGTGAAGTATGGGGCATGTTCGTGGCAAGGGTACGTTGGTGGAGATATGACAAACAGATGATGGCACGAAGTGAGATGGAGTGCAAGAATTTGAATGGATGAGACGTTGGTTGGAACGGGCGTAGCAGGGACGTCCAATGCAATATCGTGTACTCTAATACATATGATACAATGCAAGTTGACGGGACGCAACGCCATCCATGGCGATCACAAGAGTGCTCACAAGCGTGCTCACAAATGCACACGCATGCATATATATGCATGCATGATGCGTCCATGCATGCGATGATACGATTGTAAAGTTGCGCAACTCACACTGTGACCTTGGCCTTCTTGAGATGGCAATTCATGGTGGCATCGACACCAACGACGGTGCCTTGGACGACCGATCCATTCTTTAGTTCGATTGTCACTTGTTCTCTGTTCAGTTTCTGAAGGAATTTTACGAGCTTCATGGTGCGGTTCGATCTTTCGTTGTGCTTTGTGTTTGCTATGTATGCGCTATGTGCGTGCTATGTGCGTGCTACGTGATGATGAGCTTGCCTTTGTTTTGTTGCGATTTGCGGAGACGATCGATTCTGTTCGACCTGCGGATGGCTCGATCTTGGTGGTTCTTTGGGTAGCCCGCTTGTTGCAGAGAAAGATGACGGAGAGCCGGAGATCCAGCAGCTGAGAGTGGTACTACTGAGGAGAGACGTGAGTATTGGTGGAGTATGTATGTAGGTATGTAGGTATGCAGGTATTGGTGCACTCGATGTGTTTAGATGCGGTTTGTTTCTGATGATGCTTCTGGATGATGGACGAGGTGATGGACGAGGCGATTCATAAGATGGAGGCCGAAATGGTGATTTGGAGGTTCCTTCCGATGTCGGCTCATCGCGCCATCGTCGCCAACACCAAAGCCATCTTGTTGGTTTGATTCACGCGTTTTTTGGTGGTTGTGGCGGATCTGCGGAATGCCAGAGGGGCAAGGTCTGTTCATCTACCGCAGGCTTGGATTGTGCTTTTGCATGTATCGGAGTAGTCCAACAATGATGAGTCCAATCGCTTCAGTCGAGGATCTTAAACACACGGTTGTTACTTGTTCGCGGACACCGGAGAGAAACACGAACACGAGACGGGCATTGACGAACAAAGAGGCAGAAATTGCGGAAAACGAACAACTGGAACGGCGCACAACGAGATTGGGTTCGATTGTATGACCCCATTCAGGATACAAAGGTATTATCGTGCCGATTTTTAATTTGAGGGCCTCGTTCATCCTATAATTATGTAAAGAGTATATGTGTGAAGTAACACGCTCCTGATCCTTGTATTTCAAAAGTTTATATTTTTCGCATTAGTCTATTTCTACACACGTCGGGCATGCGGACGTAGACGTGCATTTGGGTTTGGAAACGCCAGTCGTGCTTCAATTTGATGTCCAGTCGTGCCCATCATCGACACACTCACATTTCGCGTTGGTGAGGCGGTTGGTTTCGAAGAAATGTTGAGGATTGCGTTGCAGCGGTAGGCCTGCCAAGGATGCTGATTCATCTGGGCCATGGATCAGTTGTCAAAATTCAGAGTTGTGGGTTAGTGGGTAATCCAGATCTTGACCCCCAGCTTGACTTTCACACTGTCTTGTTCTCGGTTCTAGCGTCGTTCGTGGTCCGTGACGCTGAGCTTTGTCCATGTCCCAATCAGCACACACTGCCTTCCCTCCATATGCCTACTCTTTATTGCGGCCTTGTCCTCATTTCAGATCTATTCTCTGTTTGTTCCTTTGGACCTCCTCTCTGCTCGTCGTCGCCAACAGCCATCTCTGGCTGCTGGCTGTTGTTCATCTGCTCTCCTCTCGGCTTGTTATTTTGGTGTCAATGAATCTGGAAGCACACGAATCACACCACGAAAACAACATGGCAAACAACACCACTGCCACCAGTCTCTTTCCGCACCATGCCAACAGCTCAGCAGATGACCTCGGCATCCCCTGTCCAATGGGAGCAAAGCAGGTTGCGCAAGGCTTTGTGATAGACTCGAGGAATTGGTGGTAATGTAGAGGGGAACGCGTCCTTCTGCAATTAATCAGATCGAGAAGGCGGCGTTCACTGGAAGTCTGTTGGGAACTCGAATGTTATTACAAACTTAAGAGTTGTGAGCTTACTCTCTGACCTCTGTTCATGTCCATGCCTCTGCTCTTGCATTCCTCTGTTCTGCAAGCATCGGATAGGATCTTTACATCTCTTCAGGTTCAACTGGTTTGGATCAGTAGCTATCTCACAGTATCGTTCTTGTTTCGTGGTACCTTGTCTCTGATACCCAGTACCTTGGTACTTCTTTAGTTTTGTTTCTCGTCGAGCTATTCGCTCGTAATGTGACCATTTCATGGTTCGTGTTGGTTCAGGATACGATTCATACGCACAACTAAGCTGGAACACGAGGGAGAGCTGTGCGGAATAAAGCATAATGCTAATACTTTGTATTAACACACTAAGCTTAGTGTGAAATAATGCTATTTTTTGCCTACTAAAGAATGTCCCATGGCTCTTCCACAGTTGATGACGTATGTAGGACCAGCACAAAAATTCTCACGTAGAACCTGTAGAATCAGTACTAGAACAAAATCTTTGACAATGGTGCGCACAGGCGCATAAAACGGCTCTGGCAAAGTCAACCAGAGTGCTCGATGGATGCTGACCATGGCACAAGGATGTCCAGGACAAGGAGGCCGAGGTGGCAAGCGACTCTCCGGGCAACAAGACGCCAAAAAAGCAACCCACTGAAAACAAGAACCATTGGACTTGGAGTCATCAGCACAAGAGAAGTTGGGGTGACATCCTCCGCAAGAGGAATCTGATGACATGGGGCTTGGAACCTTTCCAAGCTGCATCTGGGAAAGAGGGCGCACTTGATGAGCCCATTGCTTTCATGAAGGAGATGAGGGACGATTTGGCAGACAGGGCATCCTTCGAACAGTGGAAGCAGCTGTTCAGCGACGCGTACGACAACAAACTAACTGCAGAATCCAACCTGCTGATGGTGCAAATCATGGTGCGACTGTTGGCAACGTCCAACATCTTCTCCTCTTCAATGTGGAAAGTGGACAGATCCTATCCACACATGTGACAGCTGCTTGGATTACAGCAAGAACGGTATTCATGGAGGTCAAGGGCATCCATCTCGACAAAACGAAGATGAAGAAGTTCCACAGGCCAACTCTCCAACCCCACATCCAAAAAGAAGTTGTGCAAGCCAAAACAAGTAACAGTGTACCCAAGGAAGAACCCACAAGCTTGAGAACTGGTGAGCATCAATGATGTCCTCAGCAACATTCACAAGAGCTTATATGATGTGTGTCTGCCAATGTCAAGGGAGGTCAGTGATACTCTGTTGGTGCAAGTCATCGCAGGATTGAACGTGTTACGCGCATTCATTTTCCGCGCTGACTCCAAGGCGAAAGTCCTGGCATGGCAGAAAAGCAAAAAGCTATGACCCTGGATGGCCGTGGACGTTGCATGGACCAGCTATGAGATGCTGAAGCAATTCGTAGAGAGTCTCTATGCAAGGACAGGATTCATGACCTACATGTGCATTTGGGTTGCCCACAAACAGGACCTCGACACTTTTGAGGATGATGGAACACTAGTAACAGCTGCAATGGCTTTCAGGAAGTCTGACATTCAGGAACACAACATTGTGGCAGCAGGCTGGCTGTTCAGCAGCCACAGCACCATGAATACGGAGGATTTGGCAGAAGTCATCAATGAGCATGAGGTTGTGAAGAACCAATGCGTAGTTCAACTTCGCATCCATAAGATTCAACTGGTGAAGAAGAGAGGACGACGATCCGAATTGGATGGCTACCACAACTGGCCAAGGGTCACCCACATAATGTGCAGTGAGTCAAAGCCCAGATCCTGCCATGTCGCAAGGAGCGACATGTTCAACAACCACGCAGACACGGTACTCATCCTTGGAAAACAGATGAGGTTCATGCTGGACGCTCTTGACCAACGGTTCTATCGCCCACCCTTGGAACTCACGAACTTGAGTTCGATGGTAGCGCATCAGGTCGCATTCGAAAAGAAAATGGTGACAGAGGGCATGTACTCTATCATGCAGTTGGATGTGGAAGTGCTGATATGAAGACTCACTCTGTGCGAGTTCATCTTGAATCTTTGGTCTTTCGAAGACCCAGGCTACACATTGTTTGTGTCTGTGGATACAGACAAGTCCGGCCGCAATCGCACCTTTTTCGTCTTCCATCCCAAACGACAGGTGGAAGCGCGGGAACTGATTTCCAAACTACCATTTTTCTGCAGCAAAAAGCTGGACCACAAATGCCAAGGATAGTTTACTCCAGAGGCATGGTCCCAAAACAAATACTACAAAGTGGACTAGGAAATCAGGTTGGTCAGAAGCGAGGAGGAGTTGGAGATGGGGCAACTCGCGCAAGAGGGGTGCTCACTTTCTCGATCTTGACGAAGAGGAGATGATTGAGCTACCCGCAGAGGATGTTGAATGGGAAGGCTACATGGATGAACAAGGCAACATGAAACTGGTGCTGCTCCTGGAATTCGAGGTTGAAATGACATCCAACCCAAGAACACAGAACAGGGACAACAGAACAGAAACAACTTTTGCAACATTATCAGTGGCCCAGCAGACTGCCATCTTGGGGCCGCAATTGGAAACACTGCGAAACACAAGTCAGCCAGGCCACAGCAATTCGCAGCAGACCCGGCAACCAAAACAGACTTCGACCCGGACAACCCAAGTAACAGCATCCCAGAGGAAGACGAGCATGAGACTGACAAGAGTGACCAGATGAAGACCCAGAGGTTAGGAGAAGATGAGGACAGTGGTGACAGCTCAAGCGAGACTGACAGCGACGACGAGGACGAGGACGAGGGCAGTCAAGGAGACCACGAGATGGAAGACCCCATGGACACAGATCCAATCACACCCGAACGCCAAGGAGCCACGAGACAGGAGTAGAAAACAAAAAAAGAGTAGAAGCAAACAAAACACAAAGACAATAAGAACCAATAACACAACAATACAGAAACACACCAACACAACTCAAGGATCATGACAGTGATTGCCAATACTTTCTCACCAAAACAAAGCAACAGAGAACAAGGAAAGAAGCCAGTACCACCAAAATAAGTGGAGCAAGACAACAACGAATATTGGCCACAGGGCAGATGCACTGGACTATACCACAGTGTATAAGGGACAGCACAATGACAGACATGACTGTCCACACAGAAGCAAGTAGGCTGAACAATGCTTGTGGGGGTGCGATGAACAACAAGACCAGGGCGACGATATGCATCGTCTTCCAAAACGCACCCCAGATACCCATACACTTGTTAGGAATTGAGGGTACGACTTTGTCGGAATACCCGTAATTGCCGCACCTCCCAACATTGTTCGTCACAGCTTTGAATATTATTCGTCACATGTTCGGAGACTATTTGTCACACCTTTGTATACCATGTCATTATGACTATGACTAAGCATACGGACGCGATTGATACCTGTATAACCGCGAGGAGGGTAGCCTGTCCTCTGGTAACGTAAGGAAGACACCCACGGTGGATCAGGAGGTCCCGATATCACGCCAACCATGGCAACCATCCAGACGACGACGTCGATCAGAACAGCATGTCCATGGGCAAGTGACGCACCTTCTTCAGAGGACAGCACGCGCCCCTCCTGCGGACAAGAACATCCGCAGGTTTGGAAACATCAGAAAGGATCAGAACATCCGCAGGTTTGGAACATCACCAAAAGGAGACATCGGCTATGAGACGATGGCGTCATGAAGATCAACATGAGACAGGCAAGTGCTCAAGGCTGCAGATCCCTACCATGCAAACGTAGACAGCTACAGCAATGCAGAGACAAGGAAGCAAGAACAGAGCATGATGAATGAAGAGGGAAGCACCTAAGAGACAACAGGATGCCCCGTGTCGTTACCGCGACAGATGCCTGTCAAGAAAACGAAATCGGAAGAGAAAGTGAGATTGTGCTCACAGTTCTAAAACGGTACAGTTTCTAACAGCAGATTAGATTTTAGTACTAACTATAACCCCGGATTTCCAACATACACTCATACCAACAGAAAACAAAGAGGTCTTCGACTTCATCAGGATGAGCGACCTTGACATGCTATTCATGGCTGAGACTAACACAAGATGGGGCCATGTGCGACCCACAGCAAGGCACGGGAAAAACGTTGAAACACGACTCCAAGTGCACATGACCAGTACGACCCCCTGTCAATGACGAACGACAGTGATAGACTACACGACTCGATTGATTGAACCACATGTTTGTCTTTAACGTCTATAACGCTTATTTGTTTGAAAAACGAACACCGAGCCCTGAATAGAAATTCAATGAAAGTAATGATGATTCAATGAAAGTAATCACGATTCAATGAAAGTAATAACGTTTCAATGAGAGTAATAACGTATCAATGAAAGTAATAACGTTTCAATGAAAGTAATAGCGTTTCAATGAAAGTAATCACGATTCAATGAAAGTAATAGCGTTTCAATGAAAGTAATGACGTTCCAATGAAAGTAATGTCGCACCAAGATCCAACGACAAAAATCATGGCTCACAGGTTCCCAACAAGACTAAATCTAGTCGTATCAAGCTCAGGCTGGATTCGCGCTGATTCCAAGCGACGCGAATTTGGCGCTCGTCAACAAACAACTCACCGAGATGCCAACATCCCAAAGAGAAAAGAACCAAGAAGAGCAATCAAGGAATCGACCACCCTTTCGACCTCCCAACGATTCAACAGAGGAACAGTCAAACAAGGAAAGCAGGGAACCAGGCAGCTAACAACACCAGCAAGCAACAATTGGCAACAACGGAGGAAGGACAAAAAGAAGGCAAAATGATGACAACGATACCAACAGATGTCCTGTTAATAATATAATAGGTATCTGTAAGTCTACCTTGGCTGTTTCTGACAAATCCTTGACTGAGTTGGTGAGTATTTGTTGAATTGCCTTGGACAATACTCGTGCATTGAACGCTTACATTATGATTTGTGTTCGTGTGATCAACACGTGCGTGAAGCCTGGAACGAGACACGAATGGCTCTGTGTGACGGAAATCGAATACATGGACTGCAACGATCGCTCAATGGAAGTGTCACGATGACGTTTCAATGAAAGTAATCACGATTCAATGAAAGTAATCATGATTCAATGAAAGTAATAACGTTTCAATGAAAGTAATAGTGTTTCAATGAAAGTAATAACGTTTCAATGAAAGTAATAGCGTTTCAATGAAAGTAATAAAATCGATGTTAACGCTTATAACGTCTACTTAACGTTTTTCTCACCGTCTTCCATTGCTCAGCGGTTGACTCGATGGAGCCCACAGATGCGACAAATCGAACATGTCTGTTCGGAGCAGTCTGTACGTCGTCCAGACCCACTTTCATCGTTTTTCCCGTGTCTTGCAGACCAATGGTCGGAGCAAGGAAGACGTCGGATCTCCAGGTCCAAGCACATTTTCTCGTACAACACGCACGAAGCAAAGCGGGACCTGAGGGTTTACGGCGGTGCAAAAATCGTGGTATCTGCGCAGTTGGCGGCTCACACATTCCAAAGTGGATTTGACGAGAGCAGGATGGGGAGATGGTGTTGGACTCTATCAGAGGGCAAAGGAAGCATACTACTGCAAGCAGTTTCTGCCTACAGGCCATGACAATCCACCAAAGGACACAGTACTGTGTGGGCACGGCAATCAATGGTCCTGGATGCCGAAGGAAGAGAGGAAGATCCGCATGAAGCATGGACCAGAGACTTGCTGGAGGAACTACACAGATGGAATGTGGAAGGAAACACCATCATGATCCAAGTGGACCTTAACAATGACATGCTGGACAGAAACATATCCAAGCAACTGGTCAAGATTGGAATGAAGAATGCGGTGGAAGACAGAATAGGAGAGGAATCCCGACAAGCCACACAACAACAGAACAGGAGCAACGTGCCCATCAACACAATCTATGTTACGGAAGGGGGAAGATGGAGAAAGCAGGCTATCTGGCATTTGGGGCTCCAATTCCATCGGACCATAGAGCAGTATGGACAGACATGAGCTTCGCACAGATCCTGGGGATGAGAATAAAGCCAGTTCGATCCATCATGCCCAATAGACTGGTACTCAGTGTCGTGCGGGTTGTACAACGCTACAACAACGCTCTTTTCGAAGAATACAGCAACACAACATACACAGACGCGTGGAGGAATTGTTGGCATCAACAAAGGCCCAAGGATGGACCATGCCATGAGAGAAGCGCCTCCAGTTCAACAAGCTCCTGGAACAAACGAACCAGATCAGGCAGTTTGCGGAGAAAGGGTGCAGAAAGTTGAAAATTGGGGAAGTTGCATGGTCACCAGAGATACAACACTCTCAGGACGTGATTCAACTCTGGTCACTTGAGGTGAAGCATCTCCTGGGTGTGAAAGTGAACTCCTCTCTTCGGCGGCAAACCAGAAAGCGGGTAGGCCTCAAGGAAGGCATGAACCTCCAACAAGCGCAGCAAATGTGCTCTGAAGCATACAAAGCCTACTACAAGAAAAATATAGAGCACACACAAGCGAGGCAAGATCACCTGGTGCGGATGGCAAGACAACGACATGACTCGAACGAACAAGAATACGAAGCTGCTTTGCAAACTCTCCTGAACAGGGAGAAGCAGTGAGAGCAAGCCGGCTGCCAGAAGCGGCGTTCGGGCAAGGCAAATTGATGACCACCAAAGTTCTGTTAATGGACAACGAAGAACAGCTGCATGATTGTAATGAACAGGACGAGATAGTCACGGCGTGCATCCAGGAAAACAAGAAGAGGTTCTCCCAGGCCAACAGCGCCCCCTGTATGATCGGCCAGGGCATGCAACTCATGGACCGTATATGGATACCAGAACTTGGACAACAGCTCGTTGAGACGGAGGCACCCATACCAGAGACAATTGACCCCATGATCAGGGTTCTGTTGGAGTCCCTTGAGTCTATTGTGCAGGACGAGTCAGAACTCGCTGGAATGGAGCATTCGAAGGCCTGGAAAAAGCAGACGGAGCTCACCAATTCAGAGCTGAGCTGTCCCCATTTTGGTCATTACAAGGCTGCTGCAACGGTTCAGGCACTGGCCCACATGGATACAATGCTGATGGAGGCACCATACCAGACCGGGCATTCTCCAAAACCGTGGCAACGCGTTACCAATGTGGAAATTCTCAAGAAGGCGCAAGTGTTCAACATTGAAAATGCGTACGATACAGCTCATGGACGCGCAGTTCAACCTGAACAACAAGCGGCTTGGCAAGCAGATGATCCAGACGGCGGAGAAGGCCGGCTGGCTATCGGGCTTTCAGTTAGGGAGCCGAAAGCGCAGATCGGCAATGAGTGTTGCACTGAGCAAGCAGCTCACCATTGTCCTCGGATCCCAACAGAAGGTAGCGGTAGTGTTCTGTTCCAATGATGCGAAGTCGTGTTACAACAGGATCATACCCAACTGTGCGGCTGCGGCGATGATGGCCGCGGGTGCGAACGAATTGGCTTCAAGGAGCATGTTCAACACCCCAAGTGACGCCAGACACCACATCAGCACTGCATACGGAGTGTCCAGCAGGTGCTACAAAAAAGGCACTGACTGCGACATGCATGGCATTGGACAAGACAATGGGGCAGGCCCTGCAATCTGGGCTGGTATCAGCTCTGTCATGTTTAAGGCCATGACAAGACTGGGCCACACGTTGGCCTTGGCCAGTCTGCCGGGAGAGTTCATACCAGTGCTAGGCTTGGCGTTTGTTGATGATACCAACCTGATCCGACTCGAGCAACGGGAGCACGACGGTGCCGATACCAAAGCCTTGAAACAGACAGTCCAGGATTAGAGCCAACTGCTGCAAGTCACAGGAGGAGCGCTGGTACCGGAGAAGTCAGCATGGTGGGTCATCCAATCCGAGTTCAACACCGATAAATGGGAACGGCACGATGCCGAGGCCACCACCAGTATTCACATCGATGATGGACATGGTACAAGAGCGGAGATCCCCAACAAGACGATGGATCAGCTGCTGTTCACCCTGGGCGTGCTCATCAAGTTCGACGGAGACAACGGGGAGCAAGTGAGGCAGTTGTGAAAGAAAGCCAAAGACTTCAGAGGAAGGATGCGTACTGCGCATATCTCCCCAGAGGACGCAAGATCGGCGCTTACACTGAGATTCATGAAGATGATTGAGTACGCCTTGCTGCTAGTCCAGCTCACCCAGACGCAGTGGCAATACATCATGGCGCCGGCACTACTAGTGTCCCTGCCAAAGATGGGCTGCTCGCAAACCCTGCCAAGAGATCTGGTGAACGGCACGAAATCCCTTGGAGAGTTGGGCATTGTAAACCCTGCCAATTCCCAGCTGATGACTTAGATTCAGCTGGCTTTCGATGAGGTTCATCGGGGGCCCAGACCGGCAAGATGATCAAGTGCTCGGTGCAAGCGCTCAAGGAGGAGCTAGGGGTAGGGAGTTCCCTATTCCAATACTCGTATGCTTGGCTTGGACATTGCACAACCAAATTCTGGATTGTTGGTCTGTGGGGTCAACTACAGGGTACCAGCACTGAGGTGTGCGAAACAACGACGTCCAGCGAAACGCAGCGTGAAAGTGACTCCTTTCTGATGGATATCTGGATCCGGCAGCAGGTGAAGGGGGCGCAGCTCTACCACCTGAGCATGTGCATCAAAAACTAGGGGTGTTGCGATTGTCAGACATCGTGTCAGTCGAAGGTACCAGGATCTTGTCGGAGGCACACGACGGAATACGGGCGTCCATCATACCAAGATGATGGGCAAAGCAACCACAGAGATTACCAAGTGGTTGGTGGAAGGAGTGGCAACAGTGGTGCAGATTGATATGGTACCAAGGAATAACGCTACACTGATCATTGGGCAAGCGGCACTGCGACGACAGCTCGTGGCGATGGTGGAAGGAGCCATATCAAGATGACATCTTGGACCTGGCTGCCTCTCCAATTCTATGGTATCGACTGTATCAACGAAGCCGGACCCAAAGGAAGCAGTACACCCAAATCGCGACAGTGACTGAAGCTCCAGCGAACGCCCAGAGAGTCTCTGTGGTTTCCACAGAACGCGGAATTGAATGGGACAGGCATGTTAGGCTCACAAAGCCTCCTGACGAGCCCACCGCCGCATATGATCCAATTGAAATCCTAGTGGGGGATATGGTGCTCCACGAGGCAACAAGGGAAGCAAGCCACAACAGCCTTTTGATGGTGAGCGACGGGTCGTCAAAGACAGGCGAGGGACATCAGTATCGATTGCGTTTGACGTCGAATCCCAGCAGTACATGTACTGCCAAGCGTTTGTTCTGGGGGCCCCAGAAGTTCACAGTGCCTATGGAAGTGAGTTAGCTGGGATATGGGCGTCCCTTGCAATCGTCTTGGAGATTCCAGGCATTCACGAGGACAGTGTGATCACCATTGCCCTGGACGGCAAGCAGGCGCTCTTGCAAGCACAGGAGGACGACTTGCTACCAAGCCAAAAGAACTGGGATGTTCTCACAGAAATCAGGAGGCTCCAATGGCAGATCCTGGCTTTGCTGAAGTGGGAATGGGTGAAGGAGCACCAAGAAGCCACTGGCAAACAGCTGACGGTGCTGGAGCAGCTCAATGTGGAGGCCGACGAGAAAGCCAAGCAATTCTGGGAAGAAACCTGTCAGAGACCCTACGTGCGAACCTGGTCCACTGACACCGGCAGGTGGCGACTCCAGCTTTGCAAAGACGACCACTCACACGTAGACCCAGGTGCGATGAATGAGCTCCTTCAGTCTGCCTTGGCGATGAAGTATTGGTCATTGAAGTTCCAGTGGGACAGCAACCAGTTGGACCAGGTCGATTGGCGCACGGACAAGGCGGCGCGCCAGTCCAAGCAAAACTGCAGCTTGACCATGTTCATTTCGAAGTGGGCCTCTGGATTCATTGGGGTCAACAAGAAGTTGCTCCAGACCGGACAGATGTCATTGGCCAAATGCAAGTTCTGCAGGTGCGACGAAACCACCCAGAACGTGTTGCAATGCCCAGAACATCACGAGGCATGGACGATCGCCACCTCGAACCTAGTGGATCGCATGGCGGAGATTGGAACATCCCCACGATTGGTTAGGAACATGAGAGTGGGTTTGGTTTGGTGAAATGGAGGAGGAATGTACGCTCGAATGACACACAAAGTGCCATTGGATGGTCCCCACTACTGGTAGGGCTTCTGCACGAGGACTGAAAAAGCCAGTAGGAGCACTGGATGATGACGCACAAGTGCCGATATCCAGACGCAAAAGCATGGGCTCGGGAAATGGTGTGATGGATACGGAAAGTGCCCTGGGAGGTGTGGATGACCAGGAACGCCAAAGTGCATGACGAAGAACAACACCCGGCCGCGAGGGACTTGCGTAGGCAGGTACGGAGACTGATACAAGGTGCAAGCCAGGACATCAACGAATCAGAGCTACATCTACTCCAAGAAGGCTGCAGTATCAAGTACGGTACGGAGGAACAAATGAAACAGTGGTTGAACTCTGTGATAGCCATCCAAGTGGCGGTGAAAGTGCGGCGACGATCGCGAACGATACAAGCCGAGAGGCGAGCATGGCGTCGTGGCTGGGGATGGCTTGAGAAGGGACACTTGACAGCTCGCTCAAAACATTGCCCCACGGGGCCGTGGAGGCGAGGGTAAAGCCTTATGGCACATCTATGATGTCATCACTGAGTTATTTATTTATTTTCCATACCAAAGAAAAATGTAGTGTGCTCCATGACATTATATAATATAATTATGTGTTGTGTGGTATTCGCAAATGTTGCTGTTGCAGCTGACGCGCAGGGGTGCCACCACCAACGCTGTGCTGCTTTGCACAACACGCTCGAAGGAGGAAACACGCAACCGAGCCAAATCATCAACAACGTGAGGAATCAACGCGACACCGAAACTGCCGCAACATCACCATCCACACCATTGAATACAATCGTGGTCTGACATCGACCGTCGTTGACGTCAGCATTTTCGTCCACGCTGAAGACAAGTCAGCCAGGTATTTGTGTCGTAGAAGCTAGCTAATTAAATATGGCCCTAATGGACAACACGCCACATCGTTAGCCAAAAAAGTCATGTTGTCCGATAAAAATCGGCAGGATACTACCTCTTTGTCCTGAATGGGGTCGTATTGCGAACGATAAGGTTGATGTTTGGGACACCCTACTGACAGAAGGGGGCACAACAACGAGTCTCTTGGTGTCGCACGAACACGTCTCTGCCACCACGAGCAACTTTCTCTTCCTTCTCGTGTGTGGCATGCGAGTTGCTCGTCGTTCGAGTGTGCCTCTCTCTCTCTCTCTCTCTTTCTCTTTGAAGAGGGAGAGACAGCAGCAGCAGCACTCTGGCGGAGGATGTGGGAGGTGGCTCTGCAGCGGCGACGCAACCTGAGGATTCACTAATAACTCAAGAACAAGGAACGGAGCAGCCGAACTGTCTTCGTCATTTGCTCCGGCGGACAGTCGTGCGATACGGTACGGCTGCGGTACGACTGCGGCGCGCCAAGCCGCACGAGCTGCATCTCCATCCACCCACCCGCCAACGGTAGGAAGCGAGCTATTTGCGTTATTCGCCTGTCCAGTTTCAACAAACACGATTTCTGAGTTGTGAACTGTGCGTGTCTGGCGTAAAAGCATACATGGTACATGAATACGTTACTCATCCAAACAAGTATGGCGCCATGCTCGCGCGGTGGTTGAAGATTGTGTTAGTTTGGGGCAGGTCTCTTTGCCTCGTTTTTTGGCACCGAGAATCCAACAGACCACACAACACGCGCCACGGTTTGTGGCTCCTGCGTCCCATCATTCGGTCGTGACGCAGTAAAGCATCATACTCATGGCACACGGTACTCCATCGCGTTCCGCGGAGTGTCGTTTCCAGCATCTCGGGGTTCTGTTGTGTTGGAGTTGCACAACTGACGGACAAAGATGTGATAAGTATTCGCACACAAGACCCCTCTGTGGTGATGCATGTCTCCAAAGTGTTTGTCATCCATGGCCTGTGTTGTTTCTGATTGATGCTTTGTGCTACGTACGGCAGCCCGTTCGTACGAGTTTGGTACGTAGTCGTATGGTACAGAGAAGCCTGGAGGTTTAAGTCCCTCGGACGTCAAGACCAACCCAAGACCCTCATTTTTATCGTGGTTGCGATAATTCATCGCACATACTTATCCTCGAGGCGTGCTCGTTTGTGGATGTGTGTGTTTGACGTTGCCGTGGAACCTGCTCTCCTTGCTGTTGGGTCTGGCTCGGAGCTTGCGTGAGGGCACACGGGAAGGGATTGACAAAATGCATGTGTCGTCACTGGGGAAGCGGTTTGAGCAGTTCAACCAACACCAAACCATCCCAGGCACTCCATTTGTCTCTTTGGGTGCGTTGTTAGAGGGTCTCGTGATTGAACTCTTAGCGTTCATGATTCGTGGCATATGTAACTCATTTCGTATGGAACACGATTCGTTCGGTTGAATGATGGCACCACAGAAGCGCATTCCTCATACAACAGCGCTGCAGAGGGAGTGAAAGCAATAAATATTTCCAGCAAATGAAGCGGAGAGGGACCACCCATTTTTTCTAGTGTTCGTGTCTGTGTTGTTGGTGTTGTTGTGCGGCGCCTGCTCCTGTGATGAGTGTCATAGCCAATAGCATTGTGCGTGTGCTCTACTCTGCAGGCGATGCACAGGCACGTGCACCCGTATAGGTACGCACGACGGAGTGGGCTCTTCTCAATCCTCCCATAAAGTTTCCATCACACCACAAGAGAGACAACAACAAACGGCAACAAACGGCGGAGGGAACATCAACATCAACAGCAACGCCAACAACAACAGCAACATCAACAACGCCGTTCACAACAACAATAGCCCAATCCCGTGATATTCTCTGAGCACAAATCACACCATCGCAACAGAAACATCAATCACTATCCGCACCGTACCACACCCACCCACACCTCAAAACAACACAATCCAGGCAGCGCAGTTTTAGCACCACCACAACGCCATCACACCACCGTCGATCTCCCGCTCGCAGAACTCATCCCTTGCCACATGACCGCCTGAGGAGCAACATCACAACACGGCAACACGGCAACACATCAACACAGAAAGGAACACACGCCATTGCTGCTTGCCTTCGCTCGATCCCCACATAAAACGCGACAAACTCCACTGCAACAACAGGTACCCAAGCTCTTCCGTGTCACAAATCTCACAACAGGGTGGCAGTCTCCAAGTTCTCAATCTGTTCTCTCTCTGCAGCAGATACAAAGTTCCTCAACAGGCATCAGAAACAACGAGTCGGAGAGGAAAACGCGGGTATCGCGAACCTTGTCTGCTCTCTCTCTCTCTCTTGCTCCAGTCGGTCGTTGTTGCAAGCAATCACGCGAGGGCCGGACGCTGCGAGAGGAGTAACGAAGTCTCCACGATTGCCGTTTCTCCCATCCCCGTGCGACTAAGCTGCGAATCGGACACTGGTACAAATTCGTGCTGTGTCACATCCACACGCTATCCGTTGCCACCAGCAGTGAAAAAGCACAGCAACCTCGGACAGCAGACGAACACGAGCGCACAACTCCCACCCGGCACCCACTCACAAACGTAGCTCACTCCAAACCCTCACCGCAAGAGAAGAAGAAGAAGAAGAAGAAGGCAACAAAGTGACAAGAAACCCCTCGCGTTCCTGCAAGACACAGCGCTGCCGGCAATATCCAGCCCGTACAACGGTAAGTTGGAGTGTAGAGATCGCTCTAATCTCATGGTGGACTCGGACTCGTCGATGCGTCCGTGCGCGCACAATCTCGCATAGTGTTGTCCTTGACCGGTCTCTCCAGCCATCCATCCATCCATCCGCCCACGTATCCTCTCAGGCATCCAGCACGAAAAGAATGAACCGAACAGTGCGTCAACCATGCAATCGACCATGCAATCGACCATTCAATCGACCATTCAATCAACCATTCAATCAACCATCCAATCAACCGCCCAATCCGACGGTCGTTTCGCACCCAAGCACATTGTCAAAGCATTCAAAGACTGATCATTGCGGAAAGAACAGAAGCAGCATGTGTCCCATACAATTACTCATCTTCTGATCCATTCTCTTCCTGTTCATTCTCTCGATGTCGATCACCGTAGCAGTGCCAGCAGCATCGCCACAAGCAGCACAAGCAGCCACGACCCCGGCCATCAACTGGCTGGAAAGATGAACGTCAACCCACCACTCAAGAACGAGGGCAGCACAGACAGGTCATTCTCCACGAGGAATAGCCCTGTTCATCACATGGACGATACCGGCACGGTTGTCAAGGCTAGCAACCACAGCTCCAGCCGCACCCGTAGCAGTAGCAGTAGCAACGACAGCACCAACATCCACGTCAAGAACAAGAACACGATGGGGACATCGGACAGCAGAGGGGCATTGAACAGATCCATGGATGTGTCGACATGTCCGCGCAATAATCCTGATGATGCTACGAATCAGAAGCTCGCACCCAAGTCAACGTCGTCACCACGAATCACACAATCATCAGAACCCCTGAAGGGTCGCAAAGATGCCCTGTCGTCGCAGAAGCCATCAGTCGTTAAGACGGGCAAATCGCCGACGTCGAAAACTGATACGAAGATCAAGGAACCGACCTCCGCGAAAAGGAAGGAGGGACCACCGAAGAAGAAGGTAAAAACAGAGCCAGCCAAGCATGTCGCGGCTGACGACGCCAGCAATGATGGCAATGGTGGCGATAGCGACAACATAACCACCCAAGCAACTCCGCCGGAAGTTGCCGCCTCCAACACCGCTGCCACCAGCAACGCCGAAGGTGAAAGCACGAACAAGAAGAAGCGAAAGCGCAAGAGCTGGAAAAAGCCAAAGGACAAGCCGAAACGACCATTGTCCGCATACAACCTCTTCTTCCAAGACGAGAGGGCCAAGATGCTGGGCGATTTGGCGCGGGCAAACAACGACAAGCTGGCGGATCCTTTGAAGAAACGTATCCATAGAAAGTCGCACGGTAAGGTCGGCTTCGCAGAGATGGCCAGGGTGATCGGGAGCAAATGGAAGACACTGACCCCAGACGACAAGAAGGACTATGAAAAGGATGCTTTGAAGGAGAAGAAACGGTACGAGGTCGAGCTTGATGCCTGGAAGGAGGCGCAGAAGATCAAGTCTCTCAAGCTCAGTGCCGCTATCGAGCAGCAGCAACAGCAGCAGCAGCAACAACAACAACAACAACAACGAGCTCCACCAACTCAGCAGCAACAGCAGCAAACTCGCACCGGGCATGTTGATCCAGTAGAGCTGGCAGCTCAAAGACAGGCGAGGATTCTGGCGGCCATGCGGCAGGAGCAGGCCATCCCGTCGGTCCCAGCGTCACTCTATCAGATCCATGAGCCTTCTGCAGCATTCGCAGCAGCTGCTGCCATGAGAGAGGAAGAAGCGCGGATCTCCGCCTTGCTCCAACGCAGACGTCACGTCATCAACGCACACGCGCATTCGCAGGCACACGAACTTGTGGCCGCGCCGATGACTGCCATGGAGTACATCCGTGCTGCACAAGAACGACGGTACCAGCAAGAACACATCGCCCACTGCTATCCACCAGGTGTCGTGGAGATGATGCCTCCCATGTTCCCAAACGCGGCCGCCTCCGCTTCCGCCATAATGCAGCTCCAACAACAGCAGCGACAACAGCAGCAACAACAGCAGCAGCAGGAAGAAGAAGTATTGTTGCAACGTCGCCATCAACAATTCCAGCAGCAACAACAAGAGCGAGAGCGGCAGCAAGAGCAACTGCGCCAGTCTCTGGCTTTGGGTGGCACCCGATTCGTACCAGCAGCCTACATCCCGTCGTCTGCCACCTCAGCCGGGAATGCAGCCGGGCAACCTGCCATGCCCTCACCAGAGGAAATTGAGTACATGGCAGCAATCCAGGCGGCACGCCAACAGCGTCACCAGTCGGGGCTCGATCCAGCTTCGAATCAATTTTACAGGGGGTTATAAGTGTATATGGTCGCGAAGCACACGGCATGGGTGCCTGTGACGTCTCCACGACGAGTACACTACACCATACTATTACACATATGAGAGGTAGCATACAATGATAATATCACACCTCGACAGAAATACGATAGCCATAGACACAGTTTTTTCATCATTTCCAATACTTCTCCCTCGCTCTCCTTCGTTCCTTCTTTATTCGTAGCCTTCGCCAAACTTCAAGCACACGTTCCCTCTGTCGGAGTGTTGCCACTTGATGATGTCCACTACCTTCCCTTTGGGGCAAGTGGCTTCTCCGTTGTTGAAGCCGGGCGTCTCAAGCATCGGCTTGCCAAGCTTGAATGAAAATTTTGGCGACAACCTGCCATCTTCATCCATGGGGTGACGCAAGTTCTTCGCAATCATGTTTCTGCCGTTGTCATTTTGATCACCGTTGTTATCGTGTACATCTTGCGATTGCTGATGTCGGATGTGGTCCATCAATTCCTCCGTCATGCCTTGCAATGCGCGTGGCAACAAATACCCAGCTCCGTATTCCAACAATTTGGTGGTGGGGTCTTCGCGATGTAGATTTGAGCAAGCCACCATCTCCATCTGTTCGCTTGTGGCGTGCAGGAACGGCGTCGTGCTGACGATGATTGGAAGCTGTCCTGAGGAGCCGTATGTATTCATGTACGTCTCAGCGAAGATAGCGATGCTGTCCTCGTTTTCATCGACTGTGATCATTCCCAGCGCTGCTGCATTGGCCGCCGAGCCCCGGTGCTTCGACGATGCTTGATGGCGATGGTCTGATCGGAACGAGACATCAGCACCAGCGGTGAGGCCAAGGACTTGAGCCCGGCGTAACCCTTCCAGCTCTGCCTTTGTGTTGGGACTTGCCAAGCCCCTTGGGATTGCGCTGTTGCCAACGCTATTGCTCGCATCGTCGTCGATTGCGTCATCCACACAATCTTCTTCGTCTCTGTCCATTTCAATGTCATGCAAGTCGTCTTGGTGGACGACCGCTCCCAGGCGTTTCAAGGTGTCCACGAATCCGGTTGTCGCACCGACCATCACGATGTTGGGGGTGGCCACTCTTCCTTCACTCACTGCGTGTGGCCGCCGTGTCGTGTTGTACGAGCACGAGGACGAGCCGGAGTAACGAAACAGGACCGTGTGGTCGATTGCCACGCAGTATAGATAGCAATCCTCGGGAGGAACGGGCCAAAGTGCCCCCCTTTCGTGAGAAGCCTGGTTGGCGCCGGATTGATAGTGATGCAAGGATCTCACCCAGTTGATGTACACGGAGCGAAATGCTTGTTGCCATCGGAAGGTTGATAGGTGCGACTGATCCATTTTCCGTTTTGCTTTTTGATTGTGATGCATTCCTGCGCTCTTCCTCGCGTCTCCGCGATGGCCATCTGCGGAAGGCAGCTTGCCATCTGTTTTGGCTGTGCGCAGTTTATTGCGCTTCGATGTGGACGAAGATGATGCTGACTTGCCGGTGGACGATGTTGACGTCCGTGCTTCCTCTGGCGCCCTTGTTGGTCGAGGTTGAGGAGTAGTCGAAGATGGGAACTGCCAGGATTGCAAATGCTTTTCCAACAACGGAGGCACTGTCCAGTGCGGTGCTGTGCATTGAAACACCAGCTTGAATTTCTCTCTCAAGCACCAATCCATGATGGTGCCCTTCTCGCAGTCAACGATCCTGGTCCTCGTGCTGGGCCTGTTCCTGGCGTTCGCAGTGCTCGTGAACGCGTGGCCTGTCGTGCCAACTGAAGCAGCACTCGGCTTGTCGTAAAAATCCAACCTCCGACGTTTCCGCATATGTCGGCTCTGATGGGGACCATCCTGACCGACAACATGACCTGACTGGCGGCGCTTGGCGGATTCAACGGTGGCATCACCGTCGATCTTGGTTTGCGCTTTTCGTTTGGGTGACTGGAATCGGAATGGACTTCCAGACACGAGCCGATTGACCAGGCTTCGAACCGTCTTGCCAGATGGGCTCATCGGCATGGATCCCGCTGGAGGCTTGGCGGAAGTCTTGTTGGATGAGGTGGATTGCGGACTCTTGACAGTTTCCATCGCTCTTTCGAATAATGAAGCTCCCTGCTTGAGCGCATTCCTGCTGTTGTTTCCGAAGCTCCCGAACTGGAACAGAGAACGAGTCTTGCTGCTGCCAACACCCGACGTCCCCAACGACGACGACGATGATGGCTTGCGCAAGAACAGGTGCCCATTCTTCGATCTTCTCGATTGGTCGACTTGGACTTGTGCCGCGGTTTGGCTTTCGGAGTCCACTGGTTGTCGCGACAAACTTCCAGCACCGGACGCAGCAGAGCTCACCATTGCGGTGCCGCTTTGAGAGCCATCGCCCGTGCCATCTTGCTCATCTTGGTCGCCGCCGCCGCGTTGATCTTCGTCGCTGCCGCCTTTCATGTTGCGTCCGTTGTTGCGCCCTGCATGGCAAGCGCCGTGCCGAGCGTCCTTTCAGATACGACTATTGCACGTGGATGCAGGAGGTGCTTTCGCCATCTCTCGAACGAACGAAGGAACGACAAAACGCGAAGACGGTCGTCGCTGCGCCATGTCGTAGACACACCCAACCACGACAAAAGAAGCAAGAATTCGGCTCTCTTGACACTGCCGTCAGTCACGAATCAGCGTGAATGAGGCTAAACTCAAACTCAAACTCAAGACAGGAGAAGATAATAGGCTCATTATTGGAGCGAAGACACCACCCGAGTCCAAGTAGTCGGGAACACAGCAACAGACTGCAACAGACAGCAGAACGAAAACAAAAAGGAGCAACAAAAGCAATCGAATCAACACATCAAGCTCACAATCCCAAATCGATAACTTAGTACACATCACTTCATACCAAAGACATCCACGCTTCAATAGTTTATTCGACCTTTACCGCTCCGTCGTGGCCGTTTCGACCCCTTCGCGCGCTGCGCTTGCCTCCGTCAGATCCGCGTGAGTTGGCCGTTTTCCCGTTACAGACAGAGAGACCGAGACAAGGGAGCGAGGCCTGCTGTCGGCGAGCTTTTGACGACTGGCTTGGTGGTTGTGGTTGGTGGCGTTACAGCTTCGGTGCACGGGGGGGATTGAGTGACCCTGAACGTAAGGAACCTGAGGATCATGACTGACGCGTCCGAGCTGTCGCTGGCTGGATTGTCCATCACATCCTTCCGGATGCCACCGGACCCTCCCCCATCGACCACCGCCGTCCTCGCGTACCTCAGGGATGCCCTTGGGTTCTCCGAAGCCTTTACGCTCACTGTCCGCCTTTTCAACCGGCGAGCAGCTGAGAACGGACTCGACAAACTCAAAGTCGTCCGTCGCCTGTGCCTCTACGGATCTCGTCCGCTTGAACAAACCCTTCACAACCTGCAACACCCCGTCAACCCATGGGACCTGGAAAACGACTTCCACCGTATGTTGGCCTTCCATGACTTCTGCGTTGCAACAAACATACTCGTGACACCCGACGGTGAACCGAACACTTCCACGTCGAAAGCATAAATGCTGAGGCCTTTGACGAGCACGTACAGAATTTCGCAGTCGACGCGACGACCAACTTCCAGGAAAATTTGCGGAAGTGTGCTGTTCGCAATGCTCACATTCGCAAATCACACCCACGTGGCCACCTGGAAACTCCTGAACAATGGGCACAGTACGTCATGAATCCAAGACCTGCTCCTGCCTTGACTCCACCAGTTCTTGTTGACACCGGTCTTCCCTCTGACACCAATACAGGAACTCGAGTCCTCTCATCAACACCTGAACAAACAGCACCACTACAACACGGATCTAGCGAGAATAGAGGGCAAATGAAGTCCGGTTGTGTCCGGCTTTGCCTTCCAGTGTCGGACTTTGGCAGGTCAAAAGGGGAAATGAAACTGCCAACGTCAGCGCGGTTAAACGTAGTGTGACCACGAACGTAGATGAGACGATTGAGAATGTGTTTTGAGTTGATTTGGTGGTTGTAAAGCTTGAGTTTTGTAAGATTGTTGTTTTTATGAGATTGTTTTGGTTGAAGGTTGGAGAGGAAAACGAGATGGGCTGGTTATCACACTGCTCTGCTGTTGGTTGTCGCTGTTCATGGTCTTGTACATTTGAAAAATTGCTCCACAATCCCCAGGTGATGAAACCACGATGCTTCATCGCTCTTGGCAGGTTTGAGAGCTGATTCTCCAATTGTTGGAGTGAAGGTGCGAGTGTTCCATATCTTAGTCTTGTTCCAATTTTGCAGGATAGTCTTGCTTTTGATCCAAGACCGGCACATCCTGCATGGAAGATGTCAGTTTCATACATATGTAATCTTGGAACACATGGCAAAGAGGCAAGTGAGAAGCATCAACTGTGCATGCAGGATGAGCCATGCACTTGTATTCTTGCAGACAGATGCCTTCACATATGTAGTCTCTTTTGGAGGTAGAGTGCCTGTCCATTTGTTGCTCAATCGTGTGTACTGGTGGTAGTACAGACAATTCGGTCACCGGTCAATGGGGACATGAAGGGAAAATACCAATTTTCAGCAATTTTTCAGTGACATCATGGTATATTGCAACTCTCCCTCTCGACAAGCAATGGGACCCGTATCGTGAAAAACCTCTTCTTCTTCAAACCATCTCACCGTTTACCATCCCATGAGCAATTTGCGAAGAGACTCAAATATCTCCCGCACTGAGCCCTTGGTAAAGATGTCGGCGATTTGTTCTGCGGATGCCACGCGCTGGATCTTGATGAAGCCCTCCTTCACCCAGTACCAGAAGAAATGCCACTTCACAAGAAAGTGCTTGGTGCGATTTGTGATGTGATGCTTCGTTGCGAGTGAGATACACGCGTTGTTGTCTTCAAACACGGTGCACTGGAGATGCGTGAGCAACTCCTGCTTGAGTCCGGTGCGGGCGGCGACCTCCCGAATGAGCTGTTGTAGTGGAATGAGGGCTCGCATTGCCATTGATAGCGCAGCATATTCGGCCTCAGTTGTAGAGAGAGCTATCTCGGTCTGCAGCTTGGACCGCCAGATTAGAGGGCATCCTCCAAGGATAATGATGTATCCGGTACGCGACTTGACTGATGTAGGATTATCGTCGGGCTCTCGATGATGTAGCCCAGCAAAATCAGCATCGACGTAGCATTGCAGGTCCAGCTTGCCAGATGGCCGGATGATGGTGCCTTGTGCCTTGGTTCGCGCAAGGTACCGCACGATGGTCTTAAGCGCCCTGGCGTGGGATTGCTTGGGAGCGTGGCTGAAGCGTGCTGCTTGGGACACAGCAAACGCAATGTCTGGCCTTGTGTTGGTTGCCAAGTACAGCAGCATACCGATGATAGACCGATAGTTCCAAGATTCCTTCATCGCTTCTCCATCCGGATCACTTCCGAGAGCTGCTTTGGTAGCAGGAATCCAGTTTGGGTTGCACGCTTCCATTCCAGTTGCCGCAATAATCTTATCGATCAGTCCTTGCTGAGACATGTGGATTGATCCGTCGCGGTTCTTATCCAGTTTGATTCCAAGGAACTCGTTGAACGTTCCTTCCTTCGTCAGCTCGAAGCCGCGTCTGGTCATTGACTGGATGAAATCGTCGATGTCCTTCTCGTGTGGTGCTGCAATGCCTGCGTCGTCCACATATAGTGCCAGCATCATCCCAGGGCGCAAGAACAGACAGGAGTCCTGCTCGCTGGCCTTGAACCCTTCAGCGGTTAGTGCTCGCAGCAGATGCTCATGCCAGAGGCGAGGTGCCACTGTCAAGCCATACAGGCTCTTCCGGAGTTTGAGGCATACGTTGGGTCCGTTGGTTGACCGAAAGCCCCGAGGTAGGTGGATGTAAATGTCGCGATGGATTGCGGCTTGGACGAAGGCGCTCACAAAATCAATTGATACCGTGACCCAGCCAAGGAGGATTGCGGTGATTAGGAAGACGCGGACCGATGGCCAAGCGACCACAGGAGCGAGAGTGGATTCCGTTTCTTCCACAAGGTCGCCTCGAACGCAGAACCTGGCCTTGTGCTTCTTGATGGACCCATCTGGTCGGCGCTTGCGACGGAACACCCAGGTACCCGGTGCAATCTTGCCAACTGCTTTGGCCTTGCTGACCTCGACCCACGTACCCTTGGAGACCAAGTCTGTGACCTCTTTCTTGGCTGCCTCCATCCACTTTTCTCGATCTTCGTCCTTCATAGCTTCATCGAAGGAAAGGGTGTCGGGGTCTGTTGGTGATGCTTTGAAGCTGCTCGGTCCCTCGCTCAGCTCCAGGTGGCCGTTCGACATCAGGAAGACGGCTTCGGATCCTGAGATGGATCTGCCAGATGGGTCGGATTCGCCGTCCTCATTCATCGTCAGAAACGCATATTCCTCTGCTCCGTTGGTGTCGCAGGCGGTCATGGATGGATCTGCGAGCTGCGGGATGGAGTCGATCCACAGGCATTGCTCAACGTCATCTGGATCATGGTCGCTGGTGTCTTGTTCAGCGGAATCGGGCATGTTGCTGTCGGGGTTGTCGCTGGACCTGGAGGCATTGGATTGGGAGTTCTCTTCGCCATTGGGAGAGACTCGAGGCAGCCCTTCCGGAGGATCTATATTGTGGCCTGCAACTACCTGAGTCCACCAGTCTCTGAGCTCATCAAAGTCGAAGTTGGTTGAGTATGCGTCAAGTCCGTAGTGCTCAATGATGTGAAGCGCGGTGAGGAGATTTGCGAGTTGATCGATCTCATTTTGCAAGTCCTGAGGCAGAGCGAACTCCTCTTCCTGTTGGTTGTCTCTCCTGTCTGGATCTCTCCCATCGTCTTGTACAGCCATGTGCACCATGATTCGATCTCCTCCTTCATCGATATCATCATTGTCGCTCCAGTCTTGCTGCAGCAAGCGACCATGTACTGCGTAGATGGTTTCAGACATGTCTGCGATCTGCCAGCGAAAGTGGTTGTCCGGCGAGTCGTAGAGAGCCAAAGTGGAGAGTGCAGTCCTGATCATATCGCAGGCAGCTTCTTCAGCGGCAGTCAAGCGGGCTCTGGCATTGCTGTCCACTTGTGCGATGTGTGGATTGATACGTCCACAGGAGTCCTGTTTGAGTTTTTCAAGCTCGGACATGGAAGTTGTCATGTGGATTGCTGCTTCCTCAATGCTGTGCAGTGGTTCAGTGATTGGGCTGTTGCTTCCGTTGGCTCCTTTCAGGAGTTCAATCGCTGAGAGAATCGAGCTTGACAAGTGGGCGGCCGTCACAGCATCAATGGATGGTGAGGTCTGGTGAATTGGTTGGCAGACGAAGGCCTGAGCCATGCCACCCATCTGGCTGTATTCAAGGCGTTGTGGAGGAGCTCTCTTTCTGGGGTTGGATCGTCTTGCTTCAATCCGTGCCGATCGACGGACTGGTTGCTGCTGTCGGTTTCGTCTGTGACGCTCCCTCTGTTGAGGTGCTGGGTTCGATGCGATTGGAGATGTTGCTGGCTGGGCCTTCGCTGAGCTAGCATTGGGTGCCTCCACACTGGATCTGTCATGGTCCATGGTGTCCTGATCGTCAGATGGGAGTGGCATGTTGTCATTGTCGTCACCCCCGTCGTCATGAGTAGTCTCCGGGCGCGATGGTGGGACTGAGTCTCGCAAGCTGGCCTTCTCCATATGGTTCTGGCCTTCTCTTGGTGCATCAGTTGCAGCACTTGTTGGTTGAGCTGTTGGTGGTGCAGAGACTTCATCCGGTGCTGGTGCAGTATCTGATGGTGATGGTGGGAGCTCCGGTCCAAGTTCCACAGGAAGCGGCTCTGATGGTCGATGTGTTGCATTCGCTTGCTCTGCGAGCTGGCGATTCAGATCATAGTCACGACTGCCCTGCTCCTCTGCTTCCTGGTCCTGCTGCTTGAGGCGTTCCAAATCTTCTTCATCAAAGGGAAACTTGTACTCGGAGTCTCCAAACAGGTTCTTCCATTGCTCAGAGTCGTAGTCGGGAAGATTGAATGGATCAGAAGGCACAGTGGCGAACCAGTCGTCAAACACCACGTGAAATTGCGGTGTGATGCTTCCGGTCTTGAGATTCAGGACCAGTGGGACGGTTGAGGCGTGCTTCTCGGAGAGGCCGACGTGCACAAAACGATTGCTCCGGGCCTTCCACTTTGGGATCTTCTTTCCATCTCCAACTCGGTGGTCCAGCACATACGTTGGGCATCCCCAGACGTGCAAGTTGTGAAAATGCTTCTGTGGGAAGCGGATTCGGGAGAGGATGTCGAATGGAGAGAGGCCGTTCGTGAGGTTTGGCAGACGGTTGAAAATGAAGGCTGAATGGCGGATTGCCATCGGCCAAAGTGGTACGGCGTCCAGATCGGGCCAGTGCAGAGTAGCATGAAGCATCATGGTTCGAGCGCTTGACACCACGGTGCGAATGCTTCGCTCGGCGATGCCGTTGTGGTGATGCGCTCCTCGTCCTGCGTATCGATGAGACTGATGGAAGTTTCGAAGGTGGTCAGCATAGTCGGATGAGGTGAACGCCCTTCCATTGTCGCTTTGGTATTGTTGGACAACAATGCCGAGATCTCGACACATGCTCTCGAACTTCTCCTTTGCTCTGATCATGTCTTGAGATGATGTAGACAGGACTGGCTCAGCGAAGATGAATCCTGAAGCATGGTCGACGAATACGATGCCGGCTCCGTACATTTCGTCATCGCTCCCTTTTCCATATCCCGAAAAGAGTCGTCCCTTTCCACCCCCTTCAAAATGATCCACAGAGACGAGTTGGCCAGGCCGAAGATTACCGAACTTGATGGCTCCCTCTCGATCACGTACTGGTCGGTGCAGATGGCCAGGGCTTGAGCGACAGACTTGTTTCCCAAACTGGCATGCTGCGCACTTTGGAAGTGTGGCGAGGCGGGAGGCGCTTGCTTGTAGCTTGCGTGCGGCTTCGGTGTGCGCCAGGGTTCCCGAACGAAAAAGGTGCTGGATCTTCCGCATGTCATTGTGGCCCAGGCGTTGGTGCCAACGCAGCAGCTCCTTCTGTGGTTCGGACAGGTTGCGGTTGGCGGAGGAAACAGTAGTGATGGTTGCATTGAGGGCATGTGGAATGTGCTTGGTCAATGACTTCATGTTGTATGCCTTGGAAGTTGGAAGCTTGTTCTTGGGATTGATCTCGATGTTGATCTCTCCCTCTCTTCCTTGGACCTTCCACCTGCCATTCACATACTGCAGCTCGCCTGGATACATTCTTTCGAACACAGAGGTGCTGATGATCTTGGCGTTGCTTCTTGGCACATAGTATGCCGGGAATTTGAGACGGCGAATGTTTCCTCTCGTGTCTTGGATGCCCCATTCCACGGTTCCCACCAAGTGGTCAGATCGTCCTCCAAACAGCCCTGTCAGTTTCTTGGCTTGGTTTCCAATTGGCCTTCTGGGTTCGGAGACGAAGTCGGACTTGTCATGTGAGATACAGACGGTGGATCCGCTGTCCCAAATAACATCACTCATCATGCTTGTGGGGAGTGCCTCGGCAAGCTCATCTGGGCTGTGACGGATGGCTGAGAGGCTCTTGATGGAGGATAGTCCATCGTGCGTGCACACGGAGTTGGATGGAAGCGGCTTGCCGGGATTGAAGTAGGTGTCGAGGATCTGAGCCAGTCTGCCGGTTTGTTTCTCGGTGAGTCGCTGTCGCTGAGCAGGAGCATCAAATACCATCATTCGCTGACGCTGATTGCGATGTTTCTTCTTGGATGGTCCTTGCACTTCATGTCGACGAATAGGAACGGCTCTGGTTCCGAACCTGGCACCATGGCTGATGGAATTGGCTCTTGGCCGTGGGTTGGAGAAAGCCGTGCTTCTGAATCTGTGCTTGTTCGGGTTGTTCTCAAGACCAATCACACAATGACTGCGTCGCCTCAGCCCAGCTGCTCTTGCTCTGGGATGCATGTTGGTTGATGCATGCATTGCAGATACTGGAGGGTCGAAGCGAGAGCGGTGGTGGCGGAGACGAATCGGAGCACGACGATGAAAGTTGATCCAATCCTTGGGTTGGGCTCGGTCACGACGGCGACCTTTCTTTTCCCAATAGGCTTCGCAGCGGCGTTGCCAACGGGGCTTGGGAACTGGACCATCAGGGTGGCGAGGCATGTCATGGTGCTTGTGTGCCAGGTATGTTGCAGTGACCATCCATGCTGCAATCGAGGCTGTCTCCCACCCGTGCATGATTGCAAAGATGAGGACCTGGATGAGCAGCGGAATGAAAAGAGGAAAGGCACCAATGAGGAGAGCCAATGGACCAAGGTAGGCCTGGATGATTTGGAACCACCCAGATGGACTTTCTTCCGTCACCTTGTAGACATGCCATTCAGTGGAATCGAATGTGACTGTGTTGGCAGCGGTCTCGCTCTTGTTCTTGTTCTTGTCCTTGAAGTCGCTTCTGTGCTCGCTGGTGCCATGGGAGGTGAGCCAACGCTTGCACTTGGCACACCACTTGAAAGTGGAGCTCCTGACAACCTTCTGGTGCGGTTCACCCTTGGAAGGGGGAACAGAACGCCAACTGGTGTTGGAAGAACCCTTCTTAGCGTTGTTGGAACCCTTCTTGCCCTTGCTGCTGTGGTTGGAGCCTGCACCTTTCTTCAGATTGGGGCAGTTGGCCTTGACATGACCAGGTTCTCCGCAGTTGTGGCAAATGATGGGCGTCTTTCCACCATTCTGCATCAGGGCCAGCGCCGTGCTTTCGTCGATCTCGATGCCTCCATTTTCTCCAGAGAGGAAATACCCAGCGTTGCTGTTCTTGCGATTGCGCAAGTAGGAGGCAGCATGCCATTGTCCAGCATGGAGCTCTTGCTTGTACAGGTCGGTGGCAAGATTGCAGACATCACGCCAGTGAAGGTGATCCTTCAAGATGCGTCGGTCCTTCTCGGCCTTGGTGCAGCACCCGATTTGGATCAGCACTTCCTTGAGGTTGCCGAGTTTGCTGTGGAGACCAAAGCGGTAGCGCTCCCCGGATGTTCCAGAGCCGCCAGCAGAGAGAAACTTTGTGAGGATGTCCGCAGTGAGGGCGTGGTCGTATTGACCAGCATCTTCGAGAACTTGGGCGTCCTTGCGGGTGTCATCAGCAAACTTCTTGATGTTCTCACCGGCGTAGGTCTTGGGAGTGCGACGGCGGATGTTCTGCTTGATGCGATCATACTTGTCGAAAGTGGTGGTTCGCAAGTCCTCGATCAGCTCCATCCAAAGAATGACAAAATCCTCACGTTGATCCGGATGGACCCGCGCCAAGATGTCGTCCTTCAGGCTTGGCTGGAGAGAGTTGAGGAGAAAGCGGCAGGCGGTGACGTTGTTGCGGCAGTCGTACTCATCAAAATGGCTTGCCATTTCGGTTGCTTCTTCCATGATGGTCTTTTGGTTGAAGCGGTACGGGTGGGCAACGACGCTGGTCGTGTCTTCGGGGTCGGATGGCTCCTTGAGGTAGGAGATGGTGTCGAGCCCTCTGGCTTTGAGTTCGGACATGAAATCGCGCTGGAAGGCTTGGAGATCACTCTGGCGGTGGAACTTGGGTTCAAGGCCCTTTTCCATGTCAGGTTGGCTCTTGACATCGGCTCCGCTTGCAGTGGAGCGCTTCTGGAGAACGTAGAGGTAGGTGTTGGGCTCGTCAACAAGCCCAGACCAGTCAGCTTTGGGCTTTCCCCCAGTGAAGGGGAACCAGTTCTTTCCCACCTTGACGATGTTGCCCATCACCGGCTTGGTTGGGCGATTGGCGAGTTCGCGTTCCGTCTCGGCTGCGGTGCGGCCCAGTTCGAAGATTTCCTGGGAGGTGTTGACACCAGATACCTCGGTTTGAAGGAGACGCTCGTGGGCTTCCTCCCTCTCAGTCAGATTCGCAAGTCGTTCTTGAAGGACTTGGCTCGCTTCGTTCAGTTGTTGTTGCTGGGCCAGAAGGCGGGCCTGCATCTGGTTGAGTTGTTCCAAGGTTGCTGCTTGAGTGGCAGCTACCTCGGCTTGAGTTGTGGTGGCTCCACCTTGGGTGACGGTGGCCTCCGGTTGATCATCCGCCATCCTTCAAAAAAAGCTGTGCTTGGAGAGGTTGCGGATTTCCTGATGAGCAGCTGAGCTGCTGGTTCGCAGATGTTCTGCTGGAGTATCGATCGATGGTTGCAACTGTGTTGCGAGTTGTGATTGCTGAGCTTCAGTCAGCAGGTGTCTGGGAGTGAGGCAACTGTGTTGCGGGCAGTCAGCTGCACTGCTGCGGGTAGATCAGTGGGTGCCTGTGGCAGGAGCAACTGTGTTGCAGGCAGTCAGCTGCGCTGCTGCGGGTAGATCAGCAGATGATCGGCTGATTATCGTCGGAGCAACTGCGTTGCTGGCGTTCGGACAGCTGGACTGTCAGTGGGCGGCTTGACTCTTGCTTCCTGCAGTGAAGCTCACAGGGTCCAAGCCACGGATGCGGGTCGCTGTGGCAGCGACTTGGTTGGATGAGGAAGTCTGAGACTTCGTGGGATCGGTTCTTGCGCTATTGATGAGGCTCTCTGTCGAATCTTGACTTCAGCGTAAGACCAGGCTCATAACCAGCGAGAATAGAGGGCAAATGAAGTCCGGTTGTGTCCGGCTTTGCCTTCCAGTGTCGGACTTTGGCAGGTCAAAAGGGGAAATGAAACTGCCAACGTCAGCGCGGTTAAACGTAGTGTGACCACGAACGTAGATGAGACGATTGAGAATGTGTTTTGAGTTGATTTGGTGGTTGTAAAGCTTGAGTTTTGTAAGATTGTTGTTTTTATGAGATTGTTTTGGTTGAAGGTTGGAGAGGAAAACGAGATGGGCTGGTTATCACACTGCTCTGCTGTTGGTTGTCGCTGTTCATGGTCTTGTACATTTGAAAAATTGCTCCACAATCCCCAGGTGATGAAACCACGATGCTTCATCGCTCTTGGCAGGTTTGAGAGCTGATTCTCCAATTGTTGGAGTGAAGGTGCGAGTGTTCCATATCTTAGTCTTGTTCCAATTTTGCAGGATAGTCTTGCTTTTGATCCAAGACCGGCACATCCTGCATGGAAGATGTCAGTTTCATACATATGTAATCTTGGAACACATGGCAAAGAGGCAAGTGAGAAGCATCAACTGTGCATGCAGGATGAGCCATGCACTTGTATTCTTGCAGACAGATGCCTTCACATATGTAGTCTCTTTTGGAGGTAGAGTGCCTGTCCATTTGTTGCTCAATCGTGTGTACTGGTGGTAGTACAGACAATTCGGTCACCGGTCAATGGGGACATGAAGGGAAAATACCAATTTTCAGCAATTTTTCAGTGACATCATGGTATATTGCAACTGATCTGCTTTCTCCCAATCGTCCTCGGACTCGTCCACACATCCCACTGGACGCAACCATGCCGTGTCACGCACAACGAAAATCAAACGGCCTTCGGTTCTTCCTTCCACATGCCACTACACCAACGACATGCACTTCACCCACTTCCGCAAAGCCTTCACCGCATACCTCGTCCCCTTTGGTATGGGATACTTACTGGACTCCGACTTCGCTGTGGCCTATCAAGCTTCTGGGCGCAACGTGCTCAATCGATATATTGACCCCTTTTACGAAGGACATTTGCCTTTCGACCACGTCCAACTCAAGTCTGACGTAGCACTGCTGGCCCGGTTCCTTGGTGAAGCACTTGCAACAAGCAACATGACGTATCTCTTGCGAGGTCCGCATGAGCATGATGGTGTCTTTATCTGGCGCGACCTCATTGCACACAACGACAATGACACCAAAAAGTCAACTCGGGCTGATGCACTTCGTACACGCCTGGATATACCTCTTGGTCCACAAGATGACATCATCCAATATGTTCAAGACTTCCGTGACACTCTGCTAGCCTTCAATGACGAGACCGACCGTCAACAGGACAAGCTTGACGATATTGCTGCATCCCGCATGCTCCTATACAATATCAGGGTCGCGCAAGTATCCACTTACGACAATTGGGCCGACTTGGTGCGTACACGAAAACGTCGCCCAACCTTCATTGGCACATGCGAGTTCCTTATTGCTCGAGCCACCGAACAACGAGCCGCTCAAGAACGTGCACACAGCCGTCAAGCACGTCCACGCAACCGCACCAGACATGCCAATCAAGCCATGACTATACCTGGAGCTCTGGCCTCCGACTATGGTGCTGTTCCGCCGGAGGTGACCTACGTTGCCAACCTCATGGAATGTACTCCACGACATGCCGAAACGTTGGTTTTCGCTGCACGACCCCATGTCGAAGCCACCGAGCGTGACGCGACGTATATTGATGGCGATACTTTCCGTCGACTACCCGCCGATGTCCGACGTACCGTCCGCTTCCTACGCCAACGCATTCGACAACTGCAGCAACGATCCGATGGCACCACAATACCGCCCACGTCTCCAGTGACGGATCGTGGAGAAGTTTGTTCGCCTCAACCAAGTCCAGCTCCTGGAGCTAAAACTGATACAACCGGCACACCAATGGCCATGCAGTACAACCTTGGATACGCAAGGCAAGGGGTCACATGGGAGGATCAGCGTCCCAACGCCCTCTACGATTCGTACACGACACATGGTGATGCAATGTCTGATGACAATTCTACCGACGATGATCTCGATGATGCTACCACGTTCCAACTGTTTATGGTTCAAGCGAAGTACACGGAAATCCATTTGGCACCGACGTCCATCCAGGACAACTGCCCCACCGTGACTTCTTCCCACCTCCATGTCCATGCCGCGGCCAACGACATGAACCAACCTGCATACGCCATCAGTGACAGTGGTGCACAATGCTCCATCCTGGGAAGCCTAGGTGACGTGTGGCAAGTGGAGAACGTGGACATGACACGGGTGATCAACATCATCGGAGCCATTCCGTCATCCATGCGCAAGAACGGACTTCGTGTGGTCTCCGCAATCACCAAGGCCACGCTTTCCAATGGCCAGCAGGTCCTCCTTCAAGCCCACGAGTGCGCCCTGAACCCGAAGAGTAGAGTCACGCTACTCTCCGAATTCCAGATGAGGGAAGCTGGATGTGTCGTCGATTCTGTGGCCAAGCATCATCTCCGTTCTATGAACCCAGCACAGTACGGAACACAGTCCTTACAGCCTGCTCCGGATGTGATCATTGATATGGTGACTCGCGACGCACTCATGACGTTTGACATCGAGGCGCCCACTCCTGAAGACCTGAATACCCTGGCCGTATACGTTATCACCAAAGATGAACGCTGGGAACCAAGAAAACACGTTCATCCAGTTGATACGGTTGTCCCACTAACGACCGCTGTGACCACGGTCAACCACAAGCAACAAGCAGAGCCTCCAGGCAATGTCACTTCAACATTTGGTGATCCCCCTACCATGTCCGTGGCACACATGACACCCTCCAACGACGTTGTCAGCACTGGCGCCATCCATTGCTCGGATTCCATCTTCGATTTCAGTCAACCGTATGGATTCACCAATCACCGTGTGACCAAGGCGCTCATCACCCAACCACATACTCTGTGGACACCCCAACACCCTGATCCTCAGCCAGATGACTCCACCGCGCCTGTTGACAACACCAAGACCAACTGGAAAGATGATGTCTCTCAATACGACGATCTATCCGATGCCATCCACAAACAACACCAACAAGCTATCGCTGACACACAAGGCAACGATGCAAAGAATGCTCATGACGTCGGATTCCGTGTCAAGGCCAGACATCTCGTGGACGACCCAGTCAAACTTCAACCATATCTGGGATGGCGTAACCTTCGTATCATCCGCGAGACCATCAAACGCACAACGCAAGATTGTAAAGCCGTGGTTCGATGGCCTATGATCAGGCATTTACGCTCCCGATTCGCATGGATGCGCCGCCCTCGCATCAGAGAAGTGGTTGCTACGGACACGTTCTTCGCCAATGCGCCATCATATGGTGAGAACTACACTGCGGCTCAAGTATTCTTTGGTACATCGTCTCATGTGCTCAACATCATCGGCTTGCGTTCCAAACAACAGGTGCATGATGCAATCAACCACTTCATACGTGAAACAGGAGCGCCGTGGGCCTTCCGTATGGACAACGCCAACGAACAGACTGGGGAGAAGGTGGATGCCATCCTTCGCGAGCTTTACATCGGTGTCGAGCTTGCTGAACCAGCCACACAGAACCAGAACCCGGCTGAACTCCGTGCCGTCAAATGGATCAAGGCCAACGTTCACATCATCCTTGATCGGTCCGGAGCACCTCCACGTGCCTGGTTCTATGCGGCTAAGTACGCCGTCGACATCCACAACATCACAGCAGATCAATCTCTCTGATACAACATTCCATTGACCGTCCGTCATGGCGAAACCATCGACATCTCTGCCTTCCTCTCGTTCAAGTTCTATGAGAAGGTGTACTACCATGATCCGTCGTCAGTGTTCCCTGATCCAAAGGAGAAGACTGGATATTGGCTTGGGGTTGCGGATTCGTGCGGCGATGCTCTGACGTACCTCATCCTTGCTGACTCCAATCAGCGTGTACTCGTTCGCAGTGTTGTTCGACCATGTCGTCCGCACAGGTACAACGAACGCCTCAGCTTTCACAAGGAGCTCGATCCTGATCGTACCTATCCTCCACCGGATGTCCCTCTGATCCTTGACGACCACCGGATCCCGATCAATCGCAAACTGCAACAGCACCGAAAACCCCCTCGCCCGCGCGAAGCTTCACCTACCACGGCTCCACCTGTCACCGATGTACCAACCGTCGTGCACACACCGGTCAGTCCGCGAGTACCAACGCAAACAACTCGAAGCCCTGGAGTTGCCGCAGGAAAAGGGAGGGTTCCTTTACCTCCATGTGCTCCGACTCGTCGTTCCAAACGCATCAAGGACCGTGGTAACACCACCCCATGGAAGACCAAACTTAGCAAGACCCAGAGCAAGCAAGTTACAATGACCGCGCTCACGCATGGTGCAGAAATCCAACCGAGCCCTCACCTCGTCCTAGGAGCCCAACACCCTATTGGCAGTGGCATCGGACATCATGGCGTGCTGCACCTTGTCACACCACTTCCATCTGATGAACATCTCCCGAATCTTGCTCCTCGTCGCATCCGTTCCGATTTGAACACCAGTGAAGAACACCACCTCCTATGGGTGACCGTGGCAGACATCATCATGGACAAGACCGAAGACGATACCATTGGTCCACAGATGGACATGACCGCTGTATCCATCACACAGCACCAGAACCAGCTTGTCATGGTGAACTGGATGGATGGCTCCCGTAGTTGGCACCACATCGATGAGATTCGTTTGCAAGCCCCAGATATTCTGGCTCAATACGTGCAGGATAATCGGCTTGACGATGCGATCAACTTCACATGGCTGTCCAACTTCCGCCAGACATACGACCGTGCCCTTGCAGCCAAGGCCCAAACAGCAAAAGCCACGACCAAATACAAGTTTGGTATCCAGGTCCCACGCAACACACGTCATGCGCTGTACTTGGACCGTCTCAACGGCGACCGACAATGGAGACAAGCCATCGACAGAGAGCTAAAACAGATCAACGAACATGGGACCTTCCGTTGCCCCACCAAGGATGATGACCTCAATACCTACCAGTGCATCCCATACCATGTCATCTTCGACGTCAAGTTTGATCTCCGGCGAAAAGCTCGTTTGGTTGCCAATGGCAATATGTCCGACCCATCTGTCGAAGACGTCTACTCCGGAGTCATTGCCTACGAGACCATGCGCATCGCATTCGTTATCGCTGCCATCAACGGACTCCAAGTCTGTGCTGGTGATGTGGGCAACGCATTCCTGTATGCCAAGACCAAGGAGAGATGCTATGTCATTGCCGGCCCTGAGTTCAGTCCACTGGAAGGACAACCACTCATCATACACAAGGGATTGTATGGCCTCCGGACGTCCAGTGCTCGTTTTCATGAACACCTAGCCCAGACGTTTCGTGACCTTGGGTTCCAACCCACCGCCTATGATGCTGACCTTTGGATTCGACCACAAGAGGATCATTACGAGATGATTGCGTCATACGTTGACGATGTCCTTGTGTTCAGCAAGAATCCAATGGCTATCATGAACATCCTCAAGGAAAAGTATGTCATGAAAGGTGTTGGTACACCCATGTATTACCTCGGAGGCAACATTGAGCAACTGGATGAAGCGTGGCAAAAAGAAGGGATTTTCACCGCACTATCAGCTCAAACGTACATCGCAAGCTCATGTGAGAAAATGGAGCAACTCCTTCAACAATCACTTCCACGCCACGCAACACCCATGGCCGAGACCTACCATCCTGAAGTCGACGACTCCCAACTACTGGATAAAGGGGCGGCAAGCAAGTTCAGAACACTGGTTGGATGTGCCAACTGGATCATTACGCTTGGTCGGTACGACGTGCAGTACGCCACCATGGCCCTCTCACGTTACTCCATGACGCCACGCATGGGTCACATGAATGCCATGATTCGAGTCTTTGGGTATCTCAAACACAACCAAACCGGCCGATTGCTTTGTGATCCTACTCCACCCAATCATTCCAAGTACCCCAAACACGAGAGCGACAAATGGAGAGAGTACTACCCCAATACACACGAAGCAGTGCCACATCGAGTGATCCCACCCAAAGGGAAGGACGCCAAGATCACAGTGTACGTTGATGCTGATCATGCTCACGATCTTGTCACGCGCCGCTCTGTGACAGGCATCATCGCCAAGGTGAATGGCATGGTCGTCCGGTCCTACTGCAAACGCCAACGTACAGTAGAGTCTTCAACCTATGGATCTGAGCTCGTGGCGGCTCGCATTGCGGTTGACATGATCGTCGAACTCCGTACAGCACTCCGTGTCATGGGAGTCCCGGTCGATGGACCCGCCCTCCTCCTCGGCAATAACAAATCTGTTGTTCTCAACACCTCGATCCCGTCCAGCGTGCTCAAGAAGAAACATTGCGGCGTTGCATACCACCGTATCCGTGAAGCCATTGCAGCCAACATCGTCCAATTCGTCCACATCGATTCATCTGAGAATGAAGCAGATATTCTTACCAAGCCTGTCTCGAAGTCAACGTTCTACCGGATTCGTCGGATGTCTTTGTTTCGCATTCCACAACATCTCGTACAGACCAAAGAAGCCACGACGACACAACCAGCTGAACCTGACGCAGCACCTCCTATCCGACCCATTGTCACTGCGTTTGTGACTATCGATCAGCCCACGCTTGGTGGCAGATTCCAACATGCGCTGAAGGGGCGTATTGGAGCGAAGACACCACCCGAGTCCAAGTAGTCGGGAACACAGCAACAGACTGCAACAGACAGCAGAACGAAAACTATTGAAACGAAAGTGGTGTCAAGTGATGGTGAAAGGATCGTCTGAACGGGTTATGACCGAAGTCTTTGTTTTTGTTTTGGGCGATCTCGTTTGTGTTTGTCTTTTCTTCGTTTCGCTGCTGTTTCGCTGCTTTGCTGCTGCTTTGGTCTGTGCGTGGTGTGCGCGTGGTGTGCGCGTGGTGTGCGCGTGCCTTCGATCTTTGACACGTTCGGTTGCTGTTCTGCTTCCCTACCGGTTTGTGGCCGACCCGCTTGACCACTTCTCTTCATTACGCCCCTTCAGGGTATGACGGGGAGTATACACGTGCGTAGCCTGATACACATGTACGAATGCATGGACCATGTTGTCATGTGATGTACTTGCGGTTGGCTCAGCTGGCAGAATCTTCGTCGTCTCCTTGGCTTTCTTCAGGTGTGCAGGTGCTCGGAATATGGACATCCGGATGAGGCGATGGAAGACGGCTTTCGACACTGGTTTCGTGAGCAGGTCAGCTTCATTGTCGTGTGACGTGATGTGGAGGAATTGCACGGCTCCTGCTGCGATGGCTTCCCTGACACGGTGGTAAGCGATGCCACAATGCTTCTTCTTGAGGACGCTTGACGGGATTGTCGTATTCAACACCACAGACTTGTTGTCACCAAGTAGGATCGCAGGTTCAGGGATGGGAACGCCCAGTACGCGCAGTGCCGTCCTGAGTTCCATGATCATGTCGACTGCGATTCTCGCTGCAACGAGTTCAGCACCATATGTTGATGACTTGACTGTGTTTTGTCGCTTGCTGAAGGAACGGACAACCATCCCATTGATTTTGGCAACAATGCCGGTGACAGAACGTCGGGTTACAACATCATGCGCATGGTCAGCATCGACGTATACTGTGATGTACGCAGGTTTCCCTTTGGGTGGTGGCATGTTGTGTGGTGTTGCTTCTTCTGCTTGTGGGTAGTACTCCATCCATTTCTCGTTATCCGTTTGTGGTTGCATGGGGTGATCTGGTGGTGTGGGATCGCAGAGTAGTCGTCCATTGCGGTGTGATTTCAGGTAGCCGAACACACGGATCATGGCCTTGAGGTGGCCTTGACGTGGGGCCATCGAGAACCGAGAGAGGGACATGGTCGCAAACTGGACGTCATACCGACCCAATGTAATGATCCAGTTGGCACACCCGACCATGGTTCGGAACTTGCTTGCCGCCCCTTTGTCCAGCATGTCAGTGTCATCCAACTCCGCATGGTATTGCTCTGCCATCGGTGTTTGATGCGTTGGAAGTGATCGTTGAAGCAATGCTTCAATTTTCTCACATGCGCTCCCAATGTAGGTGCGAGCGGATAATGCGGTGAAAATCCCTTCCTTCTGCCATGGCTCGTCAAGCTGTTCGATATCACCACCCAGATAGTACATGGGAGTGCCGACCCCCTTCATGACGTACTTGGACTTGAGTACATTCATGATCTCCATGGGCTCTTTGCTGAACACCAACACGTCATCCACATAGGACGCAATCATTTCGTAGTGATCATCTTTGGGTCGGATCCAAAGGTCGGTGTCGTACTGGGTGGGGCGGAATCCGAGGTCGCAGAAAGACTGCGCCAAATGTTCATGAAAGCGTGCACTCGATGTTCGCAGACCGTACAGACCCTTGTGAATGATGAGGGGTCGTCCAGCAAGGTTCCCGAATTCTGGGCCAGCGGTGACATAACAGCGCTCCTTTGTCTGTGCATACAAGAAGGCGTTTCCCACATCACCAGCACATACCTGAAGATCGTTCATGGCTGCAATGACGAATGCAATCCTCATGGTTTCAAAGGCAACAACCCCGGAGTAGACATCCTCGATGGTGGGATCTGACATGTTGCCGTTCGCAACAAGGCGGGCCTTGCGCCGTAGGTCAAACTTGACGTCGAAGATGATGTGGTACGGGATGTGCTGGTATGTCGTCAAGTCATCGTCCTCGCGGGGTAAGCGGAATGTCTTGTAGTCATTGATTTGGCGAAGCTCCTTGTCAATTGCTTCCTTCCATTGATGGTCGCCATTCATTCGATCGAGGTAGAGGGCGTGTCGGACGTTGTTGGGAACAAGCACACCAAACTTGTATCGGTTCTTGGGTTTTGCGGATGGCTTGCTGGCTGCTTGTACCAAGACTGTGTCCATTTGAAATCGCGGGATCCATTGGAAAGGTGTGGTATGTTCCAGTCCCCATGACAGTGCGTACTGGACAAGTGCATATGGGTCCTGGAGTCGGACTTCATCCACATGATGCCATGACTGGCTGTTGTCGCGCCACTTCACACGTACCATGTCAGGATGTCGATGTGTCACAACTGACTGGATCATGTTGTTCATGCTTGTGTTATCGGTGTCGCTCGTTGTTGCGGCGATGGCATCGAGGGCTGTCACAAGGTTCAGTTGGGCCATTTCGGTGTCGTTCAGTCCAGCACGGATGCGACGAGGTTGTGCATCACGGAGCATCATGGCATGTGAAGGTGTTGTGTTGACGGGGTAGAAGCGATTGCCATGACGGATGCCTGTCCCTTGCTTCTGTGACACGCCAAGGAAGGTGTCTGGCCCAATTTGTACAGGCTGGTCGTACTGTGTTGCCGCCAGTGTAATCGCTTTGACCTGTGTCCGGGTCATTCTGGTCTTCCATGGTGTTGGGTCTCCACGATCCTGGATGCGTTGGGACGTCCGTCGTTGAGTTCCCCGAGGAGAGCGTGATGCATTGGGTTTGCGTGGAACAGAAAGAGCCGAAGGAACAGCAGGAACCCCCCCTTTCGCCGGTGATGGCCGCGAGGTCGAAGCCGGGGAAGACTGCGGAAGGACGGGATTGGAACGAGGCTCACCAAGGGGCAGACGGGAAGGTGGAGGCCGGTCTCGAGGAACACGGGCAGGTTTGCGGTATTGGAGAAGGCGACGGCTGGTAGGCATGCGTTGTGCGCCAAGAACGAGCGGCAACGGCGGTGGTGAGTGGTGGCGACCGGGATCGAGCTCGGGATGAAAGGAAAGGCGGTGGTTGGTTGCATTGGTGTGAAAGGGGCGCACGACGCTCCGCACAAGCACGCGTTGAGAGTGGTCCGTGAGTACGAAGTACGTCAGAGCATCCCCGCATGATGGAGCCACACCCAGCCAATATCCAGTCCGCTCTTTGGGGTCAGGGAAGGCGCCAGTGGGATCGTGATAGTAAACCTTCTCAAAGAAACGAAAGCAAAGGAAGGGTGAGATGTCAACAGTTTCCCCATGACGGATGGTGAGGGGGATATTGTATCGGAGTGACTGGTCGGAGGTGATGTTGTGTACATCCGCGGCATACTTGGCTGCATGAAACCAAGCACGTGGCGGTGCCCCTGAACGGTCAAGGATGGCGTGCACGTTCGTCTTCAGCCACTTGACGGCACGGAGTTCAGCGGGATTCTGATTCTGATAGTCTGGTTCGGATAGCTCCACGCCGATGTGCAGTTCACGGAGGATGGCGTCAACCTTCTCCCCAGTTTGTTCGCCAGCGTTATCCATCCGAAACGCCCAGGGTGCACCTTCATCACGAATGAAGTAGTTGATGGCATCATGGGCCTGTTGTTTGGACCGTAGGCCAATGACATTGATGACGTGAGATGAAGTGCCAAAGAAAACCTGGACACATGTGTAGTTTTCACCATAGGAGGGGACATTGGAAAAGAAGGTGTCAGTGGCCACCACCTCACGGAGACGTGGGCGTCGCATCCAAGCAAAGCGTGAGCGAAGGTGTCGAATCATCGGCCAACGGATGACGGCTTTGCAGTTTTGTGTTGTTCGTTTGACTGTCTCTTGGATAATCCGTATGTTGCGCCATCCCAGATAGGGCTGTAGCTTGGCCGGGTCGTCGATGACATGCTTTGCCTTGGTTCGGAATCCCACATCATGGACGTTCTGAGCATCTGGAGCAGTCTGGTTCAGCCGTTGATGGTGTTGGTGCCGCAGGGCATCAGACAGGTCATCGTAGGCAGACACGTCATCGGTCAATGCCTTGCGTGTGTTGGCAACGGGAACGGTGGTGTCGTCTGGATCCACCAACGGAGACTGTTGCATCCAGAGCTTCCCAGGTACAGTGGTCAATGCTTTAAGGACAGAGAAATCCTGTTGGGTGACAGGGATATCATTGTCAATCACCACGACGTCATCATGTGTGGGAACGAACTCATTCATGTTGATGTGTCTGGGATGGTCCGGTAGGTCGATGTGATCGACTGACATGATGGGAGTGTCCTTGTCACGAACAACATTGTCGGCGGGAGGGTCTTTGTGAGGACAGGAATTCGTCATGGAGTTGCATGCGGAAAACGGTTGGTGAATGTCTGGTTGTGCTGTGTGTTGACGTGGCTTCCATGGCGTATCTCTGGTGATAGTGTATGACGGCAACGTTGAAATGTCTTCATCTGTTGGCGATGATAGTTGGAAAGTCATGAGTGCATTGTGGAGAACAAGGTTAATGCACACATCGTCAGATGGATGGAACAATTGTGTCCCGTGTTGACGAGGTTGCATGGACTTGTAGTGTTCCTTTGCGACTGAATCAACCACACATCCGGCCTCCCTCAGCTGAAACTCTGACAAGAGTGTCACCCGACTCAGGGGGTTCAGTGCACACTCGTGTGCTCGGAGGATGATGTTCTTCCCATTTGATGTCGTTGCCTTGGTGACAGCGGACACAACGCGGAGTCCATTCTTACGCATCGATGATGGGATGGCCCCGATGATGTTGATGAATCGATGTGGGTGTACGATCTCCACCTGCCATGCATCCCCAAGGCTGCCAAGAATGGAGCATTGTGCACCACTGTCACAGATTGCATACGCTGGCTCTTCAACGTTTGTGGCATTGGCCTGGATGTGTACATTGGTTGATGTAGCCAGAGGATCTTGTGGTCGTGCAGTCACTGGCATGAGCATGACGGGGCTGTAGTGAGTCTGCACCATGCCAGTAAAGAACCGTTCATCTGTGTCATGTGCATCATACACATCGTATGTCTCGTCGGTGTGGTCACTGGAGGACGATTCAACGGCATAGGATTGTACATCACCAACCTGGCTGTATCCGTCTTGCTCGGTTTGGTTGACGTTGTACTGCATTGGCATGGCACTGGGATTGGCAGGCGCCCCTGTTTGTTGTCTGACGGTAGTGGGTGGTAGTGCAGGAACCCCCCCTTGACCCTGTGTCCCTTGCCGCATGGTGGTACCACGGCGGTCTGGAAGACGGCCAGACATGCCACGAATGCGTGAGCGCAGATGCCTGATTGCACGTCGAACAGAGGCAGGGAGACTTTGGAACGTGTCGCCATCAATGTAGTCAGGGTCGTCCGACAGCCGTGTGAGGTGAGGCTGGGCTGCATAAACGAGTGCCTCAGCATGAGCATCGTCGCATGCCAGTTTCTGCGCGAGGAAGACAATGCTGTCATTGATGGCGGTGGGAGGTTCTGTTTCCTGGTAGATGTGATGCTGTGTGGTGACAGACTGGATGGCACGATCACGTGGGCGTGCTTTTCGTCGGTGTAGGGACTGCTGAACTGTACGTTGTTCACGTGCTAGGGCCTGGATGTTGGTACAGAATGCTTGGAATGAGAATGTCCGGTCGTTGGTGCGGACCAAATTCATCCAGCCAACGTACTCCTGGTTCTGGGATGCGATGATTGCCCGACTGAGCTCCTCGCACATGGCCACATCGTCAAACTTGTCACGGTCTCGAGCAACCTCGTCGTTGTAGGCCAAGATGTTGTCCCTGAAGTCATCGATGTACTGTACCAGGTCGTCAGTGGGGCGAAGCTGGCGTCGTGTGCGGTCAACCAGTGCGGTGGATCGCATCTTGCGGTTGTGACGGTTGTCGCAAGCCTCCAGCATCTCCTGCCAGATGCGCACACCGTTCCGGTCATTCGATCCACGAAGAAGATATCCAATACTGGATTCCCCAACAGCGTCATCAAGGAAACGAGCCAGGAGTCCCATGTCGGACTTCAACTGGACAGCATCGATGGGCAGGGGGCCTTCATAGAAGTCATCCAGGTAGTAGTCAAGTACCTTGCGACCGTGTTTGCTGTGCAGCTTGGCAAAGACGGGGTTGAGCAGGTATCCCATTCCATAGGGCATAAGGAAGCCAGTGAAGGCATTCTTGAACTTGGTGAACTGCATCTCATCAGTGAGCTTGTAGCGGCTTGGTAGGCTGGTGGGACGCTTGATCTTGGCAACTGTGGATGCAGGTCGGGAAGCCCGGGCCGACGAGGTGGAGGTGGAGTCACTCACGCTACCAGCATTGCCTGTTGCGGCAAAGGTCGTTGTTGCTGTGCGCGGCGGTGGGTTTGTTCCTTGCGTTGGAGGCACACTGAGGGTTGCAACAGGTGTGTCTTCGTGTCGCATGCTTGCCGGTGGTGTGTTGACAGTTGGGTTGGCGACTGATGCAGCCCACTCAGTTGGGGAGTGTACAGGATGCTTGTAGCATGCTTTGTTGAGAGCAAGATTGCTAGTAGCAACAGTCCGAAACACCTCTATGTGGCCGACGTCCGGAGGGAACATGAAATCTTGTGCGGCTTCATCGAATTCATCCGGATCAATCATGTCAAGTTGGACACTGCTAATGTCATCAGTCCCTGGTGTAAACACTCCCTTCTTCGTGCAGTACGCGTGGAAAGCATACATGCGCTGAACGTCAGCAATCATGGGTTGCGGGTTCACGGGGTGACGCATGTTGTTAAGGTTCGCTGTAAGTGGCCGTGACCCGAAGTATGCAAGGCGTCTGATGATGTTGGCTTTTGCGAGGCCTCTGTTGGCTGCTCGTGGGCTGAAGAGGGGGAAAAGGTACACAAAGGCTTTGGAGAACCCCAGGTCGTCAACGAGGTAGTTGATGACAGCGATGGTCTCTGGTGGTGGCTCTGGAGGCATCCGGAAGGATGTGGTCGACAACCCAGCCAGGGAGCCTCCAGTCACATCAGCCATTGTGTCAACGTGTTCGTACGTACCAGCCAAAACCCCCCTGTTCACCAAAGCCACGAACCGAACGGCGCGATCGTCAAACCTCAAGCACTCCTGCAGCCCACGGAGCCCTCGTGCAAACCTGCGGCGGGCGAGAAAGGGCACGGACGGAGACGGCGGGCAGAGCGTCGGGCGCGAAGGTCGAAAGCCAAGAAGAGACGAGGACGGAGCGAAAGGTCGATAAACTATTGAAACGAAAGTGGTGTCAAGTGATGGTGAAAGGATCGTCTGAACGGGTTATGACCGAAGTCTTTGTTTTTGTTTTGGGCGATCTCGTTTGTGTTTGTCTTTTCTTCGTTTCGCTGCTGTTTCGCTGCTTTGCTGCTGCTTTGGTCTGTGCGTGGTGTGCGCGTGGTGTGCGCGTGGTGTGCGCGTGCCTTCGATCTTTGACACGTTCGGTTGCTGTTCTGCTTCCCTACCGGTTTGTGGCCGACCCGCTTGACCACTTCTCTTCATTAAAAACAAAAAGGAGCAACAAAAGCAATCGAATCAACACATCAAGCTCACAATCCCAAATCGATAACTTAGTACACATCACTTCATACCAAAGACATCCACGCTTCAATACTCATGGTGTGTTACAAAGTACGCGTACACGTGATACATGTATTAGAATAGTATGGTACTACCTGTTATACGTGCCAATAGAGTAGCTTGTATGGTCGTACCCCAATAGACCTGATCACCATCTCTCTCGACAGGCACCCGCGTGATCGTAGCACTGCGAGTGCAGAGACAAGGATTGTCACACCTGCGCTCGAGAGTGCTCGTCCTGATACATGTCCCTGTATGCGCATCCAGCAAAGCAACGCGTCCTTGCGACAGCGAAGCGCAGGAGGACGAGAGGATACGAGCCACCTGCGATGTATGGGAAGATGTGATGACGATATCTTCACGCATTGCGCCACACCATGCCATGCCATGCCATGCCATACGAGCTGGAGTCGAGAGCTGTAAACACCATGCCGTGTCAGCGGAGTGTCGTCATAGTTCATTGTTTCATAGTCCCAGCATAATACATACCATTGCATCCGTTGATTCACGGCACAGCAACGACGAGGCGATCATCACCTTCACGCACTCGCGCTCCCACTCACACTGCTGCTCTCGCAAATCACAACCTATACTCGTGTGCGCATTCTGTTTGTAGGGGAGGGATGCCCCCATTCACAAACATGCCCTCGTCCTTCAACAGCCACGTCTGCCACCAATCTATTCTACAATTCATCACCGCCCTGAGATCCCCCCTCATCATCCTCCCTCAGTCGTCGCACTTCCATCAAGTCCACGTGTCGCCCCTCGTTGGAAAGCCACGCCTCGATATCTTCCGCCAGTTCAAGTCCACTAACGACCTTTCCGAAGCAACTGTCTTCGTCGCTGCTGTCTCGCAAATGCAGTTGGAGGGCCGGACCGTTCTCGCGAAAGTTGATGGAACCTCTGCGACAAGGCGCCTGTTTGGATGTTTCGGCAAAGAATAGTGCTGCGGCAGCGTTGCTCGGATCTGAAACGGCAATCTCTAGCACGTTCCCATTCGAGGCAACGAACGATCCATTGTTGTACAATCCGTCCTCCACCGATTCCATGAAGGCCCAAGCGGAGTGCGGCAAGGCATCCATATTGGCGATTTGCACCATCATGTTTCTGTGCTCACCAGATGGGAATCTCATGCTAAATTCGAGCGCGTATGGGTCGCTTCCGTATCTGATGAAGGGACGAGTATCCCAGATGACGCATAGATGTGGAAGGAATATAGCAGAGAGCGTTAGTTCGATGAGTTCGTCGATGAACTGAGGCGCGGATGCATTTGCTTAGGTGTTTGCTGTTCCACAGCCGCCGCCAGACACACCACATTGCGAGCACACGGTCATTCTCGTACTCGTATGGCACTCATGTATAATACCTGTACGTATCAAAGCATCAATCTGATCTTTGGCCGCCGAGGAAATGAATTGCATCTGGATTGCTCTCGTTCGCTTTCGTCGCGAAATAAATGACAAACTGGCATTTGGTACCTCCAACAGTGCCAATAAAGCATGCTCCAGTTCGAAAAGAGTAGAGGAACTCACCTCGCTTCACACTTGACTCTGCTCTGGTTCTGGATGCTACTTTGCATCTGCTTCGTAGTCCACTCCGTGATCTTCGACTCGGCACGGCATGTGTCTCTCGCTTGTTTCAGTGCAGCATTTTCTGTGGTGAAGTTCAGCGAGGATGGTACAAATATGTAGAGTAGAGTAGAGTGGAGTGAAGTAGGTCATACAACGAATGAGGCGCGGCCGAATCATTGAGTTGGAGGAGATTGGTGGAGCATGTGACAGACCGCACGAGGATCAGGCAATGATATTACCAATGTGCTGCATCCGGCATGATCCGCCTGATCACTGGGCACACACGCAGTCATCTCTCTGACCACAAATGCGCTCGTGGTCGTATGTGCGTTTGCGTATTTGCCTTTGTGTCTGCGTCTGCATTTTCACGTGCATTCACGGAAGGGGATGCTACGTCGGCGCGCTCAACGAATCGTGCTCACCTTCCACTTTATTTTGCACCATCTTGTTTGACAGCTCCAGTTTGTGCGCGAGCCTGCGTTCGGCTTCATCCAATTCCTGGGCGCGCTCATCCACATTCCGCTGCAGCACGGCAATCTCCTTTTGCTTGAAATGTGCGTCATTCTGCGACACCTCGAACTTTCGAATCATCTCTTCGTGGTCCTTGTGCAACGACGTGTACTGCTCCAACGTCGTCTGATGCTTCTCCAGCAGCTGCTGGTGGTTCACGAACAAGGACGATTGGCCTTCGAGGCGTCCTTTCAATTCGGCGATCTCCTGCTTCCGCGTTTCGTCTTCGATGCATTTATGCTTCTCCTCCAGCGCGCCAATATACTTGTCCTCGAGCTCTCGATGAGTGGCGTTGTGATGACGTTCCATATCATCCACTAGGTCGGAGCACCGGTGCGTGAACATGGTGTAGAAGAGATAGAACCCGCACAGGGCTCCCAGACCGACCAACGTGACAACGAGCAACACCAAGTTCAGCACTGATAGAGTGAGGGGGCCTGCTGATGCGCTCTCGCCCTCCCGTTCTGCTACGCCGGCGGCGATCTTGCCTTTGCGTTCTCTCCTCTTCTTTGGCTTGGACACGGATGATCCCAGCGAAGAGGTCAACGACGCATCGTCGCCGTTGGATCGAGCCATCGTCTACTCTGGGTGCCCTGCAAGTATGGTACGGGTTGTGTATGGCTTGTATGCCACGTGCACTCTGATCAATGAACGGAAGGCCTCCGAGATGATGATGGTGGCTGATGATGTGGATGCTCTCTGCTATTGTGCGTCGTTGGGGTGGTGTGCCAAGAGGTAGTCGCACGAGTGTCCGTCTCCCAAGACGACGTTCCTCAAACAGTCGTGTGGTACGTCCGTACTCGTAGTCGTAGGCACGTACGGTTGGATTGCCTGTTTCGTCATTTTGTCGTGTGCGGCATGTTCGTTGGTGTTGTTGTGTTGTGTGTTTCACGAGAGGTGTCAGCCCCCATTTTCCGAATCGAAGTCATGTCATTTATGACCGAATCCATTGGGTCACAAAAGTACATAGAAAGTCCTATTTGATCTCAATGCTTTCGGTGAACAACTGAATTGCGAATCGGCGGGCAACAAGGTCCAAGACACAATCTGCACGTTGGCTGGAGGACTTTCGGTTTGTTGTTTGTGTTTGTGTTTGTCACAAAGTTCGTGGACGGAAAACTCGTTTGTGGTCTCGTGGGTCGCAGGCATACAACGATGAGGTCCAGGAATGTGTGTATCGGTAGCAACAGAGTGAAGAGACTGGCGATGCTCTGCCCTCTGCTCCGCTGGAGTCCGCGTTCTGCGAAGTTACACACTTGTCTCTACGTTATGAGGATTCGTACCAAGGGGAGATCAGTTGTTGCGAGTTTCAATCTCGCAGTTTGACTTTCGCATCTCTTCCCTCTGCTTCCCCGCGATCATCGAACAACTGTCTCAAGGTGACCGTTCCGTGAAGTACAAGTTCGATACCCACCATGGTACCTACTACTATTACTCTCTCTCTCTCTCTCTCGAGAATAGAGTGCAAGTATTGCACAGCTGTTGCACTGTATCACTTGACGGCTGATGCGATGGGGGGCACCACAACATGCTCCGGACGGAAACCCAAAATGTTGATTCTTCCTATCCTTCGGGCGAACTCGGTCTTGTTGACTACAGCCCAACGACTAATTGCAGTCGTAGATTACGGGGATGGTGCCGATGTGCCGATGTACCGTACTTCCAACAACGAGCACGATTCCGGAGCATGTCAACTGGCGCAGGGCAGAGGTCGAGAAGGATCAGGAAAGTGCTCACATTTGGCCGAGGTGCGGCACCAGGGCCACCAGTGTGCTAACACATATAATCGGGCAAGCGGACTCGTCCGTGTGGTATCATGCCGACCAAACATGTCCACCGGACAAGTCCTCAACTTCCGTGCCGGTCGCACTTTCATTATCTGGCCTCTTGTGGTCGCCTCGAGTGTTTCCACCTGGAACAGCTGACATTCTCCCATTGCGGATGGAAACTCCGAGTGCTCGCGACCTGCGCACCTTGATGTCGATGCTGACGTTTGTGCTGTTGTTGGTGTTGATGTTAGCGCAGGGAGGAAGACAGGGGATGAAGCAAGCACATCTTCGACACAGATTTATTCCGCCCAAGTACGTGTTGCTCTTCCTTGCGTATGGCAGTACGGCCTACGACTTCGATAGATCGCTGTACAGTTCGTGGCGCAATGACGAACCTTGCCGAACCTCTTTGGGGTCAGCGGTTGAAGTTTCGTAACCTGTTTGTCGACACTTGATTGGTGCGCAGAGGACAGGCACAGAAACTGTGAATGCGCCAAACACGAACCTCGGACGGAAAAATCGCGAAGGCAATAGATGATCCTTCGCATCATGACGGCTGAACATGACGTCAATTTTGTCCACAACGGGCGCGAAAAGCGCCGTTCGGATACACCCGAAGCCCCGCTGTCTGCCACGGCGTCGTGGTGGACGGAAGCGTTGCCTTGTCCTCTTCATCCGGCCGGAGGAAGAACACAGTAGGGAGATATCGCATGTAATTTGATGAGTCCCAGGGTCCAAAATAACCTGATAGAGACATTTATTTTGGGGGGTGGATGAGAATTTCGCTTCTTCAAATTACATGCCATGTCAAACGAAAGTTTCGTTTGACATGGCATGTAATTTGAGGAGTCCCGCCAAATACGAACTCCACGCGGAAGTAAACTGAATTGACAGTTTTTTATCCAATCAGAAGCGTACATGTTTCTTCGGTTCGCATCTTCATTGTTCTTGAATTGCCTTGTTTCTTTCCTAGACTAACGTTGATGTGAACGGTTCGAGTCAGCCAAGTTGCAGCATGCACGAAGCTGATCCTTGCCTCTGCGCAGGCCTTGTCCTCAGGTAACCAATTCCACACATGTCGAGACATGTTTTGGAGAAGTCGTAGTTGTTGTTTACCACATAGATTATATTCTTTAACTATGCGCCGTAGGCGCATTGTGTCACCTCGTTTTTCTGCATGATTCATCCGGCAGGAACAGATGATGTTGGGGAAGCTGCTGTCCTTGTGGTGTATTCGATTGTGTGCATTAGATAGCGTGCATTAGATAGTGTAGGTGTAGTTAGAGCATGCATGTTACGCTAAGCGTCACTGGACGTCAACGGCAGGAGACGGGGCGGCGCCCACGCGGTCAGCTTCGGGGCTCCAGCTCGCAGGCTGGGAGATGCGGCGACACATCCACGCTTTTTGCGCTGGGGAACGGTAGCTGCGATGTGGGACATAGCATGTAGCAGAGTGAACAGCCATTCTGCCTGTCGTGGCTCCGACGTTGGGACCTGCTGGGCGAGCTGGCAAAGGTGGGTGGGGATGGGCCATGGTGGCAGCTCTTGGAGTGTTTGGAAGTAAAATCCTATGCGCTGGGACATCACATCGCGCTCTCCTTCCTCGTGAAGCGTGTAGTTCCGACTAGACCGCTGTTGCAGCAGCATGTGCCATAGCTCGTGGATCACCTCTGCCTGCCAGTGGATGGGCCAGCAGCGGTCTGGGGATGGAGGAGGGTTGGGGCTGTGCTTTGGGGAAATCTAGAGCGGGAACACATACAAGGCAAGTGCTACATATGACCTGTATGACAGAAACACGGAAACGGAACAGTAGGCAGTGATACCAACAAGCACGAACATGCATGTGGAAGCGTTGAGCATTCATTTTTGTTTGCTGTGAATGGAAACAACAATTGGAGAGGAAGGAACTTCCTGTTGTCATAGTCTTCCACCGAGGAAGGCTACTCAACAGCATAGATAAGGCTAGACATTATTGATGACGTCATTGTATGATTAATTTGATTATTTCAGTCCCTCCAAGATCCAACGCGAACGCAAACATTTGGGGAGAGCTCCCCACTAGTTGTCACCACGACAGGTTCCAGGGGTGGCTTCATTTTACATGCGATATCTCCCTAGTGTCTGCCGAATGTTCGTCCTCTTTCCTCCCTGGCCACCCACACGTGTGTGGGTCCTGTGTGCCAGTACTACGACTACGACTATACGAGCTGTGGTTGCAGACACCATCACACGAGCGCGCACCCACTGCCGCACAAACGATTTGAAATCTGGAAGCAAACTGGCCTCAACGAAACCCGGTCAGCGGGGAGCAGCTGACGCACCACAAGACGACAAGGCGGCAAGACAACAAGACAACAAGGCCACATCGCCGCACCACAAACAAACCATTCGGATGCAACAAAGCGCCACGAGTCCACAACCGACAGACGTCCCTACATAACTCCGGAAACGCAACCAACGCATTCATTTCTTTTCTCTTCGCCACCATCGCCGTCGCCGTCACCGTCACCGTCACCACCATTGTCAGTATCATCACAATCACCACCATCAGAATACGCAAAAGCCCACATCAACAGCGAATTGACGAACGGCACGACGAACAAAGCGCAACCGACAGCAAGTGAAGAAGAACGAGAAATCAACAACGCGACAACGCGATAGCACGATATAACCATGGTTTCCGACATGAACTACTCGACAGTGTCTAACGTGATAGCCTCGTGGGATTCGCTGCGGCGGATTCCCGACTATCGGAGGGTGGCTGGGCTGAAGCTCTTTCGAGGGTGAGTACCATCAACAGTCGAGCTGGAGTCGTCCGTGTGGCGTGGGTGCTCCCTTGCATACGGGCTTCTTGATTGGGAGCGGAAACGCGCCGCGCCTCGTGTTCCGTTCCGTTGCACTGCATTGCAATGGATTCCCCCCAATCACTCGTTTTGTTTCGCTTCCCTGCCTTTCGCGCACCACGCCTCATCTCAACTCGATTCGACTCACATATCCTTGGCCACCCTGTCTCATTCTTTCGATACTTATGACCTCCGTTCCGCAACCGTGATCCCATCGGGCCTGCTGTTGCTCCTGTCGGGCGCGTTCCAATGCACAACCTTTCTCTTCGAGCAGATTCTTCTCAAGAGCACCATCCGGCGTCGCAATCTACTCCTTCAACGAGAACCAGCGGATCAATGACAAGCTCTTCCGAAATCCACGGATGATCCAGCATGCCACCCATTTCATACAGATGCTGGACCAAGCTATCAGTCTGCTGGGTCCCGACATCGAAACGCTCACAGAGATCTTGATTGATTTGGGCGAAAGCCATGTCCGCTACGGCGTCAAGCCGCATATGTACGGCCCAATGGGAGAGGCGTTGATTGAGACCCTGGGGGACATGCTGGGCGATCAGTTCACAGACGAAATTAAAGCCTCCTGGATCGAGGTGTACCAAGCATTCAGCTACGACATGATCCGGGGAGCGAGAACATGACAAAGTCCCTAACATACAGTTGCCACTTGTGGGAAGGGTGCCATCCAAGGATGAGTCGGATGGTACGAATAATGCCATACAGGAAGACAAACACACAACTGTACAATATGACCACAGGTGCCACTACTGGCAGGAAGTGGCTCAAACCAGTGATATCGTCTGTGCGTATTGGTACGCTGTGCACGCGCTGTCTCTCTCTCCCCCCACCCAAACTTGGCGATGGTAAGAAGGATGAGAGAGATAGTGTAAGCCACAATTAGTCTCGTATTATTCTATATGCTATTACTATTATTTGTTCACTCGCAGACATCACCATGGCTACTTGTGCGTATTATAGAGTATGAGCGGAATTGCGATGCGACGACCCAGGGATTCTGGTGATTATTGTGCTCGGACGAGCCATGGTACGAGTACGACTATGAGTACGAGCATGAGTACAACGGACATGCCATGACGATGCCGCACATGTGGTTTCGCTCAGTTTGATGTAATACTCAATTACATTTACGGATTCCATCGCACAAGACTGGTATGTTGCTCGTAGCATCTCTCTTCGTCCATCATGAAGGGCTGGCGTCAGTTCCTGTGGTTTTTGTTGTTCCAGCTTTTGATGTCTTTGTCTTTACTGTCGTTGCTGCTGCCGCCGTCGCTTTTGCCCGGGGACGCTTTGCTCGCGACGTTGCTCGTGATTTTGCCGTCATCTTTTGTTTCTGCTGCTTCTGCTTGTGTCGCTTTTGTTCCTCCTTCACCTCCCTGCGCTGATGCATAGCGTAATGGTTTTGCTGTTGCTGTTCGCTCTTCATGATGGTCAAACACCCAAGGTAGTTGCATGTCCTGTACTTCCAGCCAGTTTTCTTGTGACGGTTGAAGCGCACTGACTGGTTGGTGGCCTCCTTCTCCAAGAACAGGTGCTTCCAGTCCCACTGCTCAATCGACAGTGCTGGTGTCGGCTTGCCGGATGACAACGCTTTGTCCATGCACCCAAAACGATGTTTGTACACATGATGCCAGAACCAGTTCGATTTGGTGGAGCAATCATTCCACACCTTGCACACTTGGAATGCGCAATACAGAGCGGCCGGCTCGCAGTACACGAGGATGTGCTGTAGCATCTCGGCTGGCATGCCCTTCCATAGATCGTTCGGGACAGGTAGTGTTTGCTCGGATTCGATTGCCACTCTCCCATCTGCTTCTGGTGCGGATTTTCTGTTGCACGAAAGCAACCCATCAAATATATCCAGCTCTTCGCGGCGAGCCGCATCCCTCATTCCCAAGCTGTCGGCGAAAGGCCACGCACCTCCGACTTTCGTGGGTGGCTTCTCAACATCTCCGACGCTGCCTCCGCCAACAGCATCGTCGTCGTCGTCATCATCATCATCAGCAGCAGTATGATCTTCGGAAATGTCTAGCAGACCGATGATACTTAAGCGTTGCAACGCACGCAATATTTTCTGCCGAGATTCAGACTCGGGGGGATTGGAGGGTATCCATAATGATGGCGAACTGTACACCACTGCGAAATGGTTGGCATACCTCCAGATTGATGCGGTGATGGCGTCTTGTTCGAGCAAGAGCTGCGATAGGCGGCGAGATAGAATATGGGCAACTGCGAATCGGCAGGGTGACGAGCACGGCAGGTTCCTCGTTTCTGCGGCAACTTTTGTCTCTGTCTCTGCCTCTGCTTCTACTCTTCCTCTTTGTTCCATCGCAGAGGCTTCTGGAGATGAGGCCTTGATGGATTCTAGTAGCGGTCGAAGCGCGTTGTAGCATCGTTGACGACAATCAAAAGCAGAACATTCGACGATCCACTCTGAGAATATCCGAAGATACTCCCACCGCCCGCATCGTTGATAACAGTTCCAGCATACCGATGCAATCTGTTCGCATTGAAAAGGCCTGCGCTGTACAGACAACGCCATGCATAGACGCATACTCGGCGACGTGGCTCTTGCTGCCACCATTTGCACGATTTGGTGTGGCCAGATTGAATCATTTTGAATCCGAGCGGGGTGGGACGAATGGCGCAAGATGGAATGGTTCCTGACGAAGCAATCCTGCAGTTTACGATATGCACGTGATCGAACTGCTCCAATTTGTTCCCACAGTGACGTTTGCGCGTTCTGAGTCGCGGTGATGATAGATTTGTGTGTGCTGCCACTCGTGGCCCTGTTCCCTGGCACAGGTTCGTTAATGATGGCCTTCAATGATATGGAAGGCGATTGTCGTTGTGCGCCCCAAAACTGTCGCTTGAGCCTTTGCTCGTGTAGGCTCATGGCTTCGCCATCATGGATGTCGGAGAGAGTGATCTTCGTCCGTTTTTGTGGCCGATGGGGCGAGTGGCTCATGCTTGCCCCTGTCCTTGCCTTCGCCTTTATGTCTGCCTTCGTCTTGCGGCCGCTGTCCGTCTTCTGGAGGCGCACCCAGACCTTGGAAGTCGATGGCAGACTTGCAAGATCGAATGCCGATGCACTTGTATTGATGGGAAGTCTTTGGTGAATCTGCCAATCGTCTACAGTCGTTGCGACCTCCATCAGCGACTCGATGATCTGCAGGGCGATTGCTGGCGTGCATTCTTCATGCAAAAAGTGAAGCACTGAGATGAGACGATGCATCTGGCTTGGCCATCGTCGAGTCTTCCGTTCGTCCTGCGCCTGTGTTGAAAGCAACCTGGCGTCTCGAATGAAGGCAGACGCAATGCCATTCAGCCGAAGCGAAGGGGTCGCGTTTACTATCTTTTTGATGGAATGCAGCAGAAGGTGCTGCGATGGGGTCCACCTTGTGAATTGCGTCTGAAGACCGCTGGAGCCCGATGGCGGGAACATGGATGATGAACTTGTCATGGAGTCCAGTGCAGGCACGACGTCGCCCCGTTGTCGACGCATCCGAGGTGACGAAGTCAAAACTTGAATGAAAGTTTGAACCAAGTGTGGGCGAAAAACGTAGGGGATCACAGCTGGATTTAACAGAGTATCGATGAGGGCGCGCAGAGGGTTGTGTGCTGGACTCCCCCTTCGCGAGTGCTTGTCGTGAAAGTCGCAAAGCTGCATCCAGTCGACTGACAGAAGTGCTTCGTTCAGCTCATGTTCGCAGCCTCTCTTTCGTTTTCGTCCGACTGTGTCGCTGGCGGCATTGTCTGCGTACCAATGCTTGCCTCCCTTCATCATCGCGTTGCTCGTGTACTTGGTTGACGTCGGACTTCTCCTGCTGGTGCGGAATCGGCATGGATCCATCACCAGGTTTTTCACGCAGGTGGTTAAGTTGTCCACATATGTCTCGTACGTTTCCGATTGAAATGTGCGCAGCGATGCCGCGGCAGCGAGCTCAGCAGCAGAGCATCTCTTCTCTCGATCGCCCTGGCCAGCGCTCCTGGTCACGCCCATAGAGTCACGATTATGATTGCCTGCAGCCAACATCATCGCGGCATTCCACGGCAATCGACGGCAATCCACTTGTACCAACACATGCACGTTCGTGAGCACGTATGCATGAATGCACGCTCTCGCTTCAGTCTGTCTCTAGCTCTCTCTCTCCCTCGCCCGCACGCGCCGTGATCTCTTGTGCGGATCTTTTCGTCGAGAATCGGATCTTCTTTCACGCTGCTGCTGCTGCTACTGCTGCTGCTGCTGCTATCGAAAGATAGCTCGTACGAGGAGATCCGACAGCTTGAGCTGACCAAGGAAAGCGTGAATGTGGACTACATGTAATCTAACCCACGAGCAGATCGGTGATGCGCAGAGTACGTATGATAATGTCGACACTCCTTGTGTGGTTTCGGGGACCTGTGGATTGCTCTGACTCGTACCTCGCACCTTGTGCTCTGTGTGGATGGGTTGTGGTGGGAGACAGACAACACACACATCAACGACGTGGTGGTTGCGAGTTCGTGATTGAGACGACAGACACAGTACATGGTATCGTATCAGCGGTCTCACAAATTCGACCAACCAATTGTCAAGGGCTGGGCCGGAAACATGAAGATACCATGAATGAGGTAATTGTTCGTTCCACGTCTCAAACCCAACGCACACAATAACACGACTGGCGCAGACAACAACGAATTCCCGATTATCCGCCCAACATCAACTTGCTCGGACCGCGAGCTGTGGTGTGGTGGCATCCGTCTTGGATGTTGTCGCCGTCCAGTCACAACCGCAGTCGCGACCAGAGAGCGAGAGAGAGAGAGAGAAGAGACGATGGGCGGGGGGCAGAGCAAGAAGGCCGAAGAACAGTCGTTGAGGCTGCTGCAGTGCTCCATCGATGGAGATCTGAGGGAAGTCAAGCACATCATCGAGACGTACTTGGAACACCAAATGAAAGGGAATGAAAGTGGCAACGACAACGACAACGACGGCCATATCAGTGACAATGGCAGCGGCGGTGACAGAGTATCGCACGTCAAAGCGTTTGTAAACACGTCTGATCCCCAGGGTAACACAGCCCTGCACGGCGCCGTCTTCTCCGGACACATGGACGTGGTGCGGTACCTAATCGAGGAATGCCACAGCGACATCGACCAGCAGAACGGACTCGGTTGCTCGCCCACTTGGCTTGCGGCCGGATACGATCGATGCGAGGTCTTGCAGTACTTGCTGAAGAGGCACCCCGATCCCAAGTCGGCTTTGCTGTCGACTGTTGCGGCCAACAAGACGGGGGACACACCGCTCGTGGCAGCAGCATCGAAAGGCAACGTGGCAGCGTGCCAGTTGCTCAAGCAGATGGCGTCGGAACTGGATGTCCCGTGGGGCCAGATGGTGCTGCGTAGGAATAAAGGCAACGACAACGCCTTGAACGTGGCCATTGCCGGCGGTCACAATCAAGATGAATTGCTGGATCCATTCCTCGCCGAACTGTCAGGCGCCGATCTGGATGAACCCAACACAAAGGGCCTCTCGCCCTTCCTGATTGCCAGCGAGCGCGACGATGTTAAATTGGCCAAGAAGCTTTTGAGCAAGGGTGCTTCGTGGAACGTGCAGGACTCGAACGGCTCGTCGCCGCTGAGCATAGCAGCATTTTGCGGCAACCCTCACATCATCAAAGAAGTGCTGCTGCAGAAGGAGGAGCTGCGGGATAGGCAAAACCGCAACGGGTGCACGGCGCTCTGGTTAGCGGTCAGGGCAGGCCGCCCGGAAGTCGTGGACGCGCTGCTGGAAGGTGGGTGCGATCCTTCCATCTCCAACAAAGACGGGTTATCCCCACTCGATGCTGCCAAAAAATACAAACGCGATGCCATCGCGAGGCTTTTGGAGGACCATATTGCCAGCAATCCAACAGAGTAAAGACATGTGTAATAGCAGAGTATATACCTCATGCAGTCTACTTGCTGACACCCGCCCCAGAGCATTCGAGAGGAGGGTGCACCTGTGCAGTGTGGTACGATTCTATGCACGAACAACGAACAAATGCGTGGCCATGCTCCGTCAACTCAACTGAAATAATCATAATATAATGTAATCGAATGTATTATCATATAATATAATGCGATGCTTGCCAATGGCATATCATCACCGTGTCTTCATCATGCACTCTGCAAGCACCTGATCGTGCATACAAGTATTAGACAGGTATTCTATTACATAATATTCTAGAATACAAGCTAATCGCACTGCACCACACGGCATAGGCGGGCACCCCGCGCCTTGGGCTCCGCAGGCATTGGTACGACTACCTGTGCGATGCTGACATCGTCGCGACGGTGACGTGTGGACACGACTGCGATTTCGACACACACGACTGAGCTGCATCATTCTCTCAGAAGTTCGCGCCAAAAATGAAAACGCGGAACTGGCGATTTGACTCGTCCGAACAACCCCGTCACACACACAACCGCGCCAAAAGTTCCCTCCGTTTGCGATACCTTGAAATTAGTGGTTGTTTTGTCGCGGTGCTGAGTTGCTGTGGTGTCGTTCATCGCAGAAACACACAGCAGCGCAAAGCGTGAAACACACACAAATCACAAATCACAAATCGCTGACAACTGGAAGGCAACGTTTCTCACCTCACAACCACCACAAACACAGACACAAGCACAAGCACAACCATAAGAGCAACCACAAGAGCAATTCAAGCCCAAGACATCAATCATCATCCAATTTTCCACATTGCCACCAGATCAACAACAGTGAGTCGAGAACAAGAGGAAAGCGAGCAGGAACGCCAAAGAGGAGGTGCTGCTGTTGGCGATGCGGGGATTTGGGCGCCTCACCCCATTTTATGCTTCCGACAGCGTGCGTGTGCATCGTTCACACATCTGATTGCTCACCGCCTTCCTACCTTTCTCTGCCTTCATGGTATGGCGCTGCTGTCCTCTGATCCGGACCGTTTGTGCTGCTTCCTATACTATACTATGATATTATTTTATATTGTATGACACCATGGAACATTGTGTTGTCTCGCATTACGCTGGACAATGAATTGATAACCGCATTTGCGTTCATCAACCAAACACACAAATACTTGCCCTGCTATAAAAACCACAAGAACGAGCAAGCACAAACATGTCGCTGACACAAGATGGAGTACGCACGATCATTGGGATGGAAAAGGGAGCAGACAACCCTGGGTTCCAGCCAATTCTGCAGGCGATCAGTGTCAAGCCCGTGTCGAAGGGCAATAACGACAGATTCCGCGTCGTCCTGAGCGACGGAGCGCACTACATCCAGGGCATGCTGGCATCGCAGATGAATCACCTCGTCAAGAACAACGAGCTCAGGACGAACAACCTCATCTGCATCAAGAACTTCATGAACAACGCAATTCAGGGACGCACCGTCACTATTCTGCTTGAAATCGAAGTGGTGGGCAACTCTGATGAACGTATCGGGAACCCAGCGAACATCGAGAAGGCAGGCAACGCCGCGTTGAACTCGGCCACAGCTGCGCACCAAAAAACACCAGCTGTTGCGCCAATGTATGGATCCGGAGGCGCATCCGGCGCTGCTCCGAGCAGGCCAACGGCAACGCCGCCTCGAGCACCCTCATCGTCAGCATCATCTGCATCGCGGAGCAAATCGAATCCCTACGGATCGTCCAGCCCGTCTCGCATGGGGACGTCACGAACCCCCATCGCACGCAGCACCACCGCGAACGGCACGCCAATCACATCCATCGCTTCCCTCAACATGTACCAAAACCGATGGACCATCAAGGCGCGCGTCGTGTCCAAATCGGACATCCGTTCTTGGAGCAACTCCAAGGGTGAAGGCACGTTGTTTTCGGTGGAAGTGCTGGACTCCTCCGGCACCGATGTCAAGTGCACCTTCTTCCGCGAGGCCGTGGAGAAGTTCTACAACATGCTCGTGGTCGGCAGCGTCTTCACGTTCTCCGGCGGACGCCTGGGCGTCGCCAACAGGAGGTACAACAGCTGCAAATCGCCACTGGAAATCACGTTCGATCAAAACGCCGAGATCCACCTGCAGGATGATGCCGATGACATCCAGGCGCAGAGCTTCGAGCTGGTCAAGATCGCCGACATCGAGACCGTGGAGGCGAACAAGACCGTCGACGTCATCGGAATTTGCAAGGACCCTGGGGAAGTCGTCAGCTTCATCGCCAAGAAATCGGGGCGCGAAATGACGAAGAGGGACGTCGAGATCGTCGACGACTCCACAGTGCAAATCCGTGTGACGCTGTGGGGCCAGGACGCCGTGAACTTCGATCAGCAGTGCGAGATTGGCAAGGTTGTCGCATTCCGTCGCGCCAGAGTCAGCGATTACGGCGGCAAGACGCTGAGCGCATCGAGTGGCGGCACCATCATCGAGCCCAAGGTGCCCGAAACGGCGCAGCTCCAGCAGTGGTACAGCTCCAATGGTGGTGCCAACATGACGGCAAAGTCGCTGTCTAGCTCCGGCGGTACTGGAGGTCGCATGGACAGCTTCGCGGACCGCAAGGTCATCTCTGACATCAAGTCTCAGAACCTCGGCATGAACAGCGAGAAGGGTGACTATTTGTCCTTCAAGGGACACTTCACGTTCCTCCGAAAGTCCAAGGAAGGCGGCGCGTGGTACACAGCGTGCCCCAACCCGAAGGATCCCTGCCGCAACCGCTGCAAGGTGTCGCAAAACACCGAAGGCAGCTGGCAGTGTGATCGGTGCTCCGGTACCTACGCCACTTGTGACCGCAAATGGATCTTCTCTGGCATCGTGACAGACGCAACGTCGTCCACGTGGGTTTCGATCTTCGACGAGCAGGCAACGCAGATGTTCAACGGTGCCACAGCGAACGATGTGTTTGCGGAGTACTCCATGAACCAAGACGCATACGACGGGCACTTCGCTCGCGCGAACTTCACGGAATGGATCTTCAAGTGCCGCGTTCGCAACGAGATGGTCAACAACGAACCTCGATTGAAGACGCAGGTTGTGAGGATGGACCCAGTCAACTACGTTCAGGAAAGCAATGACATGCTGGCAGCGTTGGAGAAGATGAAGGTGTAAAGCAAATTGGCATCTCTGCCACAGCACTCCATACCGGTACATAACACCATATGAAGGCGGCTCTTGATCATGCTCCGCTGTCACTGCTTGCTCTCGTTAGAGGAAAGACGGACGACACTAAATTGCATAGCCCTGCATTACTCGCGACAATTGTACTCGTACGTGGAGTAGAGCAGAGTATCATACATGGAAACAGATAGAGTACGAGTGCTTCGAAGTTGCTGGGCACTCGGGAGTACATGCCGAGCGTGGCGGACTCCTCACATGCTGCACCGAGGGCGGTGCTACCCATCCTCTCGAAAGCGTGCTCCGCTATTCCGCCTTCGGCATGTTGCACGTCTTTTTCGTCATGTCGTACAGAACCGCGCTACAGCATGCGCTTGAGCATGGAGGTATTGGGACTACCTTCCCCCATTTACTAAGAGTTGTCTCACTCCAGAGAGGGTATGTGCCATTCTTCACTATCATATCATCACATGTTGTTGGGCGTTTCCGCGCTCCTCTAAAATACTGTTGGGGGACCATACTCTAGCACGTGTGGTGCTCATACCATACATATGGTGCTCCTCATCAGTCTTGCTACTGCTGCTACTGCTGCTGCTACTGCTGATGGTGCTACGATTCCTCCTCCTCTTCGTCGTGGTCGTCGTCGTTGTCATCATTGTTCTGTTCGAGAGTTCATGCCAGCAGCGCGTTCACATCGCCATCGGTTGGTGATGCTGCCGCAACAAGTTGCCAGCGATGTTGTAGCCGTCCTGGATGCCAAGCGGTTCACCCAGTGTTTGCTGCAGTCGCTTCGATGGGTGTCCGTTGTAGGCGGTTTGCCGGATCCATACCTGCGAAACGAACTTCGTATCGATGGCTGGCAGTGCCGCATGCAGGGCACGTTTGTCGAGCAACCCGTCGATCGTGGCAGGAAAGAAGACCAGTGCCTTGCCACGTCGTGGCTGCACCTTGAGATCGTTGAGCGCGGGGAACGCAGTCGCGCCACCCCGATCGACATCGTTGAGGTACACCAGGACGGTGACAACTCGCTGACCCCCGTTGGACGCAAATCTCCTCCCGTCTTCGTTGCTCAAATCAAATGCGTCAAAGTGCTGTCGTTCGCAGTCATCGTGGGGGTTTAGAGTACGCAGGGTGCGGGAAGCATGGATGGCGAAGTGAGATGGTGGCATTTCCTTCCAAAGTCTTTTGTTGAGGTTGTTGCCAAGTCCGATCAATGATCTTGTGGTTCAACATGATGCGCACTGTACTGCTGGCAGTATGAGCATGGTATGGTAGAATACCAATTCATAGTACATACGCATATCGTAGTAGTATGCATTCCAATTACATAGAAGCACAAGTGCAAGCACAAGTGCAAGCACAAGTGCAAGCACAAGTGCAAGCACAAGTGCACATACTCGCACCGCACCATACCATCTGGCACAAACTCAAACTCAAACAATCATCCATCTCTCATTCCTCAATCCTGCATCTTTTGTTCGTCAACATAGAGCCGGGCATGACACAAAGCTGTGCTGTGATTGCTCTTCGTCTAATGATCCTCTTGAGCAGCCACGCTCCAAGAAATGAACGCCATCAAGTCCAGCCAGGTCAAACATTGAAACCGATTCGACTGGACGCAATTACGATCAGTTGCGAGCACGGCTGGTGGAGTGGAGTGGAGTAGAGCAGCGCTGACGTACCTGTAAATACTGTTGTGATGGAAGGTACCGCCCCACCTGCGGAAGCTCACAATGTTCAATGGGCTTCCCGGTCAACGCGGTGATCTTTCGCAAATAGTCCGGCAGATCTTCTCTTGCAAGATAGCATGTGGTGCTGGTCCGGCTTGCAGACACCTCTCCAGCACCCTTGCCAACGACCGGTGCTGGACCCAAGGCATCCTGCGCTGCATTGATCAGGAAGTCGCACTCGAAGGGCGTCAAGAAGTTGTCGACTGTGAAGACAGGTGGGTCGGAGAGCACGACGTTGATGCCTGGGTACTGCGGGTTGATGCCGCTGTAGGTTGGCGGGACAGTGGGGCGATCCTGCACGGTGAGGGGAACGTTGAGGACTGGTGGCACTGCGGGTATTGGAGCGGTGATGGCGTAGGGTGAACCTGGCGTTAGTATCGTAGGGAACACGACTGGCATTATTGGGGCTGTAGCTGCGGCTGTAGTCGCTGTCGTTGCAGCGGCAGCGAGGAGCCCAGGGGCCAACTGTTGCAGATGCTGCAGACGTTGCAGATGGTGGTGTTGCTGCTGCAGGTATTGGTGCTGTTGCTGGCTCGGCAGAATGATCGCTGCTGGGTATCCTGGACAGCCGTTCATGGATGATGCCAGCGACGAAGCCTGCAAGTGTCCTGGGATGAGATTGTGAGTGACAACCGCGGGAGCCGTAGCTGCGTTTGGGATCACATAAGCCGAGGATCCAAATGGCTGCTGCTGTTGCTGTTGATAAAACTGTTGCTGTTGTTGCTGCTGATGCTGTTGGAGAATGACAGCAGCAGCTGCAGACACATCAAGTGCGTGTTGCTGCTGTTGTTGTTGTTGTTGTTGCTGCTGCAAGTGTTGATTCTGCGGTTCCGAAAGCGTTTGCGCCTGCATTGCGAGTGCCATCGGAATGTGGAATGCGTTTGGTTGGTTGACGTAGACATTCGCGCTGGTGCCCCCCAACCCAGCACTTGGGCCTGCTGCGGCCGCATTGGTCGCGGACACAGCAGCGTGGATGGTGGCGTCGGAGTTTGCATCGGCGTTTGCGTTGGTGTTGGGATCTGCGCCACCACCAATACCAGCACCGACGGCGGAACCACAGCCATTCGCTGTCCCGTTGACGCCCGCTTTGTCGCACTTCTCATCGTCGGCACGCGCTGCGTCCGTCGCAGTCGTCATGGTCATCCCCGTTGCTGGTGTGTCTGGGTTCGCCATTCCGTTCTTCTTGCCGGCCTGCGGCTGCGCTTCGGGCTTCTTGTCCATTTCTTCTCCTCACGTCTGATGTTTTGCCCGGGCTGGCCTCTCCTGCCTCTGCCTCTGCCTCTGCTTCTATCCAATGTTGCTCTAATGATCGTGATGTGTAGTGCTGGTTCTACGAGTCTTTGGTCTTCAGTGTACGATCCATGTACTATATGGGATGTGGGCAGGGGCTTTTGGCAGTCCCGGTGAGTCCTTCCCTCCAATGCTGCTTCTGACACTCTGCTGCCGTGTATAGTGGTGTGATGCGAGTTGTGCTGACTGCTGTGTTGGCGGAGGCGAACCCCCACAAACCACGCATCCCACACCACACACGGGAACAACAGGGGCAACCACCAACGCAAACACACAACAGCGTCACATCAACAAACGCACTACATGACGAACGTAATTTCGCGACCGGGACATCTCTGCCGTTGCCACGACGGGACGATAGCGAGGTGCAAAGTTAGTCCCATGATGACGTGTATCAGCCAATCATTTCACGTGAAACAAACACATCGGACGTCTGTACATCCATCCGTCGATATGCTCATGCACGATTGGCCACCCAAAACGAAGAAATCTTGCGATGTTGTCCAGAGTGTTTCTGCCACAAATCTCGAAAGGATGCCAGAAGAGACGCAAAAAAGAAACCAAAGAGAGGAGACCAAACAAGAGATCAAACAGGGCAACGGTGGCTGGAGTAGAGTGGAATACCATCCTATTGTATAATATTCTATTCTATTGTATTCTATATTCCATTATATTATAATATTATACGATTTTCACCACAACAAGGCAAAGCATCATGCAAAACCAGCAGCTCACGTCCACAACCGCCCCTGGCAAGCTGTTTGCATCGCGATCAGAGCTTGCGCAGCACTACAAATCGGAATGGCACAAGTACAATCTCAAACGTCGCGAGGCGGGGTTGGCGATGCTGGAGGAGCAGGACTTTCAGGCGCGCTGGGAGGCTGCGCTCGCGTTGCGAAAGGAGAATCAGGCCAGGGCAGCGGGTGGCAGTGGCAAGAGCGGTGGCAACGGCAAGAGCCATCTCAAGCAGGGCAACAAAGGCAAAAGCAAGAACAAGAGCAAGAAGCAGCATAAGAATCGAGAGGTATCGATCGCAGCTGCAACGCAGGCAGCTGGTGCCAACAAAACTGGGAACGCCACAGCCTCCGCCACCATGAAGACAGCCGTAGATATAGATGCAGATGCCGATGCCAATGCCAATGCCGATGGAGGTGAAAGCGAAGGCGATGATGACGCGGCAATGGTCACTCCCGAGGGACAAGCGCATGCGCAGCGCATGGCAGACAGCCAGCAGAATCCAGAAATCGACCCCAATCAATCCCTCTTCGACCAACACGTATCTGACTCCATCCAAGGCAACCTGAAATACATGCAGCACAAGTACGGCTTCTTTCTGCCAGATCAGGGTGAGTTGCAACGTGTTGACATGGTGCTTTACAACTGAACCATGCTTCACTTGGCGTAGGTTCCTTCAGCGTGGTTTCTGTTTGCTCTACTCACATAGTGCTGCCAAGAGAGTACGTGCATTGCTTTCGGACAACTGTCATCCTTCAGCAATTCACGGTGCTGTGCCACACACGCGCCTGGAGCTATCTCTGACCGACCATCCCCATCATCATCTACTCCCATGTCACATTCCATATGCCAACTGCTGCTATATCTCGCACGATGCGAGTAGAGCACCTGACCGATCTGGAGGGATTGCTTGGGTACAGTCACGAAAAGATCAAACTGGGCCATTTCTGCTTGTATTGCGAGAAAGTCTTCCCAACCTGGCAAGGTTGCCAAAAGCACATGATTGCAAAGAATCACACCAAGCTACGATACGAAAAAGGATACTGGGATGAATTGGACATCTTTTACGACTTCGAGGATGACGACGGCAACGACGGAGCGAAAAGACAGAAGGCCACCATGGCCAAGAGCGGCATGGCACCCAAACATCAGAAAGATGGCGATGTTGTCATGGCAGATGGCGATAATGACGATGATGGCTGGGAGGACATGTCTGATGACGGCAACAACGACGACGACGACGACGAGGCCCTTTACCGTGGGTACGAAGAGGAGATCGCACGATTCGGTTTGGATGTGACAGCGCTTGGAGAACTGGTCTTCCCTGACGGTCGCATCATCGGCCATCGCGCACTGAAGAAGTATTACGATCAGCGTGCGCGCCCCATGGTACATCAGGACTCCAGCGTTGCCATTGTTGCCGCAAGGCGTGCGGCAGGCGAGCGACTCTACGAAGGTCGCGTGGTCAATATCCACGGCCCTGTCAACGCCATTTCACGCGGGACGGAAAGCAAGGGCAGGGGCATTCTGGTGCGCAACAAGGACGGGGTCGAAGGCTTCTCAGCACTCTCCCTGTACCGGTACAGAGCCGCTGTTCGCAAGCAACGGCGCGGCGACGAGCAGGGACTTCGACTGAAGTACAGACAAAGCATGAACATCAACAAGATGGACAAGAAGCACAACCGTCTGATGAACGGAGTCAGCGTGGCGCACGCAGCAAGATAGGACCATTCAACGAAGTCCAACCCCACTCCACTCAAGTGCGCACATCACTGCTTGTGCATTGGATTGGTGTTGCTCCTGCTGTTGCCTCGCTGTCTATGGAGAGATGTGGAGTGTACGAGTACTTCAACATCAACAACTATCTGGAACGCTGATAAATCTGCTTTATGATTTTCCACAAGCCCAATTACCTTGAATACATATTATATGGTGCGTACGATACCCCACTCTCTGGGACAGTCGTGCTCTGCTTTTACTCAGTTACCGTAGCACATGTACCAGTTTCCACTATTCCCGTATCCGCATTCGCGTCTATGAATTACAGACAAGATTACTCGTACGAGCACCATACGAGTGCAAGGCAAGCACTCTGCTGCGGTCAACATCGAGAGACATGAGGCATCAAACCTCAGTCGATGACGATCTCTGCGAGCGTGGAGTCATTGTCTCCATCTCCACTTCTGCTCGGGGAGATGTCGGTGCGGCCAATGGCAGGGATTGCGATGATGCCGGTGGCGGTGTGTTGCTGCGCTGCGATAGTGGAGCAAAGCCTCTGCCCGCAAACACATTAAAAGGACATCGTGCTCCTCCGCCGCTTCGGCTCGCCCCGCTCAGTTCCGCATCGCTGCTGGACTGTGAATCGTCGGACACTGCGGACGCCTGTTGTTCCGAATGCGCCATGATGTGGGCGAGCACGTCGAATTTGCACAGTGGACAGTTGGGGTGTCGTTCCGTGAGCCAAGGCACGACGCAATCGCCATGGAAGCGGTGGTTGCATGGGAGTACTTTCACCATCTCGCCTTCCTCGAACGTGTCGAGGCAAATTGCGCAACAGTGCGCGGATCCGAGCATGTCATCGTCGTTGCCGTTGTCACCATTTTCGTTCGCGTTTTCATTGCTGTTGTTGAGTATACTCGCGCTTGTATCGATTGCTCTCACAGTGCTTGGATCCGTGCGTGAACCTTCATTTGCCGATGAGTCAAGGGTGTTGCTGTTGCTGTCACGGTCGCTATCACAGTTGCTTTCCAGATCAATACCAACACCCCCAACTTTGTCAGCACCATCGATGGCGGCAACGACAACGTTGGTGTTTCCATCCAAGGAGTTGCTGGGATTTCCACCTTGCTGCAGTGATGGTGTCGACGGCATTGGTGTCTTGGATGCTCTCGTTGCTGTACGACGAGTGGTACTCGTATCTCCACTCGTGGTTTCGGCGTGGAATGCTTCCTCCTTCAACGTTGCCACTTGTGCTTCGGTCAAGACGCCGGATTGAATCATGCGCCCAACGATAGGAATGTTTGATCCGCGCCTCCCCGTCACAATGAACACCCGTCCTCTCGCATCCGTGCGCAACGAGATGAGTCCGGTTTGTGCGCACAGGAGTATGCAGGCAAAAAAAAGCATGAAGGCCAGGAATCCCATCAATGCGGCAAGAAGGTATCCCGTCAGTGACAACCTCCCTGCTGCAGCTGGGTCGAACATGGGAACTCCATCTAGCTCGACCATAATCCCCTCGCTGACGCCGTCCGTTGCGTTGGCCTGTTTGCGGATCTCACGTCGAAGTTCTGTCCTTGCCGTTGGCGTTAGGATTCGTCATGTTTGACGTTGGCCGGTTGAGAGTTTGTGAGGTGGGCGAAAGGCACAGGGGAAAGGCGTTGTTGGAGTAGGCAGGAGAGCATCAGGGAGTGTGAGAGTGGTGGAGGCAGCAGGAGGAAAAGATGGGGGAAGGCAAGTGCTCCAGAGTATGCTCTCTATTGGTAGAGAGTATTATGGTATTATGTATTGCAATGACGAGTTCTCGGATATTGTTACATCAGGGTGTCGGTCATCAGACTCCACACGAACAACAGCTTGCTTGGTGTTATCGAACAACCAAGCACACAGAGCAACGTCTGAGATTGACTTACCCATACCCGATGTGTATGAAACGAACAGCGGAGCATTTCCCTTCAACGCCGTGTCACTTCCCATGATGGTCAGATCATCGTTGGGCTTATCGTCGTAGATTATAACGTATTGGATGGAGGCTGACAAGGCGTAGGCCTGCACCGCCTTCTCCAAGAATGTGCAACCCTTTCGTTCCACCAGTAAAGCGATTGGAACGTCGCCTGTTGTGGTGGGAGACATAATGCTGGGAGGAATTCCGCCTGTGTGAGCATCTTGACTGCACATGCGAGGACGATCCTCGATGAAGTGCAGACGAGCATGTTTGTAGATGCCCTTTTGCCATTGCGTGCCAAAGACCGCTGGGAGGCTAGCAAATGATGGATTCGCCGTTGCATTTGCATCAGTGTTGGTGACGTTGTTGCTGTGGCTTTGGCTGTCGCTTCCGGGGGTGATTCCTTTCAAGATTGTCACAGCGGCATCAGTCGTTGGTAGGCTGAAGAGCATGGCGATCGAAAGGAGAACCACAAGGGCGCATCGGAGAGGCCTGCTGTTGTTCCTGCTGCGATTGCTTTTGATGAGTTTGCCTCTGATTGTGCGGCGTCCGCACATGGTGTGACGTGCAGCGATGGTCATGTTGGCTGCAGGGCGGAGAGAGTGTCGCGTGGTATGGCTTGCTGCTTTTGGTGACGCTTTGCTGTTTCTGTCGTAGTGTGATGGGTAGATGCTTGTGCGATCGCGATCGTGAGTGCGGATGTGGTTTGGGTTGTATACGGAATATTATTATAGAATAATATAATGCGATGCAAAGTATAATAATGTAATACAATATTGTACGAGTCTTCGTGCTGTCGTCAAGGTTGCTTGATGACGATCTCCTCGTGCCTGTGGATGTGATGCAATGGACTTGTCTCCACTTTCGTGTCGTTTCCGGTCGTTTTGCGTCGCGTCGGCGTGTTTTCACGATCGCTGCCAGTCCAGTTTGTGTCCGATGTAGTCGATCAATCGGTTGTGCCTTCTGTCAATCCTGGTCGGACCTCTTGCACATGTGGTATCGTACGACTATGGTACCGTGTCCAACTTTGTTTTGGGTGTGATTGTATTATATAACGTGATATGATATGATTGTTGTCGATGACACTTGGATCGTATCGAGCTCGGTCCGAAGTGATCCTGTTTGGGATTCACGCACAACGGATGATGAAGCGAGGGAGGAGAAGCAACGGTCACCTCTCGACTGTCTCCGCAATAGAAGTCCGACAGGTTTGCATCTGTGTTTGTAATATAGTCGTAATACTTGTTCGTCGCTGTGGTCGTAACTGTATTTGGAATCGGACTCGGAACTGAATTGCAATTGTGGCTGCAGGCTGGCGAGTTTGGGTGAATGTGTCTCCAGCTTGTGAATAACGGAACGGAACGTAGGAGGCAACGGAACGAGATGCGACGAGACAAGACGCGACGCAACATGTCACGCCATGGGCTCTCTGGAGAAGAGAAGCAGCGGATGTTGCTGCTGTTCGGGAGCTGGCTTCTCCCTCCTCGTGGCACGGTGGCGACAGCGGCGACAGTGGCGGCAGTTGGGAACAGACACACAAGAAGGTCGTTGTTGTCAGTTTTGGTGGGACTGCGTGTCATTCGTGGTTTCTGTTCGCAGTGTTCTCTCTGTGTGACAGTGTTCTGTACATGGTGGCGACTCGACCGACTCAAACCATCATGCTGCGATGCATTCTGGGAAGATACCATCACCAACCAACCAGACAAACAGACAAACAGACGACCGAACAGAAAACGCGCCAACATTTCCATCATCCAACACCGACGCAAATCAACGAAAGCGCCGAAAAGATACGATCTGTTCTGAGGATGCACAATACGCGCGCTGGTCCAAGAGGACGAGGAGCAAACCACAACAAACTACTATTGCTGGAATATACTCGCACTATTTGGAGAGTAGCGCCATCGACAAAGCAAAGCAAAGCAAACGAGGGGAGCACTCTAGAGAATAATCGCCTACGATCATGCCGTTCGTTCATGTTACCTGGCTGCCAAAGGCTTGCCGCAACGCCAAGGTCCGCAAGGAGATCGCGGATGCCATCATCAAGGTGAGTGCCTACCTGCCTGCCTGCTTGTCTGCTTATTTGTTTGTTTGCGTCCTTCCATCCTTCCTTCCTTCCAGCCTTCATTTTTATTGCTTTTTCCAACTCATCAAGACGGGGAAGGTCACACCGTCATGCCTCATCGCACACCCCATACTCTCTTGCAGAGAAGCCTGTTTCCGTGCAGATGCCAGGAACCTCATAAAGAGTACGAATACACCGACATGTTCCATCCTTGTGTCCTCACACACACACACACACACACACACACACACACACACACACACACACACACACACACACACACACACACACACACACACACACACACACACACACACACACACACACACACACACACACACACACACACACACACACACACACACACACACACACACACACACACACACACACACACACACACACACACACACACACACACACACACACACACACACACACACACACACACACACACACACACACACACACACACACACACACACACACACACACACACACACACACACACACACACACACACACACACACACACACACACACACACACACACACACACACACACACACACACACACACACACACACACACACACACACACACACACACACACACACACACACACACACACACACACACACACACACACACACACACACACACACACACACACACACACACACACACACACACACACACACACACACACACACACACACACACACACACACACACACACACACACACACACACACACACACACACACACACACACACACACACACACACACACACACACACACACACACACACACACACACACACACACACACACACACACACACACACACACACACACACACACACACACACACACACACACACACACACACACACACACACACACACACACACACACACACACACACACACACACACACACACACACACACACACACACACACACACACACACACATCCAGGCAATCCACTGGTTTTTACCGATTGTCATGTGTGTATGTATGTGTTTTTATTTCTGTGGTTCGTGTCTGACGGTTTCCGACAGTTAACCGTTCAAATGCATGCCACAATATTACTATATCCGTGCATGGGAATGCCAACTCCAAACATTTGTCGGTTGACACACACCAACTCTGCACCATGCAGGTTTCGTTACACGCCAGCCAAGCATGACATGCTTGCGACATCATTTTTGGCGAGCACGTCGTCAACAACTGGCACTTGTCACGATCCCATGCCACACCACTGTGCGAAACAGCGCCATCATTGCTGCTTTCACCTTTGTTTTGTGTGTATCAAGGCCCCTTGATCATGCTCCGTCGCTGCTTTCGTGCCCTTGCACTCGCGCTTGCAGCACTTGCACTGCCTGTATCTCTTTGGCTTGCAATCTTTGGCTCACAACCACCACTGATGAAGAGACATCGAAACCTACTCCTAGGTTTGGTGATTGCCGCCACTGACAGGCACCAGCAACAACATCTACAGTAACCACTAATTCGCAACAACAACAACACACCCGCGTCATACTGTACAGTTTGCTTTTGGGATTATCTGATATTCGCTGTCGCTGTGGCACACACATCACCACACGGCACACACGACACACCCACATCACACACGACACACACACATAACACACACAACACACACACACACACACACACACACACACACACACACACACACACACACACACACACACACACACACACACACACACACACACACACACACACACACACACACACACACACACACACACACACACACACACACACACACACACACACACTCGTACGTACACATTCACCTCATTGCTTCCTCTCGCATCTCTTTTCATCGTCACCGTTGCACGCGACGCCATTCTGCCACGCTGCTCATTGCATTGTGCGCTGATCCCAATGCTCGCATGCCACGTTGCATATGTACTCGTTCGGCGCAACCCGACTCCAGGCGATGGTGGCACATCCGGAAGCTGACGTCGCGCCCGAGAACCTCGTTGTTCGCTTTTCGGAAGCAGTCGACGGATTTCCGTTGCCGAAAGGACACAGCCAGAATCCAGATTTGCAGGCACCACAGAAGGAGGGAGCGGAGGCGTTCCTGAAGGATCGATAGACGAGCACCTGTTGCTGCAGTATCAACGGCAACTTACAAACCATATACCATACATACGTACTAATATGGCACTTGTGCTCTGGTACTACTTTGGTGGCGCATTCTCTCTATTGGTATCCGTGCGAGGAGACACAACAACCGCAGGTTGGTGGACGTCGCGTTACTTTGTCAAGGAACGCATAGAATACGCAAACGTACTGCGAGGGTACCACCGAGGCATTGAGAGAGCACGTAATGCATCGCACATGCTTAAGTCAATACGAACAACAATAGCAAGTGGCGGTTTCGAGTGAAGCGGATGCGGTTGCTCCTATCAGTTCTCGAGGACTACACGGGACAATTCAACCAAGTCTTCTCCGGACACAACGGTATTGATTCCACGTTGCATACGGGTTCTTGCTTGCTCGGGCATTGCCGTGTACGGTACGAGCATTTCGCATGAAATCAAAGCTTTTGTTTCACTCTCTCTATCTGTTACTCTTGGTATGTTAGACCATCATTATTGTGGTGGCGCATCCTCAGTGTTGTTGCTGTCCTGCCCTTTGTTTGCTGCCTAGCTGTACCATTCTTCTTTGCCTCTTGGACGATAACCAATGCATCAGTCTAAAGATTACAAACCGTAGCTGCTGTGTCTCTTGCTGTATAGTGCTCGGGCTCATACAATGCGCTCCCATCAACGCATGGGGGCAGAGCAGCTGGAGGCTTCCATCATTGCATGGGTGTTCCATTCCAGTCATGGCATTCCGTGCGTCAGCGCGGCTGTGGTGAGGGAGGCACCGCCTGCGACCCGCAGACATCTGCCCATGTCGCGTCGGACGTTGACGGCAATGCTCTTGCATCAGTCGCTTGTTTGTCTACATACTGATTTACTCTTATGCCGATGTGGTGGCACTCTCTTCAACGGTGCTCGGCTTTGATCCACCAGTTGTCAGACGAATTCCGACAAGACGCTGTTCGGCGTCGATTTTGACCACCTCGGCGCTGACATTTGGTCCAAAGTAAGTTTCGTACTTCTTCACGCGTCGCTCGTCGGCCCACATCTTGTACGGCGTGTCCATGGATTGCCACACCATGGTGAAAACGAGCTCACCGTCGATGGCTTCCTCGCGCAATTCGCGGAGCTGAGGGTAGTCCTTGCCTGGGACGACGAGTCCCAGCTTCTTGACCGTGGTGTCCAAATGCGCTTCGTCTCCGTAGCGGTGGCGCGTGACGTCCTGCTTGATCTTTTGGATGGTGTCGGTTGCCTTCGACTCGAAGATGGCAGCTCCGGCGTCGGTGCTGAAGACTGGGACAGGGTTGATCTCGGCGTATTTGAGGGCCGCACCTGCCAAGAAGATTGGAATTCCGTACACGAAGCCCAATCCGGAGACGTTGAGGCCTTCGCCGCCAGAGTCGCTGAGGTATTCCGCGAAGGAGAGGATGGTGATGAGCACTCCTCCCAGGATGACGACGTTGCCGAGGGAGAAACCGCGGATCTCGAATGGTGGTTCACCGGCGTTGTTCACACCTGCGCCACCGATCATGGCCGACTTTGATGCGGTCCACTGAGAGGACAAGGGTGAAAGTGTTCGGCCCCAACAATTTCGTCCAGGTGAAGTGTCGCGGGATCGTGGGAAGGAGGGATTCAGAAGAAGTGTGAGCGTTTTCGATTTGAGAAAGTTGTGTTCTATGGATTGCATCGGCATGTCATCATGCGAGTATGATGCTGGAATGTTCCGCGAAACTACTTCATGGTAGTGTCCTTGGACGGTTCGATGCCAACGATTGGTGTTTTCCGTTGTTGTTGTTGTTGTCGCCGCTATCGCAGGCGAATGCTCTCCTCTCCTCTCCGCGACTATTTATGCCGTGCGGGGCAGCACATCACAATTTGACAAGCCGAAGTTACTGCAACAACACACGGTCAAGCTTCAAGTGCTCACGTACGTCATCGTCATTCGACATGAACAGTGGGGATGTCTTCTGATGGCGCTGCTGCTGCTGCTGGGAGCTGAGGGCGCCGTTTTGTGTTCGCAGCTGCGAGATGGATTGGCGCGGAGTGAATGCGGATGCACATGAGATGCCTGCGATGGCGATGGCTGCTACAAGCTTGCTGTTCATCATGATCATAGTTTTTCTTGATGAGTATGATTGCGTTGGGTTGCGATGTAGTGTGGCTCGGGTGGTCGTCTTGGTGGAACTTGCGCGTCGATACGAGGTGTAATGCGAATTGTAACAGTTCTGTGCTGTGCGTTGTGTGTGGTTGAGAGTGAGAGAAAGAGATATGGATGGATGTTGGGATTGCAATGTTTGATCAAATTGTGGCTATTTGCATTTGTATTCGGATCTGTGCGTCCTGTCTTTGCTGTTGGTTGTCGTCCAGCACGAATGCGAGGAGGTGTGCGTGACGAAGGCTGCGACGGTCGTGTGCAACAGGATGTGCGAATCCGTTTTTGTTGCTGCGTTGTTGCGTTGTTGCGTTGTTGCGTTGTTGCGTTGTCGTGGTGATGATGGTGATGGTGATGGTGATGATGGTGGCGATGACGGTGTTGGTGAGGATGACTGGATCGGTGATGATGGCGCGAGATGACGATTTGACCGTTTCGTGTTGAAATTGTTCTCTTGTTGGGCAGATCGTACGTTTGTGTCCGATCTGTTGTGGCTTGATGAGGCTGACGTGGCGTGCGGGGCTTCATTTCATCGCAGCCTTCCGAAATCAGCTGTTTCCAACCGAAATAAAAACACTGCACAAAGTGTGTGCAATAGAAATGAAACTTGAATAGTCGTTCGAAAAGCAATTGAGACATCCCAAAATATCATGTATTTCATCTCGTGTTGGTCCAATCACTGAAACAGGCCTGAAACGGACATGCTGACGATCGTTTCTGATGATATTCGTTCTTACTTCAACCGTGGTTAGTATACTACCTTTGGCGTATCCAAAACGTCATGTTGGTACGATTGGTTCGGTTTGGCCCCAACAGTCGTTCTCGGCTCTGTTGACGAACACCGCGATTCCTGTTTGGCTTCGTGTTGTTCGTGTTGTTTTGTGGTACGAGGTTGTGAGGATGCATCCACACACGAAACAACATGACGAGCGGACCAGACACACCACACAGCACACACCAACGTGTGCCAGCTCTCACATCCACTCCCCTCATAGAATATAAGAATATCGAAACAAACAGCAGCAGCAATCGTCAAGGGACGCAACAACGACAACGATAGCAGAAGTAGTGGCAATAGCAATGGCGAACAACGAATCACCAGCCAGAGAGCCACAGCTTGGCGTCTCCACGCAAGCGCATCCTGGCGCGACGTATGATGCGGCGGACAACACTGCACAAACAGCAGCAGATACAGTCATGATCGAGTCTCGACAGCCGATGCTGCGTGGCCTGAGGCGTGAACAATCAAAACAGAGACTTGAAGAAGAGAAATCCAGTGCTGAATCCGGAGACAGCAAAGAAGAGGATTCCAGTGCTGAATCCGGAGACAGCAAAGGAGACAATTCCAGTGCTGAAGCCGGAGACAGCAAAGAAGAGGATTCCAGTGCTGAATCCGGAGACAGCAAAGGAGACAATTCCAGTGCTGAAACCGGAGACAGCAAAGAAGAGGAATCCAGTGCTGAATCCGGAGACAGCAAAGAAGAGGAATCCAGTGCTGAAACCGGAGACAGCAAAGAAGACAATTCCAGTGCTGAATCCGGAGACAGCAAAGAAGAGGAATCCAGTGCTGAAGCCGGAGACAGCAAAGAAGACAATTCCAGTGCTGAAGCCGGAGACAGCAAAGAAGAGGATTCCAGTGCTGAAGTCGTCAATGAATCATCTGGAAAGCCTACGGACAATCTGGCAAATGACGTTTCCGACGAAAGTGAATTGGGATCATTCAATGGTGCAGTTTCTTCGGGAAACGAAGAATGGAAAGAGCAACAGAGCTCCAGCTCAACGACTGTTCTGCTCATTGTTGCCATCGGCTTCTTTGCCATCTTCCTCCTGTGGAGGCGACGCTGCCGTTCCTCTCAATCGAGTCCGAAGGGGACATACCATCCCGTAGTACAAAGGCGTCCTTGAAGATGTTGAACTGAAAGGCAAACGCAGACATCTCCGCACAAGTGCCGTCTTCGTCGACAAGTGAAAAAGAGTGCGTCATGAACCTGGAGCGCTTGGCTTGGCCATTGCCGCCTGCGAGCTATGAGTGCAAACGAATACAGAAGCGCATCACCGACCATATGATTCCACTCTGACAACGTACCACTCGCAGCGCGCAAGGACTGCTTGAACACAACACGATCCCACATGAGCACTCAAGTGCATACTCATAGTGCGAATGCTCCAGCATGTGGTCTTCGAGTTGTGGTGGTTGGTGAAAGTCCAAGAGTATCTGGAGAGGAGACTACCAAACACTCTCTGTATTTGATCTTGATAGAACCTAACTCTTCGCCGTAACAAGAGGTTCGAGTATGGTGCTACATGGAGTGTGGGTGTATAATATTATTATAATTGTATCCAACAATGTTCTTTACTGCGTGTCCACACGTGAGGCAAAACAAACATGCACACTCTCTCTCTCTCTCTGGAGATTCCTTGGTATTCTCTGGAGATTATGGTGTGGTACATGTACGCAGCACCTGCACAAGCACAGGCTGCAAGTTCTCTGCCTTTCTCTCTCCAGCCACAAAGAACCGTTCGCGACGTAAGTTCAATCAAACGAATCAAAAGCATCGCTGGTTGCGGACAGACGATGAAGTTCGACAGTGTTCTCGACGCAGAACGTGCATCAAAATTGACATTTGATGATTGGGCGACCCGGATGTATCATGTGACATCATGTGTCATGTGCTTCGGGAACATGAGTGGACAGTTGTTCGCTTGAGCACGTTCGTTCCAAGGAAGAGGACCGAAAGAACAACAACGACAACGTTGTCAGCACATGAAATGGTGCCCGTGCTTCATGGGGCAGTTCGCAACAACGGCGAAGGAAGCAACCAAGACAGAACGCGCACCGTGCCAGTGATGCTGACATGGAGAACGCTCTTCCCGAACCTCCAAACACCGCCATCGTCATCACGGGTGTTGAAAAACTGTGAGCAGCTCGTGGAACGACTTTCGACAGCGCAGGCGCAAGGGGGGCAGTTCAAAATGCAATAATTGGCTCTATTTCATAGCGTTTAAGTCATAAATCGCTTGTTTCCGCCTAGTTCTTATCCTCGACGGAATAATATGGCATTTTCGTTATTTTTTGGATAATTGGTGCTTTCCCCCCAAAATTCGCCCGAGTTGCTTTCGCTCTTCGTCATTGCTCCATTTCCCCACTTTACACTGTGTCGGTGTTTGCTGAGCGTGTTTTCGTCTCCGGTCCGCGCAAAACAAGGCTGCTGTCTTGGGCCAGCGCAGAGCACACAAAACTCACAACCCCAACACTCTCCACAGAGATCATTGCTCCACAGAGCACTTCGTTCCTGTTACAATCACAATCACAACCACAACCACAACAATAACAATAACAACAACAACAGGTACACCAACATCACCACTGCAACAGTGTTTCGTCCATGGGTGGCTCCTGTATGCGATGCAACTGGAATTCATCTCTTCGAACAGTTCTTCCTGCACCAGCAATGGTGTCCGGTGAATTAGTTGCTTGGTTGCCACTGTGCCACAGCAACAATGGAATGCTTGGCTGTAGTTCGTTGTATGCCTCAATTTGTGTTCGATACACGGTGTGTTCGCCCATCATGCAGATCGAACAAGGGGCTTCCTGTGGGTGGCTGCATTCCCTCCATGCACATGACTGTCCATTTGCTTGCACTCCTTGTCCTGGTTTCCGGATGACCAGGACCGCCATGGTAGGATCGCAACCGAGGTGATTTTCTCCACACCTTTTCTCTCTGGATTTTGGTGTCCTTCTTTTGTTGTTGTCAGGTGTGTTGGTACAGCCGTTCGTTCCTTTGTTGACATGTCAATGACTATCCTTTGTTGTTGGGAATGAGGTTCATGTGCATGCTTGTATTGTCGGTTCTGTTGACATCATCAACATACAGTGGGGCATTCTAGTGTTGACCTTCTAGGCAACGCAAAACACCCCCAAGCTGGTGGGGATGCCATGCTCCTTTTTGTACATCTGCATTATCTACATGCCACCCTCAAGCAAGGTGCATTGCAGTGAACAGCTAAACATGCATTGTGTTGTGAAACCATAACAGTGTTGTGTTGGCCATTCGTGCTACATGCTTGTTGTAGTCTTTTCTTTGGAGGTGCCAGTGTTGTTTTCCGTTTTCCTTCTCACAGCATGGGTGCTCGCACATGCATGCACGCTCTTCCGCAATTCACTGACAGCCACAACAAACTCCATTGCGGGTAGCACCAACGCAAATGACAAACAACAACGCAGCTACTTGTGCAACACCAGATGAACGATACGACATTGAGGTAGGGACTATGTGAGAAAATTATATTATGCACCAGACGGCTCACTCCCGTCCAGAGCTGCTGTCATCGCTGCTTGCACTGCCACTCGTCGGGCTGCTGCTGACGCTCCCACTTGTTGTGCTGCCACTCATGCCCTCGCTTGTTGTGCTGTCGTCCATGCCCTCGCTCGTTGTGCTTTTGCTCTTGTCGCTTCTGGCTGCTTCCTCCACCATTTCCTCCATATCCACCTCCCGTGAGGCGGCTGCTCCTGAGGGGGGCGCCAGTGATGCCACCCAATTCTCCATTTCCCTGATATCCGCCATGGTCTCCTGCAGGTCAAACAAAGGATTTTCATCCTGCAGTTCGAATTGTGTGATAGCTGCGATGGCATACATTGCCAATTGGTGTTTGCAAAGTTGGTGCCGCCACTCCACCCGCAAGCACTTCCAGTTTTTGAAGCGTTTGTGAACTGTTTCGTGCCTTGCACGTATCACTCCATTGTATCTGGTCCTCTCAATGCAACACGAAGGCTCACCCCTGTAGCCTTGATCTGCAATCACCTGCTCCCCTTCGTCCAGTTCCTGCCTCAGCTTGCGTCGAAAAATGGTTACATCATTCCACTCCCCACATGGAAATGGACCCTCGACCCAAACAAGATGGCCAGTCTGAATGCACACACCAGTCTCGTATCTGAGGCCTGCCCCATTGAATTTGTGAGAGTACCAATCTGTGTCGAAAGGATTGGGCTCCACAATCCGAAAGTCGGTGCCATCCACGGACATGAAAACAGTGTTGTGACCAACACTGCCATTCTTTCGTTCCTCTATTCTGATCTGCAGTGATACAAAAAGGAACTTGAGCATGTGCAAGGGATGTGAGTCATGTCAGGCAAGCACACGCATTCAAGTCATCTCCGCACACAGCACCAAGTTCACTCACCTTTGTTCTGCTCAGTCGTGCAATGCCTTCCAAAACAATCCATGTCCACTTCATTAATGTTCTGCGATCCCTATTCAGCATCACTGAAAGAATCTCCCATGGAACGTATTGCTTCAGGAACACGAGTGCACCAAGCATGTGGTTGATTGTGGTGTTGCCTGGTAGCAGCCCGTCTTGTGTCAGTGCTGTCCATACTGCAGAAGCCACTGCGATGCTGGTCCCATACGTCCTGCGGAAAAGGATGGTGAGCCATGGGGGTTGCTCCATGCAAGTGAGCATGTCCACGTTGCGACCCACAATTTGCATACCAGAGTGGGCAATCTCAACCTCCATCGTCTTCTGAATGAGTCATTGCGAGGTGGAGCAAGTTGATGCGCAATGTAGTGGATTGGATGTTGACTTGATGGTGGATCGGATACTGTCGTGGGCAGGTATTGTGAGAAGTAGTTGATTCGGTTGCTTGCGTGTGATTGTTGGCCGTAGTTGTTGTTGACGCCAATACTTTGTTGGCATCAGGCGGCATGTGAGTTGCTGTCGAGGTGCAGCCGATGGCCATCGCACATTGATGCTGACATCTCGAGAAGCAGAGTCCGCCATTTGCTGCATTGCACAGCAATCACTTGCAATACACGGTGATGCAGAACACAAAGATTTCCGTGTTTGTCTCCACGATCTGTTGGCTGGTGGGAGTATTCGCGCGCTGTTCTCTCAACGCGAGTTGGTCTTGGGTCATGTTCCTCGGCTTCCTCAGACATTCCACAGAACACTCACTGGGATCGACATCATTCACGAACATCCATGCAAGGTGTCCGTAAGATAAATCGAGGCTTATGACATGGATACATATTCAGTCCCTTTCCGCGCAAGCCATCCATTTGGTTGAAACATAGTTTATCAATGACACAGGAGTGTTCCAATCCATACAAGCCCTCCATTTGGTTCCAACAGTGTTCATGACAGGGACAGATTCGTTCTTGTCCGTACAAGCCCTCCATTTAGTGGAAAGAGCGTTTATCAATGACACAGGAGCGTTCCGATTCATACAAGCCCTCCATTTGGTTCAAAAAGCGTTTATCAACAGCACAGATTAGTTCTTATCCATACAAGCCCTCCATTTGGTTCATAGAGCATTCACTACCGGATAAGATTATTTCTTATCCGTATAAGCCATCTGCTTAGTTCATAGAGCATTCACTACCGGATAAGATTAGTTCTTATCCGCATAAGCCATCTGCTTAGTTCATAGAGCATTCACTACCGGATAAGATGATTTCTTATCCGCATAAGCCATCTGCTTATGTTCATAGAGCATTCACTACCGGATAAGATTATTTCTTATCCGCATAAGCCATCTGCTTATGTTCATAGAGCATTCACTACCGGATAAGATTATTTCTTATCCGCATAAGCCATCTGCTTATGTTCATAGAGCATTCTCTACCGGATAAGATTTGTTCTTATGGTGCTATTCATATGGATAAAACTGCGCCTATCACATAAACATAGGTGCAAATCTGCCCTTATAAGCCCGCGTTAAAGCAATATTGGCGGCTATGGGCCAGAATCAGATGCATTTCTGACCCTTATGCGCTATCCATAAGGACGCGATGAGTCTTACAACATAGACTCAATTTTGTTTCGTCCTCACAGCAGTTATGCATAAGACGCAAATAGTGCTTTTGAAGCCGTCCATAAGGCCAAAACAGCGCTTATAATTCTATCCATAGAGGTGTTTTCGACACTATGGAGCCGTCATAAGACTGAATTGGATGTTACGACTACTTCGACTCAATATGAAGCACTATGCCTATCCAATGTGACCAACACGCCGTATTCGTAAGTCCAATATATTCCTTATCACACAGGCATCATTTTAAGTGCTTCATGACACCAATCCAAACGGTGAATATTGCCCTTATGGAGTGGTCATAACGCAATTTTCACCCTCAAAAAGTGATTCATAAGGCCAAATTAGCCCTTGTGAACCCGGCATAGACGTTAATTCATCCTTTCCCGCGCTCCATACACTCAAATATTGCGTTATGATCGTAGGACCAAGTATGCCTTTAACAGAAGCGCAAAAGTGCGTTATGATCGTAGGACCAAGTATGCCTTTAACAGAAGCGCAAAAGTGCGTTATGATTGTAGGACCGATTATGCATTTAACAGAAGCGCAAAAGTGCGTTATGATCATAGGACCAAGTATGCCTTTAACAGAAGCGCAAAAGTGCGTTGTGATCGTAGGACCAAGTATGCCTTTACCAGAAGCGCAAAAGTGCGTTGTGATCGTAGGACCGATTATGCCTTTAACAGAAGCGCAAAAAGTGCGTTGTCACCGTAGGACCAAGTACGCTTTCAACGCAAGCGTAAAAAGTGCCTTGTGAATGAAGGACCGATGCTGTACCTACACATTGTGGTTCCGAAGACGAACATTGGCCCTCCTTCGCGTTGTCGCCATCCCGCGAATGACTTTTCGCGCTTGCAGCAACTTGGTTACGCCCCTTTGACATCGGCCATTGTTACAGTTTGTACGGGGAACAGTACACCATTCTTGGGCACCGGTGTCTTTCGCCACGGACAGGAACACAAAAAACACTTCAAGCCAATGCAAGCATCTCTTGACATTTCTTTTCTGATGTTCAGATGGCCGCGAACTACAATCGTTGTACGTGTGTGTGCAAGACACCAACACGCGTCACCAGCGCATGTAATGCGTCGTCGGCAAGAAATTGCTGCGATGGTTGTTTGCTCGTTGCAAAGCACAGCATCTTCCATGTCCTTGGCAACCACACAGCAGCACCCCATGGCCAACTCTGCAAATGAGGACGACACAAACCGCATCACGCCAACGTACACACATCCATTGCGCCAAACACTGCTGCTCTCTTGCAGGTGCACTTCAATGGAGCCTTGAGTTGAGCAGAGGTGCCCTTTGTCGCACAAATCAGAAACACAACCAACCACCGATCATGACGCCACCAAGGAAACGAGCCCCTCGCTTCATGAAAAGGGGAGTCGACGCCAAGCTCCTCATCCGTGAGCTTGCAGCTGATCCCAACTTGTGGATGTGGGAGCCTCGCCACATCCGAGACAAGTATCCAACCCTCGCAAAGTATCCAGCAAAGAACTTCATCAAAGGGTATGTGATGCTGAAGAAAACGCTCGTGAAGAACAAGATCTTCTTTGGTAAGTCAACTCCAATGCAGGCAACGTGTGGGCCCGACCACTCGGTGGACACATTCGTTTGGGGTGGTGGCGATTGCCCTGTTGCATTTCTTGTCCTCAAACTTTGCTTTGATCATGCTGCACAAACACATCACAACTCACAAGCAACCACTCGATCTCTTCATCTGTTTGCTTTTGTGAGGGTTTTGGCAGCAAATGGACGCTTCAATCCAGACGCATCAGGTAACTTGGCCATGCATCTTCGCCCCATCGATGAGCCAGAGGGCTTCGACAACACAAAGCCCTCGAAATCTCCTCCTGCAAAGGCCGTCGCAGAAACCACAACAACACCCACAATGACAGCACTCTCCGAAAACGCTGCCACCAACACAGACAAGAGTTGCCATGGAGAAGGGGATCAAAACCCATCTTCGCAAATGGCATCAAGCACCAATGGGTCGGTCCCAAATGTTGCCTTCCTCAATGATGACTGGGCCATGGGCGACTTTGGCGAGGAAATTTCATCAGTGTTTGGTCGAGAAATGGACTTCGATGATGACATTGAAGTTGTGGGCATGACAGGCCCTCCACCATACAACTCACTGACAGCAAGATATGGTCATTTCTTTGACATGGCCGAGAACTCTCGCGTCGCCCAGTTCTCTTCCGTCCCAACACATGTGGACGTCTTCTACACTACGCAATTGTGGAGGCCGAAGGGAGAGGCATTCCGGATGATCAGCATCGACTTCTACATGCCTGCAGCCACCATCCAGCAGGATACACAGCTGACCATTCAATATCGCGAAGTGGGTGGGGTGCCTCGGCCCTTTGTGGTGCTGAAGTATCGGCCTCCAGTGGCCATTGGGGCAAAGGGGGGTATTGCAAAGGCCATTTGCAACCTTCAGGCGACCCACTTCGTCGACGCAGCACAGAAGGCACAAGCACACGACCTGCAAATGCAGAAGGCCGGTTTTGCAAAGGGGCACTGGTGCGAAATGCTCGTGCCGATGCCCTTTGCTATCGACACCATGTTCTGCCCATCCGCTTGCGGCACGCTGGGGGGCGTTGTCTGGCTCAATCATGTGATGCCAGACAACAATGGGCAACCACGTAAAGTCCTCATCTTGTCGACGAGGGTGAAGGAGAAGACAACGACTGTGGGAATGACGTGCAAGTTTTCAAAAATGCACGCACTTGGTTTCAACTCAGGCGGAACCAATGCCATCGACAAAGGGGCCAAGTCACAAATGCTACCTTCACAGTCACACAGAATCCCCCAATACACGGACAACAACAGCAACTCCAGCAACCCGCCATCTGCCAGCAATGCCCAGAAGGTGACCCCATGGCCACAACCCTTACAACCCAGGAGCCCAATGGGCAGCCGCATTCAACCACGCTTCCGATCGGCAAGAACGACAAAGAATCTCCGCACCTTTGGAGCACGCAACATGCTTCATGGAGACGATCAATCAGTCACGACGCAGGTGACTCAGGTGTTGGAAGCCCAACTCGAATGCCAGGTTGAGAGGGTGGCCGAACTTGAGCTGAGGGTGGCACTGCGAAAGCAGGCTGCCAGAGAAAGGGCAGAGCTGAGACGGCAAGGACAGCTCAACCAGAGCTGTCCGGGAATGGTGGTGACTGGCGGTACAGCTTCTGACGAGGCTGCCAGAAACCTTCCTGATGGCGTCTTCAACAAAATGGACGACCTCACCAGACCGTATTTCGTAAAGGGCCCAGGATCAGTCCAGCACCCGGCAATGATGCAGAATGGTCAGACTGGGACGGGCAACATGCAGTCGACGAATCTGCAGCAACTCAGCACAGGACAGATCCTTCCGCACGGACGGGAGGAAGGAATATCGGCAACAACAACAGCTCAGATGTCTCCTCCACCAACACGAGATGTTGATCCATGTGAAGGAATGCTGGTCCTTGCGGACCAAGCCAACAAACTGACAGAGGCAGCAGCGGTGGGAGCAGCAGCAGCAGAAGCAACCAACCTTGCAACTGCAACAACCACCATCACAGCGGGGTCCACAGCTGTAAATACGAATCAGAATCCGGAAGGAGAGAATGTGAGGCAATCCGCAGGCAGTGCAGGCGCTCAGATGACCAGTCAGGAGGCGCCAAACCAACCTGAAGGCGGAGGGGATGGGCCAACAACCAACTACTCCTTGGTCGAAGATGTTGAGATAGTGCAGGACCCAACAGCACCATTGAATGCTGCAGAAGCACCATTGAATGTTGATGAAGCACCATTGAATGTTGATGAGGCACCATTGAATGTTGACGAGGCACCATTGAATGTTGACGAGGCAATGGACATGACCGGAGATGGAGAGAGGCAGGGTGACAATGGAGGCAGTGACGGAAACGAGCATGACACAACAAACTAAGCAGCAACCACGTGAGAAATAGATACACACCTTTGAAGAATCTATTGTGGATGTAGTGTGCTCATGATAGTCGGAACAAACGAGGAAGTACTGAATGGTTGATTTGTACCACAAGAAGAATGACATTGTGTGGGTAGTGGGAGAGTAGAAGGAAGCACAAGTTGGCCATGACAATGAGGAATGTCCGGACAACACACACGATCAGGCGACAGGGTGTAAAAGTCAAAAATGGAGCCACGAATCTGGGTTTTGCATAAATCAGGATGATTGTGCAAACAACTGACAGGAAGAAGGCTGAAAGATGGCAAATTTTCAGTTTGGTTTTTGACTTTTGGACTGTAGATTATGGAAGAAACTGTTGTTGCCTTATCATGGGAAATGAAAAATTACCGTCTTTCCCCCCCCCCCCAAGGGGGAGGAAGCGAAGTGTCATCCACTTTGCACGTTCACGACTCCGTTTCCCTTCCTTCCCTGCTGCTCGGTGTTCTTCTTGCTTGACATCAAGGAGGTGTCACGATGCAGTTTCAAGAGTGACAATTGTGGTGATGCCCACCATCGAACTGGCGCAGGGAAATCAACAAAGAGGGAACGAGCGCCCTGTCGAGTGAAGTCGTGTGATGCGATCAACCTTGTGATCATGAACTTCTCTGTTGCGATGATCACAAATCACAAAAGCATCAAGAGAGATAGCCTTCCGAACACCCAACACCCCAAAGCCCCAAAGCCCCACAGTTCCACGCACCCACCACCGACCTACCACACACACACAAGCACGCACACAAGCACACCAACAACAGCACCTTCATAACAACATGTTTGCCTCAGGACTTTTCAGAGATCGACACGATATTTTGCGAGCAACGCACAAGAAGACACAGACCGCCACACAGCCTGCCATGATCAAGCCAATGCAATTAGCCCACGATGGGACGCAGGTGCTGTCCACGTCCCCGCATACGGCAGATGATCACACAACCGATTGCCTCATAATGGACATGGCTGCCATGTTTGGATTCGAATGAAGGGAGATGCGGGACAAGCGATGATGCACACCGTACACCATCATAAAAGCGGCGCCGCAGCTCGAGCAATGCTCTGCGGCAATGTTCCGCATCCGTGTACCTGAAGGCATGCTCAAATACGAGCATGGTATGATACCACATGTACTTGCACCATACCCATGGACAGCGGACAAAGAGAATGAACGCCGGGCAGAACAATGTTGCGCAAGTATGGGCCATCCATCCAAGCCAAAGGCGATGGACTTGGAGGAAAACCAGTAGCGCACACACTCACGCTCACGCAAACCACCAAAGACGGTGATCCATCCCCATGCGCATCGAGCAATCCGTTAATGCTCGAATGCTGCCAACGGTGGTTGAGCAGGTTCGAACGGAGTATGCTACTGTGTCATACTCGTACGTATTCTCATAACTTTGCCAGCGGCTGTGTGCTGGTACCATGCGCTGTGAACAACTCAGTGTATTGTACTATGTCAGAGACACACATCTAACGACGATACAGAGCCTGCACCATGCATGCTCATAATAATGTACCATAACAGTAATCATGATAGAAGAAGTATAATTATCCAAACCCCGGAATCTTGCAAAGCTTCTTTGTTGTGCACAGTTCGCGCAGGTTTGCCTTCAAGTTACACTCATACCCACAAGGGTCGATCGTACTCTCCACTAATACGTACTCAGAGCGTGCCAAGTACAGCAGGAGGTTTGCTGTTTAGTTTACCATGCGTACCATAGTCGTATGCGCACACGAGCACACGCTCGTACAGTCATGTATTGAACCGATACGATACTCCACAGCATGCCTGTAGGTACGCGCATCATCCTCTCAACGCAAACGATCGCAAGTACCAGCGAAAGCGTTCAATGACCCCCACGAGAAAAGGAGAGATATGCCGTCCAAACAAAGCTCACGACGTGTCGGACCGGCAGCCGCAAGTACAGCGGGACCGAGAAGCAGATCAAATCGGCAGGGAGCCAGACCTTGATCAAATCCGCTTCGTCCTTGGAGAAGTTGGTCTGGTAGCTATCAATTCCTGTCTGGAACCACACAGACGGATCGATGGAACCGCTGAAGACGCTCGCCTTGAAGATGTAGAACGTTGGGAGGTAGACCAGTGTGAGCACGGTCAGATCCAGCCCAGTTTGAGCAGCCAGCGCTTTCAGCCCGGGCACGTCCTTCAGCTTTTTGCTCCAGGACTGCTGTGTGAACTTGTCCACATCAAAGACTTTCTTGAAGAACTGGACCTGGTACAGGTACTGGAAGGCACCCAAGTAGGTGGCGCCGAAGAGGCAGAAGAGAAGGCTCCGTTGCAGATCCACTTCGGCGATGGGCGTTTGCGCAATGACGGTCTGCGCCAACAAGTCTGCCGCGGTCGTCTTGGTCGTGGCAATCAGCAGGTTGTTGGCAAACGGATACGCCTTGGCGAATTCGACGTAGGAGAATGGAGAACCTGGAGTGGATGACTCCACGATGTCCTGCTTCGCGGCCTGCTTTGCAGCGGCGGTTGGCGTTGACTGGAATTGAGAGAAGAATGATCTGGCCTCATCCTTGGCTTCCTTCTCAAACGAACGACCGCTGGCCGTCTCTTCTTTCGTTGCCAGCAGCTGCGATGTTCTCCTCGTCGGGGCCGCAAGCGCGATCGACCACGAATCGAAATCGACAACGTTGGCCTTTCCTTGTGTCCATGATGTCCTCATGGTTGCAGCTATGCCAACACCCTGCGAGATCGGCGAGAATGCAACGCCACGACCCACGAGTGCAAGGAGTTGTGTGCCACCAAGAAGCGCACCGATGGAGACCAGTCTGCCAAACACGCTATTCTGTCTCATCATCGTTTTCTCCGTCTCGTATCGTACGATTACTGATACTATCCAAGAGTGATCGTGATCGTGTATGTGTTTTGAGAGTGTAGTGTTGAGTGTCTGAGTATTGCTGGAGTATTCCTCTGCCTCCTCTTCGCTTTTCGTTGTTGATGTTGTTGGACGAACTGCGACACTGCAGTCCAAGGTTGGTTTGTGAGCGTTTTATCGAGAACGGAATCAACAAATGAGCTGAATTCAATCAGGTGCGTCGTGCGTGTACGCGCTGACGTCATCGTATGCCATCGTCGTAACCAACACAACACGCGAGCGCAACAACAACGAAACCAAGATGAAATTGGAATCGTAATGTCAAAATGGTGAAATATTCACGAGAACCCCGAAACGCGGAACCTGGAATTAAGTTATGTAATTAGAACAAATGCCTCACCCTCCAACATCATGTTCTGGCCACATCCAACCAACCAACCAAAGACACAAACAAACAAGAGCGTGATTTGAGTAGAGTACGAGCCACTCTCATCTGCTCCATTGTGCTCTGCTCTGATCAAGTTCCATCCCAATCTTCCACAGACAGAGCTGAGCTTGTGATTTGTTGGGGAGACACATCCTGGTATTACATAACATAATACATAGTCGTATCGCGTACTTGAAACTGCAACAGAAACAGCAAGCAAAATACATGACGGAGAGAAAGATATTATGCAACTGCGCGTACTTGAAACGGCAACAGAAACAGCAAGCGAACTCATCAACGAGCAAATCACCAATCGGATCATCACCAACATCAGCAGCACCAGCAGCAGAAACCACCGATGGGGAATGTTGAAGAACAACGTCAGAGCCATGATGAGGAGTCAAGGAAACGAAGGGTGATGCTCACGAATCCAGATCCTATCAAGCCGGAATGGAAGGCGCTGCCGAAGGAATTGGAAGCGGTTGATTTTTCGCAACGCGTGGTTTGGGGGAAGCATGATCCGGACAAGATGCCAATCGTGCCGGTCGGAACTCCCCCGGTCTACAAGGAAACGTCACCCGCGCTGTGCCATCAGATCCACGCAGTTTGTGGTCGAGCACGAGCTTGCTCCATCCACTTCGCTAAACAAGATCGCGACGGCAACGATCTGCAACGTCTTCCCGTGCCAACGCCACGTTTCATGCCCGTTGGAACCAAGGGGACGCTCAAAGGTATCCTTCCGGAAGAGATCGAGGCGTTGGGGTGCCCCATGATTCTTGGAAACACATACCACTTGGCCATCCAGCCGGGCACTGACATCGTCAAGGACCGAGGAGGGTTGCACAACTTCATGGGGGCCAAACATCGCGTCCCTGGCGTTGTTGATGAAGGCGACAGCATCGATGCTGCTGTTTCAATCTCTCCGCATACCAGTTATACTACCGAGCAACCACAGCAGCCACAGCGGCAACAACAGCAGGCACGTAAGAAAAGACTTGCGTACAGCATGTTGACAGACTCAGGCGGCTTCCAGATGGTGTCTCTGGCGGCCCTGTCCAAAGTCACCGAGGAAGGTGTGATTTTCGAAAATCCATTTTCAACGACTGGGGAGACCATGCTCCTGAGGCCCGAGGATTCCATTCGATATCAAAACGACATCGGTGCCGATGTCATGATGGCGCTGGATGATGTTGTCTCCAGCGTGAACACGGACGACGAACGATTCCTGATCGCCACCTACCGCACCCTGCGATGGCTCGACCGATGCTTCGATGCTCATGAGCACCCGCAGACGCAAAATCTGTTCCCCATTGTGCAGGGTGCCTTGGATGTCTCTCTCGGAGGCATGCGCGAAAAGTGCCTGGCTGGATTCCGCCTGCGGGATCACAAAATACCAGGCTACGCCATCGGTGGCTTGGCGGGTGGAGAGACCAAGGACGATTTCTGGAAGGTCGTCAACCAGTGCTGCAAGGCTCTGCCCGATGCGAAGCCAAGATACCTGATGGGGGTCGGCTACCCTCTCGACCTCGTCATCTGCACCGCACTTGGCGTCGACATGTTCGATTGCGTGTATCCCACCAGGACGGCGAGGTTCGGCGTCGCCCTTGTCACCGGCCCATCCCCAGGCACGCTCAAATTGAAGAACAAAGCTTGCGCCATCGATCCACGCGTCATCGAAGAGGGCTGCTCGTGTCCAGCATGCAAGCGTGGAGTGTCGCGAAGTCGACTGTACGCCCTGCTCAAGACGAACAACGTCCTCGCAGTTCAGCTCATTTCCCAGCACAATGTGGCATACATGATGAAGCTTGTTGGTGACATGAGAGATTCGATCATCGATCAATCCTTCCCGGACTTCGTCCGAACCTTCGTTACTACGCAATACACGACTGCAGAATCCGTCCCACGATGGGTTCGTGACGCTCTCGCCGAAGCAGGAATAACAAACATCTAACGTTCATCGCGAATAAACCAAGTGTGGCAGTTAACCTCCCAAAGTTCATGCCTGCGAAACTCAGAAAATCTTGTGTGCTGTTGGAGCTGCAATCGGCTCTCCAGTGTCATCATGCCTTGATAGTTCCGTGCCGGAAGAAAATCAAAGATGAGGAAGTGCTGATGATACGTGCAAGTCCTTGATGCATTTGAATGCTCGTGATGGGTTGAATTCGACTGAACTCAATTCTTGTCGCACGAACAGGTTTCAACGGCTCCGTGCTCGAGCTGAACAACTCTTCCAGCACAACGCAGAGACATTGTCTGTGTAACTTGTATCAGCTCCTGCGCGTTCGCAGGAGATTGCACGTCTTTGGAATTGTGGACAAAGAGAGGAGTTTCGAACATGAATCGAGGGGCAACTTCAAAACGCCCTCCAAACATGAAGTGGAGCGTGTCGATGCAATTTTGGAATAGTATATACCAACAAATAGACGAAAAACAATATTACTGGAAGGACAAAGGCATGCATTGACATCCAGGAGAAACGGCAAAGCGAAGGAGAGAACTAAGAGGTCGGACGTAATTGGTCGCGAAATCAATTGCAACCAACCACTCCAAATCCAATCTTCGAGATGATATTGTACGAAGCAGTAGTAGTCTTGGGAATCCCGCAATGGCTATATGTGTTTCTTTCCATTGGCACACTTTGGGGGTCTGCACACAGATGATCATGAAATCGTCGCTCATGTTGGCATTTCTACGAACCTTTGAAACTGTCGACGAGAATATCCTCAAGCATGGAGCAAGAGCAATACAGAACTACCCAATGGAGATTTGTCAGACGGGTGTAACACGACAATTGTATTCGACACAGTTTTCAGGTTCCAATCAATGTGGAGACAACTCGTAGACCTCACGTTGATCGTCCTGTCGCAGGCTATCTCTATTCCTATTGGATCCACGTGGAAAATGCATAAACTCACACTATGCCACCTTCAGAAAATGCTTCTGCGGTATTAGTTCAATGGGCACTGTCAATAGAAGTAGTGATTCCGTTCATGCTCCCATCCAAGCCTTGCTGGTTCTTTCATTCAACAAGAACAGCAAAGCACGACGGCGTTGCATTGCTTGGTGTCTTCTCGAAGGCCTTTGACCACGACAGTTGACAAGATAAAATTTGGGATTTGTATCGTTGCTATGGTGAATAGTTCTTCAGAAATCTGGATTGAATCTGATTTTGTTGAATGTTACACATGAAGGCGCTGCACGATATATTCTCCTCATTGTGGCAAAACAGAAATGATGTATGTGTTGGCGATCGACATAAAAATCTCAAAGCAAGGCTTGTTGGTTTCCAACTGCAATGTAAGAGACGAACACATGTCTGTTGTACTGCCATGGTTTTTCTTCCACACCTTTTACCAGTGGATTTTAGACCAATTGAATACGAAAGTCAAGGACGAGAACCTGTCTTGGAAATTGGTCCGCAGTGAATCGCGCTCCTGTCGCCTGCCGTTCAGAAGACAAGAGATGGCTGCTCGATCCCTAAGTTTCTAGAAGCGTCGGACTACAATCCAGTCTTGCAAAGCTGGGTTCTCGACCTACGTTGGTTTCCCACTCACTTTCTTTGTTTACTTAGGATGATCTTCTCAGAAGGACATTTTGATCTATCAACAAATGCGGAAGGCATTCAAATTTCGGCTTTGCCGCCCAAGTGAGGGAGATGCAAATAAAGTAGTGATGCGATGAACGAAGTCAGTTGTGCAAAATTTCTATTCACGGAGTGTTCGTTTCCGCGTACGATCATCATGCATGAAGACATCATGGAACTGTTGGGTCTCGTTGAAATCAATTTCACGATTCTCCGTGGATTTATCACTCTTCCGTTTCTCGTAAACGTGTCCTCTTTGCAGGCGACTCATGAATGATGGCATCGTACAATACTAGACTGTTCTCACGTTCGTGACCCCCTCGACAGGCCATTAATGTTGCGCAAACTGCGTTCTGACTCCTACAATGTGTCGTAGAGAATCCCCAACCTTGCAACGGTATCGAATCATTTGGTCCGATTGATGGGTCTGGTAGAGAATATCGACTTCGGTCACGAAGAGCGTCGAACGGTGTGTTGTCACTTTGCAGGAGTGCAGCGATTGACCAACAGGAAGTTCAGAATGTGCAGATATTGTAAATGATACAGCATTGGTTGAACCCGCATCCGGTAGAGGAGAGACCAAATGTAGTTAGAAAATTCTTCATTACAGATCGCATTCAGTCAAGGAATCTTGGGATGTCACCCTGCCCCATGGATACCATCAAGTGATGCCGAAACGAATACTTCGCAGTCTATTTCTCACGCTTTGCTTCATCGCCTCGATGACAAATGCGCTGTTCAGCAGCGAAATCCTATGAGTGGTGTGTTGTTCCATCCACAAAACCCGGTGCCTTCGTCGAAGTCGGAGATTCCACTTCTTGGAACTCTCATGCACGACACTGTCCTTCATTTGATTCTCGTCTCTAAATCAATTGACGTGACTATCGATGGAAGTCTCTTCTGATCTGGCTATGTGTCGTTGTTTGCTCTCTCTCGCATTTCTCGCTCTTCTCGATCGCAACACATTTTCATATCACTTCAGAGTTGCAATCTGATGGAGAAAGTCTCTCACTACACCACAAAATCCGCACGGAAATCTTGAGAAAACAACGTTTGTCCTCGAATCGCTTTGCAAACAACAGGTGGTTTTCAATTCCTCTGGGAACAAACTCTGCTTTTCGGCCCTACGCTTTCAACCTGCGGATATGTGAGGCCACCACAGGTTTCAGTCCTGCGGAAATATTCCATCCCGATCGTTCAACAACGTCTGTCAGCATACATGTCATCTCAATTGATGGACATCTATGAGATGAGACAGAAGCATCTGGAGGAGGTGCATTCGACCTCAAGAGGATTGAGGCACAACATAGAGCACGCAGTATTCACAACGAGTCATCCATCGTTGTGTGCATAGGAAGGCCATTCTCGATTCTCAATTGCTTCGTGCAGAACTGTGGCCCGAAGGGAGCAAATCGATAAAAATATGAGGCTTGCATATTCTAGTCCTTCGAAGAATTCTAGCCATAGATGGTAGCGCAACGGATCAGTTCTCCAGGGTGGTTGGATAGAAATCTGCATTCACCATCGATAGCACCAGCTCATGACATGCATTTCAGAAACGGGAGAGAGGCCATGTTCGTATGAACAGAACGCGAACAGCGCGAAATGATGTGCCTTCTCGGCAAAGCGGCCAAGAAATGCCGTCTGATGGTTGGCACAGATCAGTCTGTTTCCGCTTTGGTTTTTCAGAAACGTTGCAACACTGCAAAATTGGATGGGGACTACAAGAAATTGCACGGAACAAATCTGTTTGGTTGCACACATTTGGGACTATCCCCGTGGTTGTTGCCCTTGCATTTATCATAGGTCGATTAGTTCGTCATGGAAAGTTGACCCATAGACGCAAGTCATTAACGTTTTGAATAGATGGGCATGACCACGCCTGCGTCTCTTTGAATCACTGTCGTTGTGTCCTTGTGTGCCACAGATAGACCCATGTTGGACCTGCTTTGGTACAAATTTTCGGATCCAAGGATCAATGGCACCAAGAGAGTATGTGTTGTTGGAATGTGTCTGCTGGACATTTCACCTTTTGTCCTGTGTCGATGTTTTTCCTCTGTCACTGTGCTACATTTTCTCGTTTCCGTCTGAAGACAACTCTGATGAACGACTTTTCCTTTGGCCACACTGTCCTCAAAACTCAAACTTAGCCGGTTGTCTGCTTGGACAGTGCAACTCGTCCGTCGAAGCTCAATGAAATATTTATTCTTGCGTTGTTTCTGTTGGCTCACATTTGGGCGGGAATGTCAAGCAAAATGCTTGTGTGGAGAAACAAAGAAGTGACAAGTTGCTGGGATCCCCGATACAATTTCGTTTCTCACATTTCGATCATATGGCGACGCAAAAGATTTCTTCGTCCGACGGGTGAGAATGACATCATTGATTTGCCCGTTGCCAACTCGATTCCGGGGTGTCGCACATATCACTGCGTGCGATGATCGAGTAGTCTGTGTCGCACATGTTGTGGACAGCGCAAGTTGGCACGAACATACAAATGTGTCGACGGCACAATCCATTGTTGTCGCACAACTCAGTTGCCGCAATGGTTGCACAGCCGCCAGCCTCGCGTTGACCAGAACTCCAACGGTCAACCTCCCGAAATGTCAGAATACGAAGTCAACATCGAAACGAATCTCCGACATGCGGCGATGGTCATCCGTCCTACCGTGGTCGGGACGGTTTTAGACTCTTGTGCTTTGATTGATGATCATCCCCTCTGTCATCCGGCCACGCAAAGCAAATCCAAGATGATGATCAGACCATTGTCAATCTTCGTACGATCGGGTTCTCAACCATTCTCCCTCGTCTCGCGCTCAGCGAATTCATTTGACGCACTGAGGAACTTAAGATTGAGCAGGATGGGCATCATCCATCCGAGCTTGACGACGCCATTATAATGAAAAGGGGCATGGGCACGGAAATGGACACGGTGGTCACCCTTCCATCTTCTTGGAGCGCGATCTTGCAACTGTCTGCAACAATATCACCTGACGAACGCATCATTCCCATTTCGTCTTTTCTCGCGATGTACCTACGCTCGGCGCATGGCCAGCAATGTTCATGGGTGGACTCCAGCGACTTGAAGCAATAAATGGAGGCGACACGTGCTGAGTGCTTCAGGATACCATCATCTTTCATCCATAGTGCCGATGGATGAGACGTACCTGCGGCATATGGCAGCTATGGCCGCAAGATTGCGCTTTGTGCAAGTGAAGCATCATAGGTACAGTCTGCTGTGAAAACGCATATAGTCGAATGTACGACCTGCAGAGAATGTAAAATGGGTCACGATAGCACTAGTTGTGGAGTGTTACTCGTGATGAGTCGTGATAAAGTAGACTAAAATAGAGCACACCCAAAACCATCCAAACAACTGCTTATGATGTTATATCTCAACAACACATCGTTTAAAATTAAAACTAGACAGTGCATTCGGACGCTTGGCTATCGCTTATTCTGAATATCGAAGTTAAATTTGTATGAACTTTATTTTTAATGTCATTTTGGCTTGCTGTCAGTCAGGTGGTGGGTGCGAAAAATTCTCGATGGCACCATGCTGCCCTCCCTTCAGCACCCATGATCATCATTATCATCCCTGGCATTTTCACAATCTGCGCACCACATTGGCTCCGGATACCCCCCATCTATCCACTTCATGAAGATCCTGCGCAGATAGGCTCATCTCATACTCCAAACTGTCCCTGCACTGAAAAGCAGAATTTTTGAAAACACGATTTCGATGCTGATGCCATTCGGATTTGGATCCGTATCTCGTCGATACGATCCTTGCAGCTCCTCCACATGCCCCTCATGCGTTCCCACATTCTCTGGCGACACACTGATGTGTTCAGAATGGGTGGGGAGTTCGTACCTCCAAAGGTACATCTCCATGTGATGATGCCATCATGCTGTTTTTCCGACACCCCAAAAAAAACATTTTTTGTGCATCCCAGGCTGCAGCCTCTTCCAGACCGTATCTGCGCAGGATACTTCGTCATAGCCATCTTGAGTTGATTCCGAACACATCTTGTATGAGTGGCTTGGCGATTTGGGTGACTTGTGAACGGCACCCATCACCACCCAAGTCACGTGATGTGTCCGCCGCCACCCGCCAAAAAACTCTTGCCCTCCACTTGTTTCTTGCGGAGGGCACCTTCCAGGCCACCCCCGACCCTCAAACTTCGTGTGCATCTTCATCGTATCCTCTTGGATACGTCTTGCCCATCCATGGTCGTTGGAATGGCCTGTGCATTCCAGGCAGAGACCATATCCAACGAGCTGATGTTCCTCCGAATCGTATCGTTTGCGCGTGGGCCTGCGACGGCCCCAAATCAACCACTCCGGCAACCCCCTCTCGCTCATCTACTAAACTTTACATGGCGGTTCCGCCTATGCCCTCGGATCTTGCACTGGACCGCTGGTTGTCGCAGTGTCGATGATGCCGTTCGACGGCGCTTGGAGAGTTTTGTTGTGTTTCTCCATTGTCGTGTTGTTGTGTTGTGTTTGGTGTTCTCAAACAGTTTTTGCTGTTGGGGGCCATGGAGATTAACCACAAATCTACCGAATGTGGCAACCAATGCGAACATTTTTCGAGTCCCGAATTGCGCCTCCATTCCACAACAACAAAACTGACCTCACAAAGTGGACAACGGAAACAATGCGCATCTGGGACGACCTGCTGTTGATTCTCTGCTGCTTGTAGCCATTGCTTTTACAACAATGTACAATGACTGTGACTCTCCACATGAGAGAGAGTGGATGATACAATGCACCTTGTGCCCGTCCTCCAATGTTGCCCGTGCCCCCTGTGATGCGCCGCGCCGTGCTGTGCTTCGATGGCTGGTGATGCGATGCGCTGTCTCGCTGTCCTCGTGTGCCTGGTGTGCGATGCGACGCGCCTTTCAAATCAACTGCAGCCTCCATCAACACAGCACACACCATCCTGCAACCACTGAACTCTTCACCTTGCAAGCATGCTGCGCGTTGGTGACTGTGTGAAGGTGGCACCCCACCAGAGCGCAAGTGGCAGGGTCCATGACCTGGGCGTATGTCATGTTGAGTTTGCAATGAAGCAGACCACGGACGGAGCTACAGTCAAACGCGACGGGCCTCTTGCACCAGGAGAGGTGGCAATGGTCATGGTGACCCCAATGATGGGGCAGAGCCGAATGTATGTTGTTCGTGAGGATCTGTGCGCGCCACACAGCCTCGCTACCTTCGCACAGACTCCAAACGCTGGTGGCCTTGCTAAGCCTTCCCTCCTTTCTCCCCAGCATCACTCCGTCGCTGCCACACGTGCCAACAACAAGGCAAAGCCCCCCACACCATCCCCAACTACCACGGAATCGCAAGACGCCAAAATCGCAGCTTTCCTCGAGGTCTCGTGGCAGCAGAAGGCAACAGCAATCGCCTGTCTCAACAAGCAGATGAAGAGAGGCGCAAAAACAAAAGGATGGATGCGAAAGGATGGAGGGTGTAGCAACACTAAGACCATCAATAGAAAGAAACAACTTGGCAGAGACGAACATCAAAACTACATCGTTCTCTATTTCAATTTGGGTGGGATCCCAGCCAACATGAAATTGATCGCCCACGCGTGGGATATTGGCACTAGCACTGTCGATCGCAACATCAAGAAATTCCAACAGAACAAGCTGGAACGGAAGAAGCGCAGCGATGCGGGCAGCACCATCTTCACTTGCCCCAAGAAGCAACAGCAATACTTCACGCCGCGTGCCATCTTCGCAAAGCAACTGCGGCTTAAGCATCCCAGACAACGGTTGACAACTGAGGACATCTCTTATGCCTTTGACCATGCTTCGCCTGAAGAGCTGGCATCCGCAAAATCCCTGTCTGATTCGTGGTTGGAGCGTGGTCCCTTCCTGCAAGTTGAGCTCCAGGATGTGTTGCGACGATGCAATGGCGCAATCTCGTGGGACGATGTTGCACGCGAACTAGCAGGAAACGGCAACGTCCAATGCGTCTGCAAAGACACCATCCGAACATACGTGATGGGATTGGAGGGCAGCGAATACCGTTCCACAACAATACTCCCCAAGATCAAGGGCGACACGAAGGCAAAGCGCAAGATCTGGGCCAAGGACTTCTGTGTGTTCTGGGAAGCAGCTGAGCAGTTCAAGAATACACAAGTTGTTGTTGTCCACATGGATGAGAAGTGGTTCTACTCTATTGTCGCTCGGCGCAACCTCAAACATGTGCCCCAAATGGGGGTTAAGCCTGTGAAGCATCCTGTGCACCACAAGTGCCACATCGAAAAGACCATGGCAATTGCATCAACAGCGTTCGCTCCAACAGACAACCGCTTTGATCGAGGAGGAAAGGCGTATAAGGTCAGCTTCGAACGTGTTGGGCGCATGGTTCGAGCGCAGAAGAATACGTACAAGCGAACTTGGGTCTCGCCAACCAAGTACAAGCACCTTCCTGATCCCAACAAAATCTCTCGCAAGAAGGGTGAACTGTACTTTCAACCACTGGAGATCACGGGCAGCAAGGAAACAGATGGTCATCGTGTTAAGCCCAAGCCGAAGTACAGCCTCAAGAAATTCTTCCGCGAAAAAGAAATCCCTGCACTGGATTCGCTTGCCAGCAAAATCAAGGCCGAAACGGGAAAAAACGTGGTGATTCGGTACCAGATGGATGGCGCAGGGCCACACAGAGACACGGAACTGCTCAGGTTCATCAACAAGGAGTTCGACAGTCGCGGGTGGCACCTCCGATTTCAACCATCGAATTCTCCCATCACGAACGTGAAAGACGATACGATATTCCCAGCGATGTCGAAACACGTGTCAGCGCATCAAGGTAAGCACCACGGGAGTCGCATGTTCACCACTGATGCGTTGTGGGGTGCTTGTGGAACCTGTTGGGAGCAATTTGGGCTGGACAAGGTAGCTCGCGCGTATGTTCGCCACCATCAGATCGCCTACGCAATTTGTGCTGCGGAAGGAGGTGACGAATTTGTGACGGAGCGCAAGGGACTGAGCATGAACGTGCGGAAGCAAACGTTCACCGAAACTGACAAGGACGGCAATGAGATCGGTGTGACTGTGTCTCACACGGACTTCGTGTTGGAGGAGGAGGAGGAGGATGAGGCAACCAACACGACCACCAAGAAACCAACTGCAACAGGCAAGAAAGGCAAATCAGCTGGCTTCAAATACGACAAGCCCGACATCAAAGGTATGTACAATGATGCGCTCAACGTGATGGCTGTCAGTGGTCTGCAATGCCTTAAAACGAACCTGTGAACAACCAGCAGCCTCATTCCGTTGCTGGAGAAGCAAATCGTCGCGGCCACCAGAGCCAACGAGGAGGCTGAGCAACAGAAGAAAGGCCAGAAGAAGAAGACGCCCAGCAAGAGCAAAGCCGAGATCATTGAGCCTCACAACAACAAGAGCAAGACCGAAGCAGCACCCACCATGAATACATTCAAAGTTGCCATGTTCGTTGGCAAGACCGAGCATCACAGCAAAGCAGAGCAGGATGCCAACACAGCAGAGGTGTAGCTGCAAATCGTAGTAGTAGTAGTATTATATGTGTGAGGTACACCTGTGGTTCGAATGGTGGTGTGCGCATCGTTTTCTTGATGGCATGGAGGATTGTGATGTGATGTGTTGTGTTTGTTTGTTTTTTGTGACGGGGACCGTGATTTTTGTGTCGTGGTTGGTGCGCGTCGCCACACGATCGGTGTGTTGTGTCGCGAAGTCGTCACGTTGTGTTGTGGCACGGTCCGCGTGTGTTGCGGCGCGATTGGTGTGTGCTGCGCAGCCATCACGTTGTCTCGCGAAGCAAGGGCGACGTGCTGCGAGACGCACTCACATCTTGTGTTGTGAGTGGTTTCGCATGACGTCGAATCCTTCCTGTGACGTAGAAGACGGATCAGGGAGGAATTACACGAAATAGCTCTAAGTATACAATCGCCGTTGCTCCCAAAGGCAAGCAAACCAGTGGCAACAAGGGGCCAAAACTCTACAACTAGTGCTATCGTGACCCCATTTTACATTCTCTGCAGCTAGTACGGTATGGTGCGGTATGGTATGGTACAAATTTGCGTTTTGGACCAGGCATATTGTAGAGTTGACAATGGCGCAAAGCTCGCCGCGACACCTGATGCTCAGCCAAAGCTGGCGACGTTCTCTGCTCTTCTCGGCTTTGTTCTGCTCTGCTCCACTATTTTGATATTCTGGCATCGTCGACCGAGCAATAGTCGTTGCAGTGTCGTTGTTTGCTTACGCAGACAACCTCCACAGCTCTGGCGTTTGTGTGTGTATCATCGGCCTGGTTGCGTGTCTCAGATGTTGTGTATTACCTAGCCTAAAACCTGTAGACGGGTGTTCGTAGTCTTGGTACCATGTATGACATCTATGTTAGGATACTCTGTTGGTTTACAGAATTCGGTACCTCTCCATACGTACTTCGTGGACTTTGGCCGGCTGACGCACGTGAGACAATTCTGACTCATCCTCAGATTGTTGAAAACGTCAACCTTGTGTCGTGGGGATCGTATCACGGTTCCGTCCGACCGGATTGTGGTAGGATTTTGGCGCAGGAATCAAGGGACATTCCGCTGCTCACATCATGGCCAGAAACAGAAGCGCTCGGACGGCCAGACACCCAAAACCACAACACATCCAACCAACCAACATCGGCCACCAAAGCCGATCGTCATCGCGGTTGTCGACGTTGATTCCAGTGCCAACGTACGAGCGTGAATGGAGTACCAACTCTACCTGTCCTCTACTCCACGAAAACTTATGCAGAGTACTACTGGTTCTGCATGAGTTTGTACGATTGTATCCGTGCGAGGATGATGCAGTGCCAATCACCTTGAGAATTTCGATGCTCTCCATCTGCTTTCTTCTCTTTTCTTTGGTCATGCTGGTCAAGAAAGAAAGAGTGAGAGAGAGAGAGAGCGAGGGGCTGGTGCGTGCCGACAAGTGCAACAACCCAACGTTTTTGGAGACGGCCAGAGTTCGACACGTACACAACAATCGGTCATAACATTCACCATCGCACAATCGAACAGGAAGAAAGATGAAGACTACCGCCATCCTCACAGTCGGCCTTGTGGCCTCCGCCCAGGCTTTCGCCCCAATGCAGTCCGGACGCGTCAACACTGAGCTCAGCGAGAGTCTCTTTGACCGCATCTTCGGCATGGATCTCTTCGCGCCAAACAAGGAGCAGAACGACTACGGTGCTCGTGGCTCCAAGAACGTAAGTGGAGATCGACGATGATGCGGGCGAAGACTATGACGAGGTATTGGCCGCGTCGGAAAGACCACGACCGTCTGCGCTTCACGATGTTTGATGGCACACTTGCAGCACGCAGCAGACGATGCGCTGATCGCCGATAGCCTGGCTCACTCACACCTCAACATCTGTGATGTCCGCAACATGTTCCCCCTCTGCATACATCATTTCCAACACCTCCATGCATATGCACGTACTCACGACGTTCGTCCGACCGAAATGCATCGCACAACTATCGATGCCGCATACTCCACACGACTTTCTGCACCATACACTGCGCTCAAATGAGAACAGCTCAAGGTCGGAAAGATCGGATCCGGATCGTACGTCCCAGCCGGCATGGATGCCGACAAGTACAACAAGATCCGCGCCACTGAGGCCGCCAAGAAGAAGGCCAACTACGAACGCAACGTCAAGAAGGCAGGAATCTTCGAGGACTACACCGAGTGGTACACAAAGCGCGGAACCGACACCAAGCAGAACTGGGCCAAGGACGTCAACAAGGGACACCGCATGGCCAAGACCAAGTTCGACTGGTCCGGCAAGGCCGATGCTCCAGAATACCGAGGCAAGGCCAAATAAGCGCCATGCGCTGAGCTGGCGAAAGTTCGCGCTCCTCGACAGAACAAGAACGGTTGAGAGAGATTTCCTTTTGGACGGACGACATTTTAACTTCAGGAACGTAATACTGTAATGACAGGCAGTTGAGTAGCCGACTTGAAACTGTGACGCCCAGTCGTAGATGGTTGGAGCTGTTTGATGTCGTGATGAATGTCTTTGCCCTGTCCCTGGTCACATGTCGAATGCACCAACTCGCCTGGACAGTGAAGCAATGGTGTCTTATGAATCCATCTTTCCCCGAAGACTACTGTTCCCACTGTCTCTCCCGCCCAGTGCCGAGAGGGAGACGCCGAATTATCCGATTGTGAGAACTCCACTGAAATCGGTCGTTCAAAACCACACGATGTAGAAAGTGATGCATGTGATGACCATCCCCCCAAACACGAAGTATGCATCAGTGATATCTCGCCGCTCCACCATCTTCATCGTTGCATCAGACACGCCAAGGGTGTCATCGATGCGGGAGAGGAAGCGGTTGACTCCGCTGAGACGTTGCCTCTGTCCGACGAGCGCATCAAGGGACGCTTCGCCATTGGCAATCAGATCGTTGACCATGGAGTGGCTCTGCTGCCACGAGGCACCTTCGTCTGCCAGGTTCTGCATATCTCGCTCACCAGCGCTCATGTCCTTGCGCCCGCGCCGTCGCCTCGTCAACAGCTCATCGCGCTCCCGCTGGTGCCTGACCGATGTTGTGACTATCCGGTCGTACTTTTCGCCTTCGCGTTGGATCCTGGACTGTTCCTCACGAATTTCCAATATCTTGCGCTTCCATCCGTCGCGCTGCTGGGGCGTTTCGCGCAGGACGAGTTGCTCCATGAGATCGAGTTGACGCGTGAGCTCCTCCAGGGTGACGTGCAGATCAGACGGGCTGAGAACGCCATTTTGGACCTGAGAAAGTCGCTGTCTGGCATCGTAGGCCAGTTTGCGGCATTTGGGGAATAGCTGCGTGGTGCGTGGCAGCATGAATGAATATTGGCGCCATTCATGTTGGCGCCATTCATGTTGGCAGGAGTACGTAAGAAGATGCATCATAATCAACAACAACGACGCAGAAAATGAATGAGAGATGTAGTATGTATTGGTATAGTATTAGTAAGGATGAGAAGATGAGTGCATCACGACGCGGAGCAGGGGAGAGTCGACGAGTCTGCTCGAGTGGACCGGAGCCCCGAATGCCTTCGCAAATCTCACCGAGCACTGCTTTGGTATTCGTACCTCACCGATTGTTGCCATTGGAACTCTCTTTCGTAGCTGCTGCTGCGTTTCAATTGGAGGGAAGGAGGGGGGGGGGGCGGTGGGTCAGCCAATGCGAGACTCGCAAGATGATCGTTGATGTTAATGTTATTGTGGTGGTGTTGTGAGTCTCTGGAGGAATGGTGGGAGGCGCGTCGTTAATTTGTTGTTGTGGCGTTGAACCGAGACGTGTTCATGTTGTGTTGGTGACACAACAGAAGAGTCTGAGACAGATCAGTCACGAATGGTGGTAGTGGATGCGACTGAACTCCGTATCAAAAACGGCAAGATCGGGTCCTGACAACACCAACAGTGCAAGAACGCAACACCACAACTATATTTACTCTGCCACCAGTAGAACTCCGCTGTACTCTGCTGTGCTCCACACACTCTACATATAATAGCATTGAAGCAGCAGCACCAACATGCATGGAAAGAAACGCGAAGAATACAAGGCACGATTCCGCAACCCGAAGGTGGCGGCCGCCCTCGCCCACAAGGCTCAGCAATGGCACAAGCTCTGCGGCGAGCTCGGCCAGCGGCGGAAGCTTCAGGCTGGAGCAGCGTGTGCCCCTATCGGTTCTGGCGTGAATCCGGGGACACCAGCGGCATCAGCAACAATGACGGCGACGACGACGACGACGACGACGACGACGGCTACTACGACACAAGATCTGCTCGCAACGCTCAAGCTCATCGAGAAGACGCTTCTGGTCAATCCTGATCCTTCTCATTTGTGGAATCACAGGAGGGAGGCCACCTTGCAGTTGTCCAAGGCAACGATGGCGCTGTCAGATGAGCTCAAGCTCACGCAAGCGGCTTTGCAGAATGTAAACCCAAAGGCCTACGCTGCCTGGTTTCACCGCAAATGGACCATCCAGCAGCAGTTCGACACTTGCGCACTCCCCAATTCGTCTTCTGTGCAGCACAGATTCGCGATGGAACAACCCTTCGACCAAGTCCTGCGTGATGAAATCAGCCTCACAAGCCACTTCTTGTCGTTGGACGAGCGCAACTTTCACTGTTGGAATTACCGCAGGTTCCTCGTCTCCATGACCGGCATGCTCATCTTGGCGGCACATCAACAGCCTGCTCTCGGCGAAAGTGGCGCGGACCAATGGCAAATGTCTGGATGTGATGGAGAATGGGCATTCCTCAAAGTGTTGACGTCATCGTTGTCGCCGTCGACGGCGGTTTCATCAACTGATGCTGACATCCATCTCAACACTCATCTGGCCGGAGTCCAGATCGGTCGCAGCAACGCTGGTGCCAGCACCAACAGCAACAGTGCTACCGTGCCAACCATGTCACAAGACGCAACGGAGCGACGGCCATCTGCTGAGGCTGAGGCTGAGGTTGGAATTGCTGCGGTTGATCAGCTCTGGGAGCTCGTGGAATCGGAATGGCAATTCGCCGTCCACAAAATCGAGAAGAACTTTTCCAACGGGTCCGCATTCTTCTACCGCAGCCAGCTTCTTCCATTCATCGTCCGTCGTCGGCTGCAGATAGATCCGGATGCTCTGATCGGCTCTGTGGAGGAAGAACTCGCGGTGATCGAGGGCGCCGTCTTTGTCGAACCAGATGACCAGACCGCTTGGTGGTATCACGCGTTCTTGCTGGAGTGGATTCCAGATCTGTCTGTGTTCCACGACCGTCTGCTGGGGCAGGCGGAGTCGTTGCGAGACCTGTTGTCAGACTCGCCGGACAATAAGTGGGTGCTCCTCGGTTTGCATCGGGTGCTAGACGCCCTCCTCACAGGAGAAGAGGAACGGCGCGAAATCTTGCAAAAGCTCCAGGAGATCGACCCGGATCGAGCAGCACGTTATCGGAATATGCAAGCGCAGGCCTGAGCGAGTGAGTGAGTGCGTGCGTGAGCAGATCGGAATGGCACGGCATGGAATGCGCGGAGAGTGCAGATACTTTGAGCTGTTCGACTGGCACGAGCTACTTCGCTTTGTTCTAGACTACGCACCGTACTCCTCGTCGTGCAGAGGAATACAATGATACATATCTAGATATGTGTGTGTGTGTTTCTTTGGAGTGTACTCTCACACTTCACTCTGGAGCAAGAGAGTCGAATATAATGGAGCAGAGTGGAGGATGCAACGTTTTTTATGGCACAGGAGAGCACCCGCGCCGAAGTGTCCTGACCACACGCGGCAGAATGCCATGATGTAGTATTATGGTATTGTAGCCAAATTGCCCTGGCTTCCGTCAATAAACGGTGCCGTTTGGACGGTTGGAACGCCAGGTTCTCCTTTGGCTGCAGGCGTTAAATGCTGTTTTTGACTCTGGCAAAGCACAATGACACTATGGTGTTCGAGTCATGTGGGGAACTTCAGTTCGCGACATAGTATCAGATTTTGAAATTGGAATCGGCAGTTGTTCCTTCAGTTCGAAACATCCTTGTTATTGACGCCATACATGGGATTGGCGGTCAGGTACGAGTACAGGACCAGAATGATGAAGCAAGTAGTATGTGTGAGTATGGTATGGTATGGTATGGTATGGTATGGTATGGTATGGTATGGTATGGTATGGTATGGCATGCTATGGTACTAATACGACATCTCGTCCATGCACTTTGGGTCTGCGAAGCTGTGGGAGGTTTCCTGCCAGGCGTACCCATCATCGTAACATGTGTTTGGTGTGAAGTGGTACGGTCCGAGGAGGGTGGCCGTCCGATCACAAAACACCCTCAGGAACACAGCCACACACGCAGACGAACAAGAAAGAGAGAGAGAGAGATCGGAGCGCACGCCATGTTGAGTTTCGTTTCATTGGACTTCACAAGGCCACCGCCCTGGTCATTCGCTGCAATGAGACATCGAGAGCCGCGGACTGTGACCTGGGACACTTGACTCTCCGCACATCAAGCCACCGTTCTGACTGGCGAAGCGGGACGAAATGGAGCATCGCAGATCTGAGATGGCGGAGGTGACCATGGCAGTGACTACGCACAGAGCGGCGGCGCCGACAATGAAGACAGGAAAGCAAGAGCTCGCGCACATGCACATGCACGCATGGAAGGCCACAGGGAGCAGCAGCAATGCACCCATCGCTCCCGCAGAATTGGATGGCTTCTTCCTTGCCGACCGTTGTGTTTGTCGGAGAGGTGATAGTGATGGCCATGGCCATGGCGATGGCGAGGGTACTGATGGCCGGCTCCTCGTTGGGTGAAGCGCACATTCGTGGCGAGATGGAACTGTGGGTGTCGTCGGGGACCATTTGATCGATCGCGGCTCTATCCAACGAATCGCGGGGAACACACACATCCGCTCTTCGGTGGGCACAGTCGTGATCGATCAAATGATCGTCGAGGATCCTTGCATTGCGAGCTCTACTCGTACGGTGAAGCCGTTTGCAACGGCGATGTTGATGGCAGTGTCGACTGTGAAATACACGAATGGAGAGCAACATCCGCGTAGCACGATGGTTGATACCAATGAACGGGATTCATCACAACTTCTCACCATGAATTCCATACGATGTCTCCACAGATGCTCGTGCGAAGATTGCTGATCACCTCGTCTTTGCTTTATTTTCTTTTCTCACGTGCGTCTCATCCTTCCATCTTCCCAAAGGATGGCGCGCATTGCTTTTTATCCTTCGTCAACAAATGCAAACGGCCATCAGGCTTGCAACATCGCCCAACATTGCCCAACAGCGCACCGCACTGCATCGCATCGCATCAACAGATAGTAGCCTGAGTGAAAGGAACCAAAATATAGAGTATTGGAGTACTCTGGAAGAATAGCTTTCGTGTGGAAGACAAGCGCGCGAGAGATGACATCCCAACAAAACAGAAGAGAAAGCAGTAGAGTACCTCATGGCGTAACGCAATAGAAGAGCGAAAGTTAGAGGAGAGTCCTGGTGGATGTTACTGGTGGATGATGCTGCTGTGTGATGTTCAATGCTCTGCTACTGCGCTACATTTTTGTCGTAACAGCGACATGGTGCTGGAATGGGCGCCACAACAGAGCACACGGTGCAGCACACAACACAACATTACGCGCAGAGCATGAACAGACAAACGACGGTTGGGTCTCAGTGGGTCCCTTTTTCGGTTTTCAATTGGTTGTTGGTGAATCTTGCACGTCTGTGTGAGAAAATGAAACGTGTATACTTGCGTTCAAGACATGCTTATACATGTGGGTCGTGTATAATGCGGATATCGACCAAACTGACCTCTCCGCACATCCTCCCTGTTGGGAAGTAGTCGAGGTACACCCTTGGGTTGGGCACGGCGAGATGCCACTGATACACTGGTACTATGCACGAACCATCTCAGCACTGTCATATAATACTATTATATAATATTCTATATTGCACACCTTTCCATCGTCGATTAGTGGCACTCTGCGCGTACTCTCGGCTCTGCGTGTGGGGATTCGTATGTCGTCACATCTGTCGCGTGCTGGGGTCTTGCAGACGTTGAGCGGACAATCTTTGTCATGCAACCATAGCACCTATTCTATTCTATTACATAATATTATAGAATACATGCAACTCTTCGTATCAGTGGTCTCTGCCCAACTCGGCTTGACCACATATTGATAGAATATAATACATATTCTACGAGGCTACTCTCCGCTCATACTCCCTTCGTGTAAACAACAAGAAGGAGGAACAAGAGCGGTGACGAAGACTCCAACGCGAACTGTTCTTGTTGGCATTGAAGATGATGGTCGCTTCCCTCACTCTTTTGGGAGAGCTGTTTGTGGTCGGCCTTGGCGGTCTTCATCATCATCGCGAATGAAAGGTGGAACATCCACGCGTCGCCAAATTGCAAATGCAGACAGATTCGCCGCACTGTCGCCGCGGCACCCCTTTCTTCATCGTCATTGGCAACGAACCGCCATTGGCCCACGTCGCCTCAATCGTCGCATTCGTGCGCTGACGATAGGCACGAGTATGGCGCTCTCTTTGGCTTGTGCAATCGAGCGGAACGAGCTACGTGAGAGCACAAGCAGGTTGAACTCCACATTGCTTTCGCGTGTGAAATTTCGCCTCGGTGCAATTGCGGCGATTTTCTGTTACGTCATTGGACAATGCTTTCGCCATAGTGACGTTGTCGCGAAATTTCCGTCTTCGCAGTGGGAATCTCGTTGGACCTGCGAGCTCCTCGTGTCAACGAGAGGCCAATTGTTGCGCCTTTCACGGTTTGTCAGTGCGTGGTCGAACCACCGATGCACGCAATTGCGCTGGTGATGATAGCGTTCGCATTTTCGCACCAGTGCTGAAAGTGCAGACACCAACATGTCACAACAGACCAATGAAACTGGCCGGCTATGCCGCGGAACGTGACACTGTTGTTCTTCGCGTCTTCTGCGCCATTCCACGACTCCTCCGATGATTGGCGAAGCAGGCATGGTCTGCACCTTGCATTTTCGTGATTGCGCTGTGCCGAACGAAAAGAGGAAGAGCGGATTGGTCTTGGTGTCAACCGCGACTGACTGCGGTGATGGCGTGGAAGAATCTCCGCTGACCGCTGACTGCTGACTGCTGACTGCTGACTTATTCCTCCGCAGCGGCCCAAGTTTGCATTTGCGTCTCACGAATTCGTGTTTGTTTTCGTGTTTGGTTTTTGGTGTTTGTCGGCATGTCGCTGAGGACCTCAGTCAACACACTCTGGGCAAAGAGGCCTGCATCACACTGTCCCGTTTGGCTTCCGCCAGAGGAGAGTATCTTCAGCTCATAAACCAAAAATCGCAACAGCCAACACAGCAACCAACCAACCAAACACCCCAACCACCCCAACAACCACCACTCAAGAAAACAATACATCATGGCTCCACGTCCAAACCGCTCCAACATTGCCGGCCTGGCACAGATCGTGCCACAGCTTGATGTGTCTCCGTTCGCCCCACTCACAAACGCAAAGGTAGCGCCATCGGCGCCCGCCGCACCAAGCGCTCCAGCCCCGCTCACTTCCACCGAGTCTTCCTCGTACTGGGATTGGGAGGAGACCACCGCAACTCCCCTCGATGTGCTCTCCACAGACAACATCGAGGCCAACCTCGTGCGTGACGCGAACAACTTGCAACAGCACATCAGCGAGGCAATCCCCAGCAATGACTCCTACTGGGCAGAGCGCACCATCCCACAGCACAAGGAACCATCCCAGGAAGACTCCTACTGGCACTGGTCCAGCGAGGTGGTGGACAAGAAGCAATCGCTTCTCGACTCCATTATGGAGGCAGACGCCGCGCGCACAGCAACCAGCGCTGACAGCATGATCCACAACATGAGCTACGAGAGCTCCTGCGAGCCAGTCCAGGTTGATGCACGCAAGCCACAGCACGACACCTACTGGACATGGGATTCGCGAGTTGTCGCCGCGCACGTCACGGAGGGCAGCGCCGCAGACAACGACGAGTACTGGCACTGGTCTGCCCAACACAAGGCAACCAAGACTGAAACCAACGCAGCCGTCATCCGGGCAATCCTGGCCATGGAGAAGGCTCGACAGACGCTCTCCACCGCCGCGATCATCAACCAGCTCGAATCTAACTCCGCAACCGAGACCGCGCCACAAGCAGAAAGCGACAAGCCAGACACTTCCAGCTACTGGGAGTGGTCCGAGCAGCTTGGCGATGCCTACTGGGACTCCAGAAAGCCCCAGCAGCAGGCAACAGTCATGGCTGGTACTGCAACAGGATACTGGGACATGTAAGGAGCGCCAGCGCCTTGCCATGAGCTTCCCTCTCGCAACAACAATAAGCAGCCGTAGGCAACAGCAACTGAAAACAATAGAGATGCTAGCGTTAGCCCACACACTTTGACTCCGTATTTGCACTTTCTCGTGTGACCTGGGTTGGTTCAATCTAGTTTCCTGGTAGTGGCGCCCAACGCTACATTGCGCGCCCGAAACGTGAGCCAAACCATCGAGTCGCGAGAAGAATCGAATCGCGCGCGTGGACAAGGAGAGACGGAATCAGCGACACGATGACCGAGACATCACGAATGACGATTCGCGGCCAAAGCCGAGCAACTCAGCGATTTCGTTTCTTGGGCGCCATCGTACAGTGTCATACCGCACGCACACAAGTATCATAGCTCCTGGATTATGGTATGTACAGACACTCGTACCATACCATACAAGAACCGCCCAGCAACATCACGAGTGAGGTTGGCACAGAGTAGAGAGCAGCTCGCCATCGTACACACTGCTCTAGGAGGGTTTGTGGACATTTGATGATTGGAACGCCATCGACATCGACAACGACAACGACATCGACATCAGCGATGGCATCAACACCTGCGTGGGCTGATACAGCAGAGCAATGGTTCGGGAGAATCGTTGTGACGTTGTGCATCTTCATTGCATGGGAGTACCTCGTCAATGGGAACAACGTCATCGTCGGGATCTTTGCGGGCAAGTCTGCAACCATCAAGCCGCGCTTGGCGACAAACAGTCGAACTGTCGACGATGTGAAACAATCGAACTCCGTCGATGCCGCAGAAGGTGAAGTGCTGCAACGGAATGGTGCTGCTGGGGCATCTGACAAGACGACGACAACGGATGCACCTACACCAACACCAACACCAACGCCAACGAAGACACCAGCACAACCAGCGGTAGCGGCAGCGCATCCGCGGCAACAAACAATGCGACAGCATGGAGACAGCAACCCTCCGATTCAACCCGAAACAAACAAAGCTGAGGGTGGAGGATTGGCAACGAAGAGTCATCTGGGTGCGGCACCACGAGCGACGAATGAAGTGGCGGACCGTGAGGCAACCGTGAACCCGGACCGAAAGACCGGACCGACCCCAACAACCGAGACGAAGAAGAAATCGAAGACGCAACCGAAATCGAAAAGGGCTGGGTCCAATGCGACAAAGAAGACCGTGACTCAAGGACCACCGCCATTCACTGCAACCACCAACGAATCTGCGGGCATGGGAGAATTCCAGTATTGGTACGATGTGGAAACGAGTCTGTTTCGGATCTACACTCTCTGTCGCACAGATGGGCAGGAGGTCATTCCACCCTACGTTCCGCACTCTTACAGAGGGACGGTTCAGGTGTTCGTCCACGTCACCAACAGCACCGACATCCCCATCCGCGTGTACTGGGTCGATTACTCCGGCAAGCACGTCTTCAAGGGAGACCTGCCCCGTGATGGCGGCGTGTGGACACAGACAACCTACATCGATCACCCGTGGGTGTTTGAGCACGCCGACACACAGGAAGTCCTCCTCCACTACATCCCGTACCGCGTCATTCCCACAACGCCAGAAGTTGCAACCGTGGCGGACGATGGATTCACAGGGATGCACAAGTTTGAACTGTTGCCGCGATCTAACAACAACAACAACAACAACAGCAGCAATAGTACCAGCGGCAGTGGTGCCAATGGCAGTGATGAGCCATATCATGTGCGTATCAATGATCCAGTCCTTCCCTTCCCCGCATGTGAAACATTCTTCGATTCAACACTCGCGATCCATTGGACGCTGCAGCACATGACCCGCATGGGCATGGATGACATCCAAATCGACACATTGCTCAAATACATATCCAACATCGTCAACGACCCTGCGAATACCAAGTACCGCCAAATCCGCATCCGATCTCCCAAATTCAACTCCATCTGGATGTCTCCAGCGCGAGGCATTCTCTTGGCGATCGGGTTCACGGAGCACAGTGCCTACGTCGAATTGGGTTGCGGCACGATGGAATTGGACCGGGAGCGCGTGCAGGTTGCGGCCCTGGCAATCTACATGGTAATGAAATGGAAGGATGCGCAACAAACGTCGCATGGACAACAGCAACAGCAACAACAACAGCAACAACAACAGCAATACTAATAATAATACTCACAATGATTAAACCTATAATAGGGAATGCCCCGAGGCCTTTGGACTGGCCCGCGCACACCCTGTGGTCCTGGCTAGGTCGAGCATGATACAAACATGTGCACCCACCACGCACTCGTATCCAAAGGACACCCGCACTCGGTGCCCACGCCGTCGCCACGTGGGTCAAGTTACGGGCCTCCTGCCGCCCACCGGTCCTCCGCTAATCGTCCACCTTCGGCAGGGGTTGTGGCCACTGGACCCACCAGGTTCCGGCCATCCTTGCAAGCACACTGCTAGCTGCACCAAATGTAAAATGGGTCACGATACGCTAGTTGTGGAGTTTTGGGGCAATGAGTCGTGATAAAGTAGACTAAAATAGAGCACACCCAAAACCATCCAAACAACTGCTTATGGTGTTATATCTCAACAACACACCATTAAAAATTAAAAATAGACAGTGAATTCGGACGCTTGGCTATCGCTTATTCTGAATATGGAAGTTAAATTTGTATGAACTTTATTTTTAATGTCGTTTTGGCTTGCTGTCAGTCAGGTGGTGGGTGCGAAAAATTCTCGATGGCACCATGCTGCCCTACCTTCAGCACCCATGATCATCATCATCATCCCTGGCATTTTCGCAATCTGCGCACCACATTGGATCCGGATACCCCCCATCTATCCACCCCATGAAGATTCTCCACGGATAGCCGCATCTCATACTCCAAACTGTCCCTGCACTGAAAAGCAGAAATTTTGAAAACACGATTCCGACACGGATGCCGTTCGGATTTGGATCCGTATCTCGTCGATACGATCGTTGCAGCTCCTCCACATGCCCCTCATGCGTTCCCACATTCTCTGGCAACACACTGATGTGTTCAGAATGGGTTGGGAGTTCGTACCTCCAAAGGTACATCTCCATGTGATGATGGCACCATGGAGTTTTTCCGACACCCAAAAAACCCCATTTTGTGTGCATCCCACCTTGAAGCCTCTTCCAGACAGTATCCGTGGAGAAGACTCCGCTCTGGTCATCTTGAGTTGATTCCGAACACATCTTGTATGGGCGGCTTGGAGATTTGGGTGACTTGTCAATGGCACCCATCACCAGCGAAGTCACGTGATGTGTCCGCCGCCACCCACCAAAAAACTCTTGCCCTCAACTTGTTTCTTGCGGAGGGCACCTTCCAGGCCACCCCGACCCTCAAACTTCGTGTGCATCTTCATCGTATCCTCTTGGATGCGTTTTGCCCATCAATTGTCGTTGGAATGGCCTGTGCATTCCAGGCAGAGACCATATCCAACGAGCAGATGTTCCTCCGAATCGTGTTGTTTGCGCGTGGGCCTGCCACGGCCCCAAATCAACCAAGATGGCATCCCCCTCTCGCTCATCCACCAAGATTTACATGGCGGTTCCGCCTATGCCCTCGGATCTTGCACTGGACCGCTGGTTGCCGCAGTGCCGATGATGCCGTTCGACGGCGCTTGAGGAGTTTTGTTGTGTTTCTCCATTGTCGTGTTGTTGTGTTGTGTTTGGTGTTCTCAAACAGTTTTTGCTGTTGGGGGCCATGGAGATTAACCACAAATCTACCGAATGTGCCAACCAATGCGAACACTTTGCGAGTCCCGAATTGCGCCTCCATTCCACAACAACAAAACTGACCTCACAAAGTGGACAACGGAAACACTGCGCATCTGGGACGAGCTGCTGTTGATTCTCTGCTGCTTGTAGTTATTGCTTGTACAACAATGTAGAATGACTATGACCCTCCACATGGGCGAGAGCGGACGATACGATGCACCTTGTGACCGTCCTCCAATGTTGCCCATGCCCCCTGTGATGCGCTGCGCCGTGCTGTGCGTCGATGGCTGGTGATGCGATGCGCTGTGTCGCTGTCCTCGTGTTTCTGGTGTGTGTTGCGACGCGCCTTTCAACTCAACTGCAGCCTCCATCAACACAGCACACAACATCCTGCAATCACTGTACTCTTCACCTTGCAAGCATGATGCTCGCTGGTGACTGTGTAAAGGTGGCACCCCACCAACGCTCAGGTGGCAAGATCCGTGACCTGGGCGTATGTCATGTTGAGTTTGCAATGAAGCAGACCACGGACGGAGCTACAGTCAAACGCGATGGGCCTCTTGCACCAGGAGAGGCGGCAATGGTCATGGTGACCCCCAGTGATGGGGCAGGGCCGAATGTACGTTGTTCGTGAGAATCTGTGCACGCCACACAGCCTCACTACCTTCGTGATAAAACGATAATGAAAACGAGGTGAACTTACTGAACGCCGAAGGGTGATCAATCCGTGGTATTGCAGTAGGTTGGTGAGTTTGGGAGTGATAGTGTGTCTTAGTCTTTAGAGCTGATACAAATCCAAATGAGACTTTCAAAAGGATTGTCAGCATGTGATGTGCAGCATCCATTATAGTTGGATCTGCAACATCTCTATTAGTAGTAACATAGTGGAGCGTTGAGTCTCCGTACGTGCAATCATCGCGGTGTCGATGTTGCCATTTCCGAGAGGAGACATCAATTTCGTGACGGTCGGAGAGAGAGTTTGTTGTTCACTCTCTTCCGATCAATTTGGGGGAACAAGGTTCATCCAACGGTTTGACCCGATTGTCCGTTCAGGACAGGTCATGTCATGCCCATAAGTGGCGTGGGATGGCACGATCGCCCAAACCCAAATTCAGCGGACACGCGACATCGTCTTAAGTAGAGCACGATTCGAGGGTGGGACCCCATCCCACCGACATCGAGTCACGCTTCAATCCCGCTCAAACTCTGAGCAGTCGGCCATTTGACTAACTAGACTAAATCTTAACACGACTAATAGGAATACTAGTTTGAGCTAATAGTTTGCATGGTGAATATGTGTACAACATTGCCATTCACACTGTTCATTCTGCTCCCATTCATTCAGATGATCCATCAATAGTCATAAAATTGCAAAGCTTTCACATTACAACCAAATACTTTCACAAACAAACAAATTTCCTTTCAGCCTACGTTCCTTTTGTACACCCCGACATCACACGATTTTCTCTTGAAGTCGGTCCGGGTTACAACTTTGATTCCTTGTACAACAAGACAGAAGAAAACCAACATCACAAAGACTCCCTTTCACTACGCTCAATCAAGAACAACTTCGCCCTCTTTCTTTCAATCGCCTAAGTCAACGGGCACAACCCAGCAGCAAGAAGAGCGCAACTGCTTCAGTCCAATCAGGACTTTCTACATCACACACGGAACTACCTAAAATCCAACTATGCTCATAACTATGAAGGCGCCAAAACATGGTAGTTGTTTCCTCATGTGGTGGCTCCTCTTGCACTTGATACTGTTCTGTCTCTTCCAATTGTTCCTTTTTCATCCAATACCTGTGGGATCCGTGGTGAATCACAGCAAAGTCATCATCCTTCCATGCATTGCTGTTATGCATTGTGCCACTTTGTGGACTTGTGTCATGCTCCCAATGTCCACGATACCTCAGCTGTCTGCTGTGCTGTGGACTTCTCTCATTCTTGTCAGGTGGTCGATGCTGTCGATCCCTGTGCTGGTGCCATTCATGCTTTTCCATCTGTTCCTCCGATCCCAGCACTGCTGCGACGTTGGCAGCATGCGGTTGGTTGTCAGCAGTATCCGTTCGGGTGGCTCCCTCTTCGTCATTGTGCCTGTCCGCAGCTTTTGTGATGTTGCGTTTTGCTTGCTTTCGGCATCTTGGAAAACCAGGAGCTGCCCATGCGTTGTCACTACCATGCAGCACCCGGAAGCAACTGTTGTAGACGGGCATGGCAACGCCTTCAAAGCAATAATTCCTGAGAGCAATGAGTGGTGGAAAGTGTTCTCCTCCCATTCGAGCCTGCTTCAACTTGGTGGTTGTAGCACACACAAACAACTGGCAACCCAAGCAAACCCAAGCAAACCCAAGCAGTCTTGCTGGAGCATACCACACACTCGTACCTTTTTCCTGTGTATTGGTAGGGGGCATGTTCTCCTGTGTTGATATCCATAGTGATTTTTTCTGCGTCAGGATGCAAAACGACCCCTTTTTGCGTCCTGACGTAAGCTAAATGCGTCGCACCATTTGTGTTTGCGTCAGGACGCATTCAAGAATTTGTGTGGCAATTGAACACGAAGAGTAGCCGTGATAGACTCGCTCGATTCCTTCGAATTTGTTTCTCCTCCTTCGAAATCGCATTCCAACGGACAATCGCCTGCTTTCTTCTCTGCGTCACTGTTGTGTTTGTATCCATCGCCATCCATGTGAACCTTCCTCCAGCAACTTCGTTTGTCTCCACCTGATCCACACTTCATTGCAGCAGCATCAACTTCTCCCTTGCTTTCCGCATTTCCAACTTTCGCATCATCATGAGCAGTCATCTCCCTCCATCTTTCTGCAGCGCTGGCCAAGAGGCAACACCACCAGAAACAGGGTTCCATCCTCTCCGCCATCCCATGCCCCCACACGCATCTGCCATGGTCCCACCTGCAACTGCACTGTCGCCGCACGCTCCTCGCAACCCTGACTGCGGCCATGCTTCCATGGCTGCTCGCAGTCATGGCTTGGCTGTTGCAAGTGCAGATGATGATGATGTCAGTCATTGCAGTGACAATGATCATGTCAACAAAGGGTCCACTCTTGTTGAAGACTCTTCGCAGTTTGGGATGCTCCCTTCGAACAAGGCTGCTCATAGTCATCAAGTAGTCATCCCACCTTCAGAGAACTCTTCTGTTGGAAATCCGGGGTATAGATACTGTAGTTTAACCTTTATTGAACTGTACCGTTTTAGAACTGTGAGAACAACATCTTCATTTCACAAATCCTCAAGTCGTTTGCCCATGATGATGCTGAAGGTGTCCTGTAGTTGCTCCTGCAATCATCGTAGCAAACCCTCTCCTTCATTCGCATCTCATCCTTCATGACAGGTGCATTTAATCATACTTGTTCATAGAGGTGTCCTCCTACACTCCTGGGATGCATGCATGCCGATGATCGATTCACTCTCTTCTCATCAGGCATCCATCACTCATTCAGTGCACTCTTCCGTGTTGTTCACTCACTCTTCTCACATGTTCACTGGTGGTCACACTTGGTTCAGAACATGGAGTTCTGGCACGATTAGTCCAGTCCTTCGATGATGTTCCAGTCCGCGCTTTGTTCTCCTTCGGCGGTTCTCTGTCAGTCACGTAATCTTGTTCTGGGTTCTGAGTGACACAACTGTGATAGCATATTCGCATAGATGTTTCGGTTCAACTGGTCAACCCTCGTGCTTGGAACACTTCGGTGTTCCAGTCTCCCTTTTGCATCCACTGTTCGCCATGTTAGTTCGCCAATCATCTCAAAACATGAGTTGGGACACACTAGCCCCACAACCGTGTTAGAGCTGCGAGTCCAAGCAAGTGGGTCCTTATGTGAGGAAAAATAATTCGCTCACTTGACACCAGGACCCACTGACATGCACAAAACGTGCAACAAGGACACAGTGAATAACCAAGCAAGACGGGGCACAAAATCAGACACTCGCTATGCTCTCATGACGATCTGATCTTGCATCCTGCCCGTCACCATCTGCTCTGACGCAAGCAACACTCCATCTGCAAGTGCATTGCTTCCTTCTGTCATCTGTTGCTGCAACCAATCAGATTGTAGCTCTCAACAAGACCAAGTTGGCTCTTCCTTGCTCTGGATTGGAAGATTCGGGTCAGATCTCCAAAGAAAGGATATGCATCAACTGCTCCACAGGAGCAGGTGCTGTCCTGTTTGGTTCTGCCAAAGGACAGCTTATCCCATGGCTTTGCATGCTTGACTTTTCTATGACCCCTCAAGTTGGACAACCTTTCATCATAAACCACTTCGATAGTAATTTACAACCTATTGCAATTTCCCTTCAGTTCACATCTATCAAGTTCACTTTGCCCTGCCTGGCTCTCAACAACAAGCGGTCTCAAGCCGGTTGAGAACAGGCCATCTCTGGGAGCGTGTCCCCGAAAGGCACGAAACATTCACTACATGTCACATCATAAGTCTGTCCGTCGTCCGTCATACTCTTGACACACAGAGGAGGAGGTCCACAATCGACTTGGGAGTGTGTCCGACTTTGGTAGATCGGTCAGTCTATTTTTGGTAATATGGGAGGTGCGGCAATCTAGGATAACACGACATAGTCGCACCCTCGATTCCTGACACTCTTCCAGGGGTATCCTTGAGTGGAGTGTACTCAACTCCAACCTTCACAGGACACATGTGACCTGCAGCGAGGCACATGACTTTAGTTTCCTCAATGCACGGTCTGAGGTGCAGTGCACCTGCAGCAACATCCCCCAACTATTGCACCATCGTCCTCCATCTGTGCCAACCATGAATGATTTGGTTCGACACCTCCTGGGTCCCTCCTCAGTTGTCTTTCTCACTGCGATGGGGCCAGAGGCATTTGAGCTGACCTACACCGAGTATCTTGAACTCCTCTATGGATTCTGTGAGCAGATGCTTCTGAGTTCAACAGTCAAGGGAATGTACAAGTCACCTGAGCCACGGTTGCTGCCAAAATTCCCATTGCGAGATTCCTATATGGCAATTTGGAGTCGGATTGAACAGAACGGCGCACCAGACAACTACACTGGCCATCAATTCCTTTGGGTGGACCTAGAGAATGTGGTGAATACTACTTTGAAAACTATCTGCCTTGCACATGGAAAGTTCCATCGTATGGTCACCTTGGACGACGACAAAGTGCATTGTCAGACTCGGGGCGAAAAGAGCTGCCTCTTGGCTCAGCGACTTGTGCAATGTAATCGCGACGGGTAAGTCGCCGCTGCCAATTTCTCATTACTACCGACCGTTGCAATACAATCATGTTACTAACACTCTCTTCTCTGCATCTATTGCTCCTTCTTCCATTTGCAGATTTACTTTGAATACCTTGGTGCATACGGCGTCGGGATTGGTGGTTGGAGTTGCTGCTTCCCGTGATGGAGTTGTCAACGACAGTACTACCATAATAGGACAACTAGGCCAATCAGATGGTCATCTCCGCAATGTCACCATATTGTGTGACTGTGGCTATGAGGAGCGCTTCCTCTCTGGTACTGTCCATTCGTTGTGGGCAGTTCATGTACACCTCCTCTTCCAGTTCGCCATGAAGGAAGGCGCCAACGACATCGACCAGTGCGCAGTCCATCTGCTTCAGCAGCATGACCACCATCATAATTCGATAGGTGACGTTGTGGATCACTGGGGAGTGGTGCTCTTGGTAGTCGATCCCTCCGATCTGCGAGTATCCGCATGCCACAAGTCTGGCGCGGTACACGCCATTCCGCTTGAGCTTGAACACCCATTTGCATTTGCAGCATCATCTGTCGCGAGGGATGGCGGATCTCTTGATCTTCCTGTAGACACCCCGATCGATTATGGACTTCAGCTCCTTCTTGATTGCGGCTCTGAATCCATTTCGGTGTTCTTCGATTGGGTGGTGGTATGCTTCGTTGAATGTGTTCGGTTCGGTGTATTCTGTTGGATGGTCTTCACTTGTCATACCAAATTCCGCAGTAGAGTTGTTCGTATAGACTGCGTTGCTGCCGTATAGCGCGTCGATGATTGCGCTGCCTGAGTCTAGTTGTTCCGGTGGTTCGTCTTCGGTGGTAGTTTCGTCGTTCTTGGTCTCATCTCCCTCAGTTTCGCTCTTGTCATCATCCTCCCTTCCTGCTTTGTTGTCTTCATCATCTGAGTTTGATGTTTCAGATCTTGCATGGTCGCTGTTGAACACAGAAAGGTTGCTCGAGAATTTCTTGCCTGGAATGTTGTGGTTGGCGAGTTTCTTGAGCGCGTTCCAAGTTTTCACATTCATTTCTTCTGGTGTCTTCTTCACTGGACGGGGTCCCTTCCTGCTGCGTGCTTGGTGGCGTCGCATCCGTTCAGTTCTCTCGATTTCCTTCTTCCTTGGTCTTGGCGGAGCTGTGATCGTTGCCAAGGTGTTTGCTGGTTCCTCGGCATCGTCAACTCTCGGTTGCTTTCTCGATGCAGTTGGCGTGCGGAGAATGCTTGGTGGATCTTCGGTGCTGACATTCTCTTCATCATCTGCGGGTGGTTCGTCAGGATCATCTGGTGCGATTACATCGATCTCTTCGTCTTTGATGGGATCGTTGAATTCTTCGTCATCGTCATCGTCGGACAGCACTTGGTAGCTGTTCTGGTCTGCAAATGAGACACGCTTCTCATTCCGGTTCGCCTCAGCGATTCTTCTTGGGACGGTTCTCTCCCTTTTGATCTTGATGAATCCATCATCACTGACTTCGGTTGATTGGTCACCATTGGTCAGTTCGATCTGGTTGTCGCTCGGCAGGGTTTCCTCTGGTCCATAGGTCCACTTCATGATGTGGCTGTAGGTTCGGTTCAGCCATCGCACGTCTCGACTGCGGATGACTGTCTTGGTGGTTGGGCGAAACATGGTGTACACCCCTGTTCCGTGTTGTGGGGCGTAGCCGATGAAAATCATCTCGTCGCCTCTGTTCTGGAGTTTTGCGGTTGTGTTGCCGTGTGCCGTTTTCACGACTCCCACTTCGCCAAATGTGCGAAGTCCATTCAGGTAGTTCGGGTCGTTTTCGAAAAGAAGCTGATGGGGCGAACACTTCTTCCCCTTGGGTACGATGATGTTGGACACTGCTGTGGCAACATTCGCTGCTGCCGCCCACAGTCCGTGTCAATGCTCTTTGTTCAACTGTGATCCATTCAGCATGGACCTTACCTTCGTGTAAAGGTATGCGAACTTGCGTTCGACTCTTCCATTCTGCTGTGGAGTGTTGGGAGCAGTGTACTCGAATGACACATTGAGGCCGGCTTCGATCAGCTGTGCCTCTGTTGCCTTGTTCTCTCTGCTGTTGTCCCCACGGAAGATCACTCGATGGTCCTTGATGTGCGGACTCATCTGTTGGAGGAGTGTCTTGAGGTGGATTGGTTGGTCGCTCTTGTTCTTGGTGAAGAAGCTCCACGCGAAGTCGGTGTGGTTGTCGATGACCAGTATCCAGTACCTCTTGTTCCCAAACCTCGTGTGCTTGGTGTAGCTGATGTCAATGAAGAGCTGTTTGAAGCTCTTTGTTGCTCTTGGGATGGTTGCCTTGGCCAGGTTCTTCACGTGCGCATTCGCAGCGGCGCAATCGCGGCATGTGGGCAGATCTTCAACTATCTTCCATCCGTATTCGGCTGCGGTACGCTTCATAGTTGCAAGCGGTGCGTGTCCAAGGATACGGTGAAGTGTCGTGGCATTGATTGTCTGCTTGTCGCTAGACACGATGGATAGTGCGGCCACGTCGTTGTTTGGGTTGATTGGTCGCATCTGCACTCCGGTGATGGAACCATTCTTCGTTGGGAACACACGGTCGAACACGATTCGATTTCCGTTGTTCTTCGCGATGTTCATGATGATTCCGTTGTTGTTGATCCGGTACCCTTTTTGCAGGGCCTTGTTGGTGGAGAATAAATTCACCCACATTTTCGGTGCGACCTTCACATCATCAAGGCGAATCGTTGTTTTCGTGTTGTCCTTCTGTGTGACTTCCAGGAGCATCGAACCGATCTTGGGTGAGCTCAACTGGGTGTTGTCGCCAACTCTCACATGCGACTTAACATGGTGGATGTTGAACATCCCCTTGTCCGAGTTTGTGATGTGGCACGATGCGCCGCTGTCAGCTAGCCATGTGTGTTCGTCGGGTGTGTCTCTTGGTCCAACGGTTCGAAGGTTATTTCCAATCGCCATGATGGCCATGTCGTCGATGGCATGGTTGATGTCCGTATTGTTCTGGTCTTCGGCTTGACCTTGGTCTGGGTTCAACGCCATCCCATGTTGTGGATGCGGTCGTTGTACGAGTAGCTCGGCCATGCAGCTGCCTAGGATGAGGTGGTGCTCAAGGTCAGCCATTCTCTGGATTCCTCATAGTTCAAAGATGTCGGGAAGGATGACGCCGTTCGCTAGGATGTGTTCAATGGAGAACAATCCTGCCGCTGTGAAGAGCGAGACCATGTTGCTCATCCAGGCGCTCTGGTTCCCTGGGTCGTCTGGGAAGAGGTGCATTGCCGCGGCGAATGCTGCATTCGCGATGTATTGTCGCTGCATAGTTCTGGCAGTTGGACTCGGATCCGGGAGGATCCGGTGTCGGCCGGTCCGTGCTTGCTTGAAGTACGGTGCAAGGGATCCGAGGATCACCTGCGTTGGGTATTGGACCCTCTCGTTGGGGTCGAAAGTGGCATCGTCGTTGCTGTAGTTGTCGTTGTCTGATGCCGAACTCTTGTCTGGTTCGATGTTGCTCTGTGAGCCATCAATGTCATAGTTGGATGCACTCGATTCCGATCTGCTGTCGGTCTCGTCGAAGATGCCTCGTCTTCTGTTGGGACGATCGTCAGTCGCTGTGCGACTGTCGCTCTCGTTGGTGTCGCCGCCCATTTCTTCTTCATCTGAGTCGTCTTGAGCATTCAGGCAGAACTCGAAGTTGAAGTCGAAGTCAAGGCCTCGGCTGGGATCCACCTCGTGGATGATTGGTTCGTGCAGCCACTCAGGGGTGGAGCTGTCGTCGTGGACTTCTTCGGGTTCGCTGGAGCAGGTGAAGGAGTCAAAGAAGGAGTCGTCAATCTCCCCTGTTACCTCCACGCAGTACGGTTCGTCGACCATCATAAAAACTGATATTCAGAAATTGCATACAAGTCAAGGGCACCAAACACTGCACTTACTACGCCGCCTGGGTGATCAATCCGTCAGGAGCAGTTGGTTTGTGTTTGGTGTTTGTTGTGTTCTAAGTTAGTTGTAGTCAATTGATGATTGTTGAGATTTGTGAGCACAAGATCTCATTCATCCTAAGCTGGTGCATTCATGCACCATTTCTACGATCTTGCCTGATTCATCATCAGGTCTTCCTACTGATCTGCTCGATGTCTTCGTGTTACATCGTGCATATTTTCTACTTTGTTGCCCAAGGATGTTGTCTGCTTTGCACAGTAATTCGTGTTATTTCTCCTCTTGGGTCTTTCTACATCTCTGTCTGATTTTGTCTATTCTTGTCTATTCTTGTCTGGTCTTGTCTAGTCTTGGAATCTCGTAGGATTCATATATCCCAACCGTCGACGTCAGTAGATTGCTTGCATCATCCCAGACATCACAAGACTATTTCCTAATTGTTGTTACCACGTGCTCACTGATGCACCTGGCGTCACTAGACAAGTCAGCATACCATGACTATCACTTATTCTTGATTCCTCGGATCTCAGCGACTGTTGGCAAGTTCCGCTCACGGTAACCTACGATCGTGGAAGATGGTGTTGGTTGATAGTCGTCTGTTTGCTATTTCATTAGTTGGCTACTCCGATCCTCTCGGTGTACGCCCGTTCTCTTGCCCGATGCTCTCGGTGCTTCAATTTGTTTCGTAGATTCAGTCTCCGACTATGAGTCGGTACGCGAGATGCTCTCTCGCTCCTCTCTGTATTCTCTCTCTCTCAATGTCGTGTGCTCATGCTACACAATATTCCGTGCTCGATGCGTACTCCGCATTCGACACTCCGTTCGTTCAGTACTGGTTCCTACGCCATGAGTACTTACCATTTGAAGTTCACCTTCTGTATCCATGATGCTGATCCTCTTCGGTCATCGGATCTTCGCCTCCTGCTCTGACTTGGAGACAGATGTCGACGTGGTGACATGATGACATCCTGTCGACGTCAGTAGGCGTCCTTCTGCTCTCCAGATGTCATGTTCCATTGGTGATGCAGCAGTCTGTCAGATGATATCGTCATCTGAGGTTTAGTTGGGAAGTACCTCGAGATTCTCTTGGTACCATTGATGGATGGACGGACGATCTTCCAATTCTCTCAGAAATCGTTATTTGCAAATTTCCTCCAGAAATCTTGCCCCTTTTTGTGTGTTCCATTTCCGCTGTAATTCTGACGAATCACATCATACTATCGACACGAATGTAGTTATACCGTCCAAGTGCGTATGAGAGAATAACGGGTGAACGATGCACATATACACGTACATCTCGACATATACTCACATGTACATCTCGACAAGCGACGATCCTCTGACGTCATTCTCTGATATCAGTGCCTACGTCATATCTGATGACAATAGAACCCGAGCACCATTCGCATCATCAAGACTCATTCGACTGTACTATCAATCGAGTCGAATCACGTTCCAGTAATGTGTGATGTTAGCCTAAATTTTGATCTAGATGTTGACATCTGGTGACGGAATCGTGGGCGTGGTCTGCGTTGACGTAGACGGTCAGTGTTGCTTTTGCTCCTTTCGGTGTGATGTCAGTATGTGGAATCTCTGCACGTGCTTCTGGGTAGTATTCTTGCCATTGGCTGGAGTATCCATCAAGTGTATGATGGACGAGTGGTGTGTTTGGATCGCAGAATAGCCGCTCCTGCTTTCGATGGTTGAGGTATTCAAATACTGTCTTCATCGCTCTCATGTGACGTTTGCGAGGGGCCATGCTGAACCGGGATACTGCCATGACGGCAAACTGGATGTCGTATCGGCCAAGTGTGATGATCCAGTTGGCGCTTCCGATGAGGGAACGATGTTTGCTTGCATTCGTTGAGTTGAGCAGAGGAGTATTGTCAAGTTCTGTTTGGTATGATTCAGACATGGGGACTTGTGCATGTGGGAACGTGCATTGCAGCATCTTCTCCAGTTTGGTGGTTGAGTTCGTGATGTATGTTGTGGCTGACAGTGCGGTGTGGATGTTGTGAGTTTGCCATTCTGTATCCAGTGATTCGACGTTTCTGCCAAGGTAGTATTCTGGTACTCCGACACCTTTCAGTGTGTGGTTGTAGGGTTGATGTGGGTGATATTGATTTGATTGGTGGTATCGCCGTGGGTTGGTCGGTGGGGATGATGATGTTGCTGGGAATTTTGGTTTGCGATGGCTTCGCTCGTGCGACAGGGATTGTTGTATTCTTTGATGATGGCTGTTGCTGTTCTTGCATGATGATGCGATGTACCTTCTTTCATGGCTTTCTGCGTATGGTTCGACGGAATGTTCTGAGCTTGGTGTTTATTGGTATGCGTTCGTCATCGAACATGAGAGGAACATCAGGTGTTGGGTGAGCAACGAGAGGGTTGAGTTCATGTGAGAATTGGAGTCACTTGTTGATGGTGTCCTTGTGGACAGGCTGGACAACGCTGCGGATGATGACACGTTGTGTCTTGTCGGTGAGGATGTAGTACGTGAGGGCATCACCACAGGAGTGTGCTACTCCCATCCAGTAACCCACTTGCTCCTTGGGGTCTGGGAAAGAGCTGTGAGGATCCATGTAGTATACCTGCTCATACAACGTGAAGTGCAGGAAGGTGAGATATCGACTGTTTCGTCATGCCTGACTGTTGTTGGGATTGCATATCGGTTGGATTCATCGGCAATCACATTATGAACATTGGCCAAGTACTTGCAGGTGAGGAACCATGCACGAGGTGGGGCTCCAGTTCGATCGAGGAGGACGAGCGTGTGGTACTTCAACCATTTCATAGCGCGAAGCTCTGCTGGGGTTCTGGTTCTGCTGCTCTGGTTCGCTGTTCTCCATTGCAACGTGTAGGTTTCGAAGTGTGCGCTGAACCTCCATGCTTGTTTGTTCGTTCGCTCCATCTGACCTGAAGGCCCATGGCGCCCCTTGATCATGAAGGAAGTCAAGAATAGAGTTGAGATTCAATTAGGGACAGACTATCACCGAACACGGTGTCTTCCTCCGATGGGAGAAATTCTTGTTTTGGATCAAAATCTTCCGATCTGATCTGTTGGAAATCCGGGGTGGTGATGATAGTAGCAAGCTAATTGTTTGTTAGACTCTACTTCTCTGAACTGTGAGCTCTTCATTGCTCTCATCTTTCAAAGTCCAATCTCCTCCTGAGACCTCCATGGGTCCATCTGTTGGTCTAGCATGCATTCATCTTCCCTTCATTATGAATTCATCATGGACATGCACGCACCACCGAGTGCCCCATGCCCGTGCACTCATCACGTTGTCCTCCCACCGATAGTTTCGTTGGCTTAGACATCGCCGAGTCGCAAGCATCACTTGGCTCGGTTCATTCGATCGGATCCCAGTCTCCCATTCTTCACGTGAACAGCTTACTTGACTGCTATCCCAGATTCTCATCCTGGGACATCTCCGATCCTCTTTGACACTTCTCCGATCCTCTCTGAAACTTCTCCGATCCTCTCTGACACTTCTCTGATCCTCTCTGACACTTCTCCGATCCTCTCTGACACTTCTCCGATCCCCTCTGACACTTCTCCAATCCTCTCTGACACTTCTCCGACATGTCACCGACATGTCACCGACATGTCACCAATCCTTTGCCGGTTTGTCATCGGTGATCCGTTCACAGGCCATCTCACTCTTCGTGACATCGGCATGTCTCGAATACTCTCTTTTCATTCGTTACGACATGGGGGCCGTAGCTGCGTGTATCGTGACGTTGGTCACGAATTCAACATCCCTGCCCCCTGCGACATACACATGTGATTCGCATTCCTGCATTGAGGTTACGAACATCACGGCCCAGTTCGCATTCGGCACGTGGCGTTCTCCACCGCAGGACGTGTGCAGCTCACATTTTCTGTCACAGAGATCCAAAGGTGGTACGTGCGGTAATGTAGCATTTCATGACATTAGGCTCCTTACTATTGGGAGGTGCGGCAATTTGATGTTTCAGAACACCCAATTCCTGACACACACAGAAGTCCTTGGCCCAGATCTCACGCTTCACCTTGGTGTCTCCTTTGATCTTGGGGAGCATAATCGTTGAACAGTGCTCACTGCCTTCCAATCCCATCACATATGTTTGGATGGTGTCTTTGCAAATGCATTGGATGTTGCCGCTTCCTGCTAGTTCGAATGCAACATCCTGCCATGAGATTGCACCATTGCATCGTCACAACGCATCCTGGAGCTCATACCGCAGGAAAGGACTGTGCTCCAACCACGAATCATACAGGGCTTTTGCAGATGCCAGCTCTTCAGGAGCAGCACAGTCAAAGCCAGAAGAGATGTCGTTGGACTTGAACACTTGGTCTGGATGTTTAAGCCTCAACTGCTTGGCGAAGGCAGCACGTGGTGTGAAGCATTCCTTTTGTTTCTGGGCGCTCGTGAAGATGCTGCTGCCAGAGTAACTGCACTTCTTCCGTTTCCACTTGTTCTGTTAGAACTTCTTGATGTTGCTAGTGACAGTGGTGACATCAACGTCCTAAGCGTGGGCAATCAATTTCGTCTTGGCTGAGATGTCGCCCAAATTGATGTAGACAACAATGTAGTTTCGCTTGTCTTGCATACCAAGTTGCTTCTTTCTATTGGTGGGGTTATCATTGCTATGCCCTCCATCCTTTTGCAACCATCCTTATGTTGTTGCCCCTTGCGCCATCTGCTTCATGAGACAGGCAATTGTTGTTGCCTTCTGCAGACATGAGACCTCAAGAAAAGCAGTGATGCTGGCTTCTTGCAATTCCGTGGTAGCTGGGGATGGTGTGGGGGCTCAGCCTTGTTGTTGGCGCGCATGGCAGCGACGGAGTGATGATGCGGAGAAAGCAGGGAAGGCATACGTATGCCACCAGCGTTGCAAGCCCTTGCAACAGTAGCGAGGCTGTGTGGTGTGCACAGAACCTCGCGAACAATGTACATTGGGATCCGCCCCATCACAGGAGAAACCATGACCATTGCCACCTCTCCTCGTGCGAGAGGCCCATCGCGTTGGATGGTAGTGCCCTCAATAGTCAGCTTCATTGGAAACTTGACATGACATACGCCCAGGTCACGGATCCTGTCATTTGAGTCCGTGTGAGGTGCCACCTTCACACAGTCGCCTGCGTGCAGCATGCTTGCGAGGTGCAGAGTACAGTGATTGCAGGATGGTATGTACTGTGTTGATGGAGGCTGCAGCCTATTCGAAAGCCGTGTCACCACGCACACCAGAAATGAAAGATGAATTTTGATTATGCTGAACTTACTTGTCAGCAGTACAGTGCAAGATGAGATTGATGATGATATGAGGGATATGATTAGATTTTGATTAGTGTTAGGATTGCATTTTGGGATGATTGTGGATTGTGAGCAATCGAATTACTTTGAGAATACATGATTTTGATTGTGTGAAGAATAACACATGTGACCGTGTAATATCGTGTGAAATGAAAGTGTGAAATGAAGATGGAAATGAGAGCAAAGCAACACATTTCCGTGTTGTTTGGAAGTTGGGAGAATCAATGTTCGCGATAATCCCATCCTAGTCCAGACCAGAAGCCTAGAAATGAGGATCACGATCAAACGCGCTTCTTGATGATCGTGCCAAATTGGATGCCTTTCTATTTGCATCAGATGGTATGTTCTTTGGTTCATCATGGAATTGTTCTGCACATTTGATTGCAAAGACATATGAATGTATGTAGAGTGTGCTGTGATGGATGTGGAATGTTCCATGATGAGTGTAGACATACAATTCATTCTGATGGTGAGATCGTGATACGATTGAATTTGTTGATATGGTTGTTCTCTTTCTGTTGTGGGAGAAGCGGTAAAAGTATCAATTTTGGAGGTAATGATTTCAGGAGCACACCTGCTGCACATTGATTGATGATGTCACATGTATGTCATGGAGTGGATTGGATGCAGATTGGACAAATGCTTCGAATCATGTTTATACTGGGTGAAATATAGCTGTGTGCTGATAAGAAATGCAAGGACAGCGACACAGTGCACTGAATCAAAAGCCATGGACGCATAGCACGGCATGGCACAGCACCAAGCATCACAGGAGGGCATGGACAAGACAGGAGGACGGTCGCAAGGTGCCTCGTATCGTCCACTTTCTCCCATCCGGGAGGGTCAAAGTCATTCTACATTATGTGGAAGCTACAACTACAAGCACCAGAGAAACGAGAGTAGCTTGCACAAAATGGACTTTGTTCCCTGTGAGCTTGTGAGGGATATTTTGTTTCTCTCATCGTGTTATTGTTGAATGGTTTCACATTTGGGTATGTCACGAATCGAGAGTGCAATTACGTCACGATATCCGTGTATTACCGCATCTCCCAATGCCTTCGTTTAGTTTCTTTACAATCAACTAACCTGAATCACACTCGGACTCCCTTGTAGTCTGTCCCTCGTATGTACACAGAACACATGAGAAAATGAGAATCCGATTGTTGAGGAGTGATCATAACGGATTCGGAGCCATGGGCATTGTTGGAGTGTCACCCAAACAAGGAGGACTCAATGCAGTGCTCCAAACTGGGCAACTTCTGGGGGAGCGGTAATTCACTATTTTAGCCAGAATCATTTTACTCCATTAATAGCACATTACCTTGGCTCCCAATGAGCGAACTCTGCAACAACTTGGCAATCCACAGCAACACCACCTGTACACACACACCTTTTGCTAACCCAACTGTGTATCAACAAGCACAAATGCAACTCATTGATGAAATGCAAATACAACTACATCACGAAGAGACTATGTTGTTAATGATACTGAATCACTGTTTAATGATGATTGTTCTTGTACTGCTACATTTGACATCGAATCCATTCAACGCTATAATTGGCTTATCTCCAATTTCTGCCTCCTCATCAGCATGCTCTATCTCACCACCTATCCCAGTGTCACCTGGGAATTGGTGAATGTAGTGTGAGAGGGAGAGCTGATCATCCCCACTGCTGTGTGGGATGTAACAGAGCATTCCTCCTGCACACTAGGCACCAATACACAGCTGGCTGCTTCTTCTGCTGCCATTGGTGGTGGTGCATGGTGATGGTGAATGGTGGTGGTGAATGGTGGTGGTGAATGGTGGTGGTGAACATGGTTGGTGAACATGGATGGTGAACATGGTTGGTGAACATGGTTGGTGAACATGGTTGGTGAACATGGTTGGTGAACATGGTTGGTGAACATGGTTGGTGAACATGGTTGGTGAACATGGTTGGTGAACATGGTTGGTGAACATGGTTGGTGAACATGGTTGGTGAACATGGTTGGTGAACATGGTTGGTGAACATGGTTGGTGAACATGGTTGGTGAACATGGTTGGTGAACATGGTTGGTGAACATGGTTGGTGAACATGGTTGGTGAACATGGTTGGTGAACATGGTTGGTGAACATGGTTGGTGAACATGGTTGGTGAACATGGTTGGTGAACATGGTTGGTGAACATGGTTGGTGAACATGGTTGGTGAACATGGTTGGTGAACATGGTTGGTGAACATGGTTGGTGAACATGGTTGGTGAACATGGTTGGTGAACATGGTTGGTGAACATGGTTGGTGAACATGGTTGGTGAACATGGTTGGTGAACATGGTTGGTGAACATGGTTGGTGAACATGGTTGGTGAACATGGTTGGTGAACATGGTTGGTGAACATGGTTGGTGAACATGGTTGGTGAACATGGTTGGTGAACATGGTTGGTGAACATGGTTGGTGAACATGGTTGGTGAACATGGTTGGTGAACATGGTTGGTGAACATGGTTGGTGAACATGGTTGGTGAACATGGTTGGTGAACATGGTTGGTGAACATGGTTGGTGAACATGGTTGGTGAACATGGTTGGTGAACATGGTTGGTGAACATGGTTGGTGAACATGGTTGGTGAACATGGTTGGTGAACATGGTTGGTGAACATGGTTGGTGAACATGGTTGGTGAACATGGTTGGTGAACATGGTTGGTGAACATGGTTGGTGAACATGGTGGGTGAACATGGTTGGTGAACATGGTTGGTGAACATGGTTGGTGAACATGGTTGGTGAACATGGTTGGTGAACATGGTTGGTGAACATGGTTGGTGAACATGGTTGGTGAACATGGTTGGTGAACATGGTTGGTGAACATGGTTGGTGAACATGGTTGGTGAACATGGTTGGTGAACATGGTTGGTGAACATGGTTGGTGAACATGGTTGGTGAACATGGTTGGTGAACATGGTTGGTGAACATGGTTGGTGAACATGGTTGGTGAACATGGTTGGTGAACATGGTTGGTGAACATGGTTGGTGAACATGGTGGGTGAACATGGTGGGTGAACATGGTTGGTGAACATGGTTGGTGAACATGGTTGGTGAACATGGTTGGTGAACATGGTGGGTGAACATGGTTGGTGAACATGGTTGGTGAACATGGTTGGTGAACATGGTTGGTGAACATGGTTGGTGAACATGGTTGGTGAACATGGTTGGTGAACATGGTTGGTGAACATGGTTGGTGAACATGGTTGGTGAACATGGTTGGTGAACATGGTTGGTGAACATGGTTGGTGAACATGGTTGGTGAACATGGTTGGTGAACATGGTTGGTGAACATGGTTGGTGAACATGGTTGGTGAACATGGTTGGTGAACATGGTTGGTGAACATGGTTGGTGAACATGGTTGGTGAACATGGTTGGTGAACATGGTTGGTGAACATGGTTGGTGAACATGGTTGGTGAACATGGTTGGTGAACATGGTTGGTGAACATGGTTGGTGAACATGGTGGGTGAACATGGTTGGTGAACATGGTTGGTGAACATGGTTGGTGAACATGGTTGGTGAACATGGTTGGTGAACATGGTTGGTGAACATGGTGGGTGAACATGGTGGGTGAACATGGTGGGTGAACATGGTGGGTGAACATGGTGGGTGAACATGGTGGGTGAACATGGTGGGTGAACATGGTGGGTGAACATGGTGGGTGAACATGGTTGGTGAACATGGTGGGTGAACATGGTGGGTGAACATGGTGGGTGAACATGGTGGGTGAACATGGTGGGTGAACATGGTTGGTGAACATGGTTGGTGAACATGGTTGGTGAACATGGTTGGTGAACATGGTGGGTGAACATGGTGGGTGAACATGGTTGGTGAACATGGTGGGTGAACATGGTGGGTGGGTGAACATGGTGGGTGAACATGGTGGGTGAACATGGTGGGTGAACATGGTGGGTGAACATGGTTGGTGAACATGGTTGGTGAACATGGTGGGTGAACATGGTGGGTGAACATGGTGGGTGAACATGGTGGGTGAACATGGTGGGTGAACATGGTGGGTGAACATGGTTGGTGAACATGGTTGGTGAACATGGTTGGTGAACATGGTTGGTGAACATGGTGGGTGAACATGGTTGGTGAACATGGTTGGTGAACATGGTGGGTGAACATGGTGGGTGGGTGAACATGGTGGGTGAACATGGTGGGTGAACATGGTGGGTGAACATGGTGGGTGAACATGGTTGGTGAACATGGTGGGTGAACATGGTGGGTGGGTGAACATGGTGGGTGGGTGAACATGGTGGGTGGGTGAACATGGTGGGTGGGTGAACATGGTGGGTGGGTGAACATGGTGGGTGGGTGAACATGGTGGGTGGGTGAACATGGTGGGTGGGTGAACATGGTGGGTGGGTGAACATGGTTGGTGGGTGAACATGGTTGGTGGGTGAACATGGTTGGTTGGTGAACATGGTTGGTTGGTGAACATGGTTGGTGGGTGAACATGGTTGGTGGGTGAACATGGTTGGTGGGTGAACATGGTTGGTGGGTGAACATGGTTGGTGGGTGAACATGGTTGGTGGGTGAACATGGTTGGTGGGTGAACATGGTTGGTTGGTGAACATGGTTGGTTGGTGAACATGGTTGGTTGGTGAACATGGTTGGTTGGTGAACATGGTTGGTGGGTGAACATGGTTGGTGGGTGAACATGGTTGGTTGGTGAACATGGTTGGTTGGTGAACATGGTTGGTTGGTGAACATGGTTGGTTGGTGAACATGGTTGGTGGGTGAACATGGTTGGTGGGTGAACATGGTTGGTGGGTGAACATGGTGGGTGGGTGAACATGGTGGGTGGGTGAACATGGTGGGTGGGTGAACATGGTGGGTGGGTGAACATGGTTGGTGGGTGAACATGGTTGGTGGGTGAACATGGTTGGTGGGTGAACATGGTTGGTTGGTGAACATGGTTGGTGGGTGAACATGGTTGGTGGGTGAACATGGTTGGTGGGTGAACATGGTTGGTGGGTGAACATGGTTGGTTGGTGAACATGGTTGGTGGGTGAACATGGTTGGTGGGTGAACATGGTTGGTGGGTGAACATGGTTGGTTGGTGAACATGGTTGGTTGGTGAACATGGTTGGTTGGTGAACATGGTTGGTGGGTGAACATGGTTGGTGGGTGAACATGGTTGGTTGGTGAACATGGTTGGTGGGTGAACATGGTTGGTGGGTGAACATGGTTGGTGGGTGAACATGGTTGGTGGGTGAACATGGTTGGTTGGTGAACATGGTTGGTTGGTGAACATGGTTGGTTGGTGAACATGGTTGGTTGGTGAACATGGTTGGTTGGTGAACATGGTTGGTTGGTGAACATGGTTGGTTGGTGAACATGGTTGGTTGGTGAACATGGTTGGTGGGTGAACATGGTTGGTGGGTGAACATGGTTGGTGGGTGAACATGGTTGGTGGGTGAACATGGTTGGTGGGTGAACATGGTTGGTGGGTGAACATGGTTGGTGGGTGAACATGGTTGGTGGGTGAACATGGTTGGTGGGTGAACATGGTTGGTGGGTGAACATGGTTGGTGGGTGAACATGGTTGGTGGGTGAACATGGTTGGTGTTGATGTGTCTGTGGTGGCAGTGTTTGATTGTGTGAATAGTCTCTGAGCAGTTAGCGTTAGTACAAGTGTTGGGGTTGGGTTGGAAGTTCGACGTCGTTACAAACCGTGCGAGCTGCGTCACGAATATCGTTTTCATTCTCGGCGAGCTGCGTCATGATTGGGGAAGCTTTCGCGTCTTGGCAAACTGAGAAAATGTGAGTGAAGTGGAACAAGGGAATGTCGTGACGTCAACAGCAACTTATTTATGCATACGGTGTCCTTATGCTTTTCATCAAGGACTTTCTTGCAGAGGTTACATTGGTTCGTTTTCAATTCGGATGGATCAATCGGATCGACGATGGGGTTGCGAAGCAGCTGGCATTGTTGCTATGGAAGATGACCTCCTTGAGACCGTTGTGTAGTTTGGGTAGAATGTCTCTGAGGAGAAGCTTCAGCACAGCATTGACCTGCAGAGTCTCTTGTGTAGGACGGCCCTCGATGAGCAGGTTGATGAATCAATGTTCGAATCTTCCACCCACAAAGACGACTGTCATCACACCCAGAAGTGACATTCCTGCTTTTCCAACGAACTCACTTTGGGTCTCTTCGTTCGCGGTGGGGAGGAACTTGCACTTGTGGTCAAATTTGGCTACACATGCATGTGGGTGGGTCATCAAGTATTGGTTGTTTCGCTCACTTTGCTTGAACTGCACCATCGCCCTGATCCGATGGGCCATGTACATTCTCATCTGATTGCTGCAGAAGTCGACTGCGCGTGGCATCGTTTCCACCTCCAGTGTCGTCTGTAATCCATTGCATGTCAGTTTCGACGGCTTTCTTGGTGCAGATTGGGAAGAACGTCATGGCAGCAGCGTATTTCTTGCAGACGTGCTTCGATGGCTAATAGAGCTAAACTAGTATCCACCTTAGAGAGAGAGACTACGAATCATCCGACCAGTCAGCATTCCAGTAGATCGAATGAATACTTCACCGGCCCCCACGTTTGGGGACAGATCCAGAACATTGAAGCAGACCTTTGGAACCCGTGTCAAGGAACCAGAAGGGTTCCGATAACCAAGCCACTGACACCCATCATCGCCAAAACGCCGACACAGGGAAACAGTGCCCCAGCAACGCACATCATCGCGCCTTGTCTCTCATGGAACACAGCCAAGGGATCTTGACCCACGGTACATGGGCTACACGACCCATACACACTGTCACTCAGGACACCACAGGAGATCCTCCCTGCGGGGAAGAACTTTAGCACTAACCTCATAATCCGCACGTTTCTTCACCATCTACCAGTATTCTCAATCGACTACTTGTGGAACAGAAGACTCTCGTTCGGACCTGCTTGTCAATCAAGCCTCTGCCCTACAGCTAAACAACAGCCAACAAGACAACAGCCATTACGTTTGGGCTCTATTAATGGCTGCTGATCACATTTGGTGAGAGCAAATGTTGCAGAGTGGAGATGGTCCTCATCACACTCAACTTGCATATGGTAGTGGGTATACTCCCATCTCACAAAGGTGAAAGTAGCGTCAGCATTGTCCAACAGCATGGCAACCCCCATGCGTGGATCTGCAGTCGCCTCGATGCTGGGGAGTAATTCCAAGATCCTTCCCATCATGAGTTTGAACTCAGTGATGACGTTCGACATGTCCATGTAGTAGGAGGACAAGGCAGTGTGTGACGTGCCACATCTTGTCAGCAGCTTGAGGAGGTCAAGGAAGGTGGGAAAGCTGACTGCATTGTCATTGTCCTTGATGTAGTCACAGAACAGTTCCATTGGAGGAGCACTGTCATGTACAAGGAGTGGCAAGTTGTCATTGACATTGCCATCGAGCATCACAGTATGCAATCTGCCACCCTTGTGGTGCCTGATGGTTGTGATGTACGAGATGGCGTTATTGAGGGAGTCTTTGGGTGGACGGTAAGGTTGCTCTATTTCAGGAATTGACTTTCGAGAAAGAAGCGTGTCCACCAAATCCTTCAATCGACTGTGCGTTTCTTGGCGCATGGTGATCCGAGTGTTGGCAACCCTGCGTTGTTCTTCTGCTGGCAGGGCACGATGGTGCAATTGCAGGATGAGCTTGCACTCCGTGGTGCCACTTGTGCACACCAGCATCGCACGTGCAGCTTTGGAGAAGTCGTCATTTCCAGAGAAGGCGAAGCAACAGACAGTCTCCGCCAATCCCACAGGAGGGAGAGCCTTGTCATGCCGGACATCCTTGATGGCATTGCACAGATGGGGTGGAGCCATGGTGTTGGGAGAAGCTGTGGTCCAAAAGATGGAAGCCTGCTCTTCTCATGCTCGTTCCATGCAGCCCCAAAGGTATTTATTGGCCTTGGTCACATTCCCTGGATATCCACTCTTCAGGAAGTCTGTGAGCGTGTCCACGTCTCTGCCAGCCATACCAAAGAGGGATAGGAGCTTCCTCTTTGCAGACATATCCTTCATCCAGGTGGGCCATCCAGAGTCTGAGACTTCGTTGTTGATGATGGTGTCACCCATCATTGCATCACCATTGTGATCATTGTCAATGTTGGTCGGGACTGGAGCAGACATGATGATGCTGCGATTTGCTCGGACATGCGGACGAGATGCTGCTTCGGAGTCATTTCGATTGCCACCATCCTGGGCAAAGCCAACCTGCCCAGCTCCTTTGTGGTTTGTTCCACATTGCGGGCAGAACGAGAGTCTCACATATGCCGGATTGCAGCAACCGCAGAAAAAGATACCATGACCTTGACATTCCAAGTTGCCAAAGCAGGTGATTGGTACGCTGTGTGTGAATGGTGGTATTGGATAGGTGATGTATGGAGCAGGCACTTGTTGGAAATCCAGGGTGGAAACAGCAGACTAATCATTGTTAGAATCTACTTCTTCCAACTGTGAGCTCTTCATTGCTCTCTTCTCTTGATAATCAATCTCCTGCTGGAATCCCCATGGTTGCATCTGCTAATTCAGCATGCGTCCATCTTGCATTCATCTTGCATTCATCATCATCCTGCATGCACAGCAGGGTTGCCTATCTCGTGAATCCATTTTCTTGTCTTGCATTCATCTTGCATTCATCTTGCACTCATCTTGCATTCAACATCATCCTGCATGCACAGCAGGGTTGCCTATCTTGTGAATCCATCATCTCGTCTTGCTTCAGATAGTTTCATTGGCGTAGTCAGTTGCGATTCATAGGCATTCCTGACTTGCTTCATTCGGTCGGATTGTTGGCAAGTTCCGCTCACGGTAACCTACGATCGTGGAAGATGGTGGTGGTTGATAGTCGTCTGTTTGCTATTTCATTAGTTGGCTACTCCGATACTCTCGGTGTACACCAGTTGTCTTGCCCGATGCTCTCGGCGCTTCAATCTGTTTCGTAGATTCAGTCTCCGACTATGAGTCGGTACGCGAGATCCTCTCTCGCTCCTCTCTGTATTCTCTCTCTCCCTCTTTCTCAACATCATGTGCTCATGCTACACGATACTCCGTGTTCGATGCGTGCTCCGCATTCGACACTCCGTTCATTCAGTACTGGCTTCTACTCCATGAGTACTTACCATTTGAAGTTCACCTTCAGTATCCATGATCTTCATGGGTCATCGTATCTTCGCCTCCTGCTCTGACTTGGAGACAGCTGTCGACGTGGTGACATGTTGACATCCTGTCGACGTCAGTAGGCGTCCTTCTGCTCTCCAGATGTCATGTTCCATTGGTGATGCAGTAGTCTGTCAGATGATATCGTCATCTGAGGTTTAGTTGGGAAGTACCTCGAGATTCTCTTGGTACCATTGATGCATGGACGGACGATCTTCTGATTCTCTCAGAAATCGTTATTTGCAAATTTCCTCCAGAAATCTTGCCCCTTTTCGTGTGTTCCATTTCCCCTGTAATTCTGACGAATCACAATATACTATCGACACGAATGTAGTTATACCGTCCAAGTGCGTATGAGAGAATAGCGGGTGAACGATGCACATATACACGTACATCTTGACGTATACTCACATGTACATCTCGACACCCTTCCTGTGTGCATTCGGTCATTCGAATGTTCTCGATGTGTCAAGGTACGACTTCTCGTGTTCGCGTTGTAAGTCGGCCTTGATGTTCTTGGTGAATCCGTCACTTGTGTTCTGTTCGGATTTTACAAAAATGATTTCGATGGTTTTGTTGATTACCATGTTCCTCACGTAGTGATGGCGCACGTCGATGTGCCGCGATCGTTGGGATGTTGATGGGTTCTTGGCGATGAAGATCGCTCCGATGTTGTCCACACGGACCTTGATCGGTGTCTTCACTGGGACGCCCACACTTTCGAGTAGCTGTACAACGAAGAAGATTTCCTTTGCCGCTTCGGAAAGGGCAACGTATTCTGCTTCGGATGAGCTGAGTGTGACGGCTTTCTGTGCCTTGGATCGCCAAAGGATTGGTACCTTGCACAGATATAGGATGAATCCCCCTACGCTGATTCTTGTGTTCTTGTCTCCTGCATATTCGCTGTCGCAGAAGAGCTCCATGTCCCAGCCGTCGTCGTCTGGACGTGCTGGATGGATCTTCAATCCATAGTCCTTTGTATCGATCACATACTTGATGATCCGATACATCTCCTTCATTGCGGCCTTGGTGGGCCCAATCAATACCTTGGAGAGTTCCCTCACAGGGTTCGCGATATCTGGTCGCGAGTGCTTGATGAGGAAGAGTAGCATACCGACGCCTCGGCGGTATTCGGCATGTTCTTCCGGTCCGACCTTCTGTAGTCCGTTATCTTCGGATGGTCGTACGATGATTTGGCCCGGGGTTCCCAGTGTCCCATAGCGTTGCATCTTCTCAACCTTGGTTCCGAACTCTTCGATGAGGTGTCGGATGAGATGTGGCTGACGCAATGTCGCTCTAGTCTTGTCATGGTTCAGTTCGATGTTACAGCTGAGGTAGTCTCCAAGTCCGCGCTCGATTGTCACCTTGAATTTGCTGCCTTGGATGTCCTTCAGGAATGTTTCCAGTGCCTTGGAGTCTCCACAACAGAAACAATCGTCCACGTAGATGGCCACGATCATGCTTCCTTCGTTCGTCTTCCTGTAGAACAGGCACGGGTCTGCTGCGCTCTGTTCGAAGTTGATATTCTTGAAGGTCGATACCAACATCTTGAACCATTGCCTGGCGCTCTGTACAAGTCCGTAGATTGGCTTGTGTAGGGTCAGGGCTTCGTCTGGTTGATGATCCATCCCGTTGGGACAGTTCATGTAGATCTCCTCGTCAAGGTCTCCATGTAGGAATGCCGTTACGACATCGACGAGTGCGCAGTCCATCTTCTTGATCAGCATGATCACCATCATGACCCGATAGGTCACGTCATGGATGACGGGTGAGTAATGCTCTTGGAAGTCCACTCCTGCGATTTGTGAATAGCCACATGCAACGAGCTGCGCTCGATGTGTGCCGTCACGTTTCAGCTTGAAGACCCATTTGCACTTGCAGCATCTGCGGCTGCGTGGGATGGCGTCTCGTTTGATCTTGCTATATACCTTGCGTGTATCCATGGAGTCGAACTCCTTCTTGATGGCTGCTCGATATCCCTTCCGGTGGATAGGATCTGGGTGATTGAAGGCTCCGTCGAACGTTGTAGGTTCGATGTGCTTCTCTGGTTCCTTGTTCTCGTCCTGCATCGACAGTCCGATGTCGATCGCTGGTGATTCGGTAATGATTGCATTCATTCCATATAATCCAGTTGTACTATGGTGAGTGATCTCGACCTCTTCATCTTCGTTTTCGATTTCTTCGTCATCTGTAGTTTCGTTGTTGGAATCGTCGATCATCTCGTCGCTGAGTTCGTCACTCGCCTCATTGGATGATGGATTGCTCTCATAGCCTTCTTCCTTTCGACCTCGTTCGTTGAAGTCTGCGAGCTCGCGCAGAGCTCTGGAAATACTCTTCCCTGTAGTTGGCTTGGGATTAACTTCTCCCTTCCTGCCTCGTGCTTCGTGACGTCGGATCCTCTCCTTTCTAGCTATGTCACGCTTGTTTGGCTTGCTCGGTGGAGGTTTGGATGGTGTGCCATGTGTAGACCTCGCTGGTGTGTTCGGAGGAGTGACGCCTGTGTCATCGTCGGTTTCGTCGCCGGATGGTATGATCTCGTCATTCTCGTGATTGGATTCGCTCCGATCTTCCTCGTCGTTATGGACTGATGGAGTTGCTACTCCGTCGTCCTCATTATCCTCATCATCGCTGTCTGATAGGATATAGTACATGTTACTGTCAGCAAAGGATACTCTCCTTGCTTTCGATGCTTGACGCGTTGCCGTCCTTGGCGTTGCTCCCTTCCGTCCGATGGTTGTGAAGCCGTCTGCGTCCGTTGTTCCTGTCTCGTTGGATATGTTCGGTGCTGGTGCCCAGCCACGGAACTGTCCGTATGATTGGTTGAGCCACTTGATGTCCCGTGAACAGATGAGTGACTTGGTCGATGGTCTGTACATGTTGTAGACCCCTGATGCATGTTGGTGTGCATATCCGATGAACACCATCTCTTCTCCTCTGTTCTTGAGCTTGGCAGTAATCCCGCCGTAGGTAGTCTTCATAACACCCACCTCTCCAAACGTGCGGAGTGCATCCGCATATGGTGGATCGTTGTCGAAGAATTGTCGATGTGGTGACTCCTTCTGGTTCTTCGCTACAGTGATGTTGGCGATGGCGGTGGCAGTGCTAGCGGCTGCTGCCCACAGGCCATGCCTATACTCTTCGTCGAGCTGTGCTCCGTTGAGCATGGAGCGGATCTTGGTGTAGAGGTACGCGAACTTGCGTTCCACTCTGCCGTTCTGTTGCGGCGTGTTCGATGCCGTGTATTCGAATTTCACGTTGAGTCCTGCATCGATGAGAACATCCTCCGTGGATTTGTTCTCTCCGCTGTTGTCACCTCGGAAGATGATCTGTTGGTCACCAGTCTGTGACTTGATCGTCTGGACGAATCGTTTGATGTATCCTGGTTGATCACTTTTGTTCTTGAGAAAGAAACTCCAGCAGTGATCCGTGCAGTCGTCAACGATCAGGGTCCAGTAGCGTTTATCTCCGAAGCTTATGTGTTTAGTGTAACTAATATCAATGAAGAGTCGTTCGCCGCGGCGAGTCGCTCTTGGAATGGTTGTCTTTGGGATGTTCTTCACTCTTGCGTTCGCAACCGCGCAGTCGCGACACACCGGCATCTCGCCGATGATTGTCCATCCGTACTGAGCGGCTGTCCGCTTCATGGTCTCGAGCGGCGCGTGCCCGAGCATTCGGTGCAGGTTCACCACGCTGATCTCCTTGGATGGATTCTTGACGATGGCTGTGCAAGCCTTGTCGTCGTCTGTTGGCATGATGGGGTGCATCTGCACTCCCGTGATGAATCCGTTGGATGTGGGGAAGACTCGATCGAACACGATCTTCATTCCGGATCCGTTGATGATGTCCATCAGAATGCCGTTGCTACCAAGTTGGTAACCGTTGTACAGAGCCTTGTTCGTGGAGAAAAGGTTCACCGCCATTTTCGGTGTGTACTTCACGTCATCGAGCCGGATGACGTGGCCAGTGTTGTCTCGTTGCTTGACCTTCAAGCGAATAGATCCCATCTTAGGAGAGTCCAGCTTTGTGCTGTCTCCCACTTGGACGAATGACTTGATGTGCCGCACGTTGAAGAGAGCGGCGTCTGAATTGACGATGTGACACGAAGCTCCACTGTCGGCGAGCCAGGTGTCCTTGTTGACCTTGTCTTTGTATCTGGTACTGAGCTCGTGGAGCTGCTCCACGGCTGCCGCAGCTATCTCGTCGTTGAAGCTGCCGTCGTCGTCGTCTTCGTGGACTCCATCTTCGTTGTATGGATGATGATGGTCTCCGTCATCCATGTCGTCGGGTAGTTGCGCATAGTCCGATGGAATGGTGCTGTTTCGATGTGATCCTGTGGCTGGATCGTACGGGTGGACGCGTGGTCGTTCGCGTAAGAGTACGCGCATACATCCTCCAAGGATGTAATGAAGATCCGTCTCTGGGATCGTCTCTGTCTCGGCTGCTTCCAGTATGCGATTGATCACAACCGAATTGGCGAGAATCTCTTCGATCGATCTGAAGTTCTCGGATAGGATCGATCCCATCATGTTCACCCATATCGGTCTGAGCACTCCTTGTACATGCCCTGGGAAGAGGTTTGTTCCTGCTTCCATTACGGCATCGAAGATAAGTTGCTTCTGGATTACCAATGCTGTTGCTGTTGCATATGGGACGGTGTCATGACGGTGGAGGTAGTTGGACCTGTTGGGATCTTCGATTGGTGGGAAGTCGATATTCCCAGGGTATACGACACGCTCGTTTGGATTGAAGCTGTCGTCTGGATGATTGCCGTCCACCGATTCGTCGCTGTCATCCTCGTCGAAGATGCCCGATCTGTTGTTCCCCGCCGCTGGAGGAGGAGGCGCCGCGCCGCGGTCCGCCTCGTCGTCTTCATCTGCGCCGTCCTCGTCGGCGTCGTCGTCGTCATCACTCATGGCCTCTTCGATGTCACTATCGTTGGCCTCGTTGTCCATCTCAGCTTCGTCGCCGTATGAACCGATCAGGTCGTGCGCGTTGAAGCAGCATTCGTAGCTCACTTCGCGTCTTGGATCCACCTCGTGGATAATTGGCTCCTCGTTGAGCCACTCCGGGATGATCTCATCACCCTGCACTTCGTCGTCACTCCCGACGTACTCGAAGTTATCGAAGAAGGAGTCTTCGATGTAGTCGTCGGACACCAACATGCAGAGCGGCATGTCCTTTGCCGAGAGTACCATCTCGTGTCCGCTCTTGTCGTGTCCTTGCGTTGCTGTGTTGGCCTGCTCGTCGGCCTTCTTCTCGTTGAACTTCTTCTTTCGGCACTCCGCCTCGCGGTGTCCGAAGATGCCGCAGTAGTTGCACTTGCCCTTGAAGCCGCTTCCCTTGTTGCGCTTTCCGTTCATCTTGTTGTTGTTGTTGTTGTTGTTTTTCTTGTTGTTCGATTTCTTGCGTTCTGGGCAATCGGCGGATCTATGGCCATACACACCACAGTTGTGGCAAGTACCCTTGAAGTTACCGGTGCTTGTGAAGCCGGTGTCGTTGCTCTTCGTGTTGCTGTCTTGGAAGTCGTCGACGTATGCCTTGCCTCCTCTGTGCGTGGCATATGCAGTGCGGAGTACTCCTCTGATCGTGTTGATGGTAACCAGCTCCGGATTGAACGTGAGTTGGTGTTGGAGGTTCACGACGTGGGTTTTGTATTCCACGCTCACCGTGCTGAGAATCTGCATGATCATTTCTTCGTCCGTGATCTCATACTTGACATCGTGGAGACGCGATCGTAGACTTTCGAGTTGTGTGATGTAGATGTCGGGGTCCGTGTCTCTTTTCATCTTTTCGTTGTTGAATTGACGCTTGAGTTTGATCTTCGTTACCGCGTCGGATGGACGGAACTTCTCCGCGAGAACGTTCCACGCTCCGTGTGCGTCTCCTTCGGGGTAGTCGTCGGAGATGCATTGGTTGATGTACTGGATGGCCTGCTTACCTTTTCCTTTCTCTGCATCCATCATGAGGATCAGATCGCTGAAGCAGTCGCATCCCAGTTCGTAGATTTCCTCCATCGCTTCCTTGTCTTCATCGGTGGCTGCTGCGATCTCGCTCACTGTTGGAACCTTGGTCTTCCCCAACATTACGTCTCTCGTCTTCTGTGCACGAGCGTATGCCTTCGCTTGGGACTCCCATGCGCTGTAGTCTTCCTGTTCACCGCTGAACATTGGCGCCTTGATGCGTCGCTTGTTCATGTTGGCTGATGTCGCCATGTTGGTTCGTTGTTTCGTCGTTGGTGCGCTCGCGCCCTTGATTTCCGTCGGTTTCTGTGTTGCCGATTCTTCGATTTTCGCTTGTTGTTTCGCGAGGATTGATTTGCTCACAAATTCTCCTCCTGGTGGTGTCTCACTTTTCCCACCCTGTTTGGCTGTGCGAATGCTCTTCGTCACACCAGTCTCCTCTTGTTTGACCGTCTTGAGAATCCTCTTCTCCTCGCGGTATAGTCTTGCAGACCGTTCTTCTTCGGTCTCGTCGATTGCGCTTGCGTATGCGCCTGATAGGACAGTAGCCGCAGCTGCTTCCTTCTCTTGTCGTGGTGGAGTCTCACTCGCACCTTCTTCTCTCTTGATAGTCGGATTGGACAGAGGGATGTCTTTCAATTCCTCTTCCTCGCTCATTCAGCCTGCTGCTCTTGAATGATGTTCGTCTTCCTCGCACGATACGATTCGCGGGCTCGCCCTGATCTATCGTTTATAAACGTGTTGGCAAGTTCCGCTCACGGTAACCTACGATCGTGGAAGATGGTGGTGGTTGATAGTCGTCTGTTTGCTATTTCATTAGTTGGCTACTCCGATACTCTCGGTGTACACCAGTTGTCTTGCCCGATGCTCTCGGCGCTTCAATCTGTTTCGTAGATTCAGTCTCCGACTATGAGTCGGTACGCGAGATCCTCTCTCGCTCCTCTCTGTATTCTCTCTCTCTCTCTTTCTCAACATCATGTGCTCATGCTACACGATACTCCGTGTTCGATGCGTGCTCCGCATTCGACACTCCGTTCATTCAGTACTGGCTTCTACTCCATGAGTACTTACCATTTGAAGTTCACCTTCAGTATCCATGATCTTCATGGGTCATCGTATCTTCGCCTCCTGCTCTGACTTGGAGACAGCTGTCGACGTGGTGACATGTTGACATCCTGTCGACGTCAGTAGGCGTCCTTCTGCTCTCCAGATGTCATGTTCCATTGGTGATGCAGTAGTCTGTCAGATGATATCGTCATCTGAGGTTTAGTTGGGAAGTACCTCGAGATTCTCTTGGTACCATTGATGCATGGACGGACGATCTTCTGATTCTCTCAGAAATCGTTATTTGCAAATTTCCTCCAGAAATCTTGCCCCTTTTCGTGTGTTCCATTTCCCCTGTAATTCTGACGAATCACAATATACTATCGACACGAATGTAGTTATACCGTCCAAGTGCGTATGAGAGAATAGCGGGTGAACGATGCACATATACACGTACATCTTGACGTATACTCACATGTACATCTCGACATCGGATTGCCATCTCCACGTTCCACAAAAACAGGTTGGGGTTACTGTTCTCACGGGCGGACGGCTGCTCTCACAATTTCTCGTGGTGCAACAATCATCCATTATCACTCAACACTTGCCAGTTTCTCATGTGGGATTTGCACATGTGCCATTTCATACTTCGTGACCCTGTTCCTGTCAGAATACTATTTTCTTGTTCGTTGTGACTTAGGGGCAGTAGTCGCACGTATCGTGATGCTGGTCACGAATCCAACATCGCCGCCCCCTGCGACATACACATGTGGCTCCCATTCCTGCATTGAGCTCACGAACGTCATGATCCAGTTCGCATTCGTCATGCCGTGTTCTTCGCCTCAATCAAGCAGCTCACATTTTTCTGTGACAAAGATCCAAACAGGGAGGTGCGGTAATATAGCATTTCAAAACGATCGGTATCTCACATGTGGGAGGTGCGGCAATTTGGTGTTTCAGAACACCCGATTCCTGACAAATTGCAGCTCGCAGCTACCAATTGGTATTTCCGTGTCTTTTGCACGTTTGTTTAGAATGCGAGTCTGTCCCTCAACCGGTTTTGACGCCGTTTGATGTTGAGGACAAAGCGATTGCAGACGATGGTGTAACTTAGTAGATGAGGGGTACAGCTGTGAAGATGCTTCATATTGCTTTCTTATGATATTTAGTGTGCTATTGATGGGACGATCGAGTAAAAAGGAAGGATTCATGCTTTCGTGCTTCAGCCGTTCTGACTTTATCGTATTACGTCGTTGTTGGTCCATAGATGCCATTGTCAGAGGTGCTATCGCAGAACAGAGCTTGATCTTTAATATAGATACGCTTCAAGGGCAACTCCTGATCCTGTTGGAGCGGCTGTCTAATTTGATTGGCTAGTGGGTTGCCTTGAAGGAGAGAGAGAGAGGATGGAGGATCCTGACGTCCTCCTCTTGAGCTAGTTGCGTTGCCAGCTGCCCCGCCGGCTGTTGTACATGATGTCATTGAACACACACTTGTTCCCTTGGGGCAAGATGGCTGGTCAATCATTCAACAGCTGCTGGTGGGTTGCAGGTGTCGCAAGTGCAGCCTACAAGTCCAACTGCGCACCGCACCTCTGGAATCATTCTATCCCACAAGTGGGTAGATGCACCGAACACGATGTACACGACTGGGCAGGCGTATCCTGGAGTTAAGTCTGTCCCAACTGTACAACACAATTCACAAAACAGAAAACGAAAATATAGGGCAATAGAAGTCTGGTTGTGTCTGTCTTTGCCTTCTAGTGTCGGACTTTGGCAGGTCAAAGGGGAATTGAAACTGCCAACGTCAGCGTGGTAATTTGTAGTGGAACCACGAACGTAGATGAGACGATTGAGAATGCTTTTTGAGTTGGTTTGGTGATTGTAAAGCTTGAGTTTGTAGGATTGTTGTTTTTATGAGATTATTTTGGTTGAAGGTTGGAGAGGAAAACGAGATGGGCTGGTCATCACACTGCTCTGCTGTTGGTTGTCGCTGTTCATGGTCTTGTGCATTTGGAAAATATCTCCACAATCTCAGGTGATGAAATCACGATGCTTCATTGCTCTTGGCAGCTTTGAGAGCTGATTCTTCGATTGTTGGGGTGGAGGCGCAACTGTTCCAAGTCTTAGTCCTGTTTCAATTGCAGAATGGTCTTGCTTTTGATCCAAGACCAGCACATCCTGCATTGAAGATGCCATGTCAAATGTTAGTTCCTGAGAACCGTCAATTGCATACAGGTCAGGGCGCCAAACACTGCACGTACTACGCCGCCAGGGTGATCAATCCGTCAGGTGAAGTCTGCTATGTTTGGTGGTTGTGTTGTTAATGTTAGTGGTGTATTCGATTGATGATTGATGATTGATGAGATTGTGAGAACAAGATCTCATCATCCTAAGTCGATGCATTCCGCATCATTTCTACTATCTTGTCCGATTCTACCGTGGTTTATCATCGGGTCTTCCTACTGATCCGCTCGATGTCATCGTGTTACATTGTGCATACTTTCTACTCTGTTGCCCAGGGTTGTCACTCTGCTCTGCACAGTATCTCATGTTATTCTCCCCCTTTGGGTCTTTTCACATCTCTGCCTGATCTTGTCTAGTCTTGTCTGGTCTTGCCTGATCTTGGAACCTCATAGGATCCATATATCTCAACCTGTCAATGTCAGCAGGATGCTTGCATCATCCCTGACATCATAAGACTATCTCCTAGTTGTTGTTACCACGTGCTCACTGATGCACCTGGCGTCACTAGACATGCCAGAATACCATGACTACCACATAATCTTGATTCCTCGGATTGCAGTGACGATCCTCTGATGTCATTCTCTGATGTCAGTTCCTATGTCAGTTTTGGTAACAATAGAATCCGAACACCATTCACGTCATCAAGTCCCATCCGACTAAACTAAAAATTGAGCTGAATCACGTTCCATTCATGTGTGATGTTAGCCTAAATGATTGATCTAGGTTTTCTGACAGTTCCATACATATGTGATCTTGGAACAGATGGCAAAGAGGCAAGTGAGAAGCATCAACTGTGCATACAGCATGGGCAATGCACTTGTATTCTTGCAGACAGATGCCTTCACATATGTAGGCTCTTTTGGAATTAGACCGTCTGTCCATTCGTTGCTCAATCGTGTGTACTGGTGGTAGTACAGACAATTCGGTCACCGGTCAACGGGGACTTGTAGGGAAATACCGATTTTCAGCAATTCTTCAGTGACGTCATGGTACATCGCAACTCAGAAGTATCTGACATCGAACAACCGCCACAAATGACAAATTGGTCAAAGTGCGGAACAGAACGCGCTGGCCGCACACCACAACCAGTCCCCGCCCACTCTCTGCCGATCAACATCGGCGCAAACCAAATCAACCATGGAACAGAGAGGCCATGCGCAGCAATCACAGCAATCACTGCAAACATTGCAGCACTCATATCACTCGCAGCTGCTATACATTTTACTGCTTTAGTCTGATCTATTATACTCTTTTCCACTGCACGGACGGACACCCTGCCAACAAGAACTGCACGGCGATCAGCGGCTCTTTTTCACACACAAGCTGCTTGTGTGGTTCATGTGATGACTGTTAGAGCAAGGAGCAGACCGGCAGGACAGATCAGTATCGACACACCAAGTTGGCGATGTGACAACAACAGATTGATGTCAACTGACTGAGCCAGGCGTGCCAAAGTCCAGTACGAACAAGCGTTTTGGAGTGAAACATCAACGCCACGACCACTCCAGCCAGCACTGATCCTCACAAGTTCAAGGTCACCACCCAAGGTGAAAGCACCATCTCCCATGAAAAATATGCAAAGGAGATGGTGGACAAGCTCATCAAGCAGCAATAGCCCAACAAACTCGGCCTCACGTACCAGCTCCCAGGAATGGCTGCAATCAAGACAGCTGATGGGAAGCAACAGGGAGGAGGAGACAAACAAGGCACCCAATAAGCCAAGTCTTGCAACTACTTAACTGAACGAATGAATGAACGAATGAGTGAACGAATGATTGAACCAGCAAGTCTCATGATCTCTGATTGTAGTCCAGAGCATGTGTTGTGTGGGTGGACCATCCATCGTCAAGGACGCTGCAGCGATTCGCGCCCGCGCAACGAAAAGCCCTCTGGTACGGCTCTAGATTAAGTGACCAAATCCATGAATTTTGTGGTCGTATTTAATATGATGCCATGTCTTTGTTCCTACACTGGTACAGCACAGCACGGCACAAGTCGTTTGCAAGCCCATTTGCAACGCCAGACACAGAGACAATCCTTTGCCTAACCTGCGAACCCCTCCCGCTTCATCTGCTCATACAGCTCTCTGTAATCCACCACGTTCCGTTTGCGCTTCCTCGTTGACGCGCCGCCATCCTCTCCATCTGCACCGCCGCCATCGCCCTCGCTGTTGGGGCCGAACAGGGCCTGCCGTTGCTGCTCGGCAATCTGCTTCAGCCTCTCCACCTTCTGCTGTCGCTTGCGCTCTCGCTCCTCGACAATGTGCCTTTCGAATTGGCTCTCCCATTTGCCCGCCTCGCTGTCATACAGCTCTCGCGATTTGCCACCGTCCGCCAACGCGCGGACGTGCGATGCGACGGATCGTGCGAATGGGCTCACGATGCCCCCGTGAATCTTGTACCCGCCTTCCAACACGCTCACGATTCGCCCGTTGCAGCACGTGTTGGCAATCTTCACTAGCTGCTCTGTCACCCACTCGTAATCATCCTCCACCATGCCAACGTAGCCAAAGTTCATGGTATCTTTCTTGTGGGCATCGAAGCCAGCGCTGATGAAGATGATGTCTGGATCGAACTCGCGAAGTTTCGGCAAGATCTTCTGACGGTACGTGTCTCGCAATTCCAGCCGCTGCATGCCCGCCACTGCGTCCGGTCGAGGCAGGCCCAGTGCGCAGTTCATGATCTTGCAGCAGTTGGTGCGAGCTTCCTCTCCGATACGCGTCCACGTTTGGCTCAGGATGAAGTCGGCCACATTCGGTGAATCCACCATGGACGGGTTTCCGATGGCATCGGAAACGTGCGCCTTGCCGGAGGCTGGATAGAACCACCCGGCGGCTGGCGTGTCGACATACTCCAACCCTCGCGGGCCGTATCCATGGGTGGATGCGAAGAACACATCGTTGATGTCCGTCTCGTCCAACCACGGTCTGTACTTTGGCACGGCGAATTCACCAACGGCGAATGGCAGGCGGATGGCGGCCTTCTCCACCGTCGGCGCGAGCTGACGGATGATCTCCTCCGTTCCATTGCCGTGGTGCACGTCGAAGTCAACAATCGCAATCTTTCGGATCCCTTCGTTCCTGTACATGGATCTGGCATACGCAGCACCGATCGCAACGTTGTTCAGGAGGCAGAATCCATGCGAACCTCCATCGGCGTCATTCTCGCATCGCACGATCCCCCGAGGACCGGCGTGGTGTCCCGGTGGACGCACCGCGCAGAAGGCATTGCGGTGATCACCAGCGACGACCCTATCCACGGCCTGACACACGGATCCCGCCGCCCGTAGCGCCGCCTCGAAGCTCCACCTCGAGATGGCCGTATCCGCATCCAGGTGACCGATCGCATTCGGATGATCCGGTATCGACGAACAGAGATGGCTTATTCTCTCGACGTAGTTGAACTCGTGGCACTGTACGAGTAGTTCAGGAAAAACGCAGCGAGCAAAACCAATCCAATCCAAACCAGAATTAGACAGAGTTGAGTAGATTGAGACCCAAACCAAAATACGTCAGATGGAAAAGCAGCACATATGTGGCCAGAATGGAGGAGTGAGCAGTCAGAAATGGCCAGCGTTGGGGGACCAGATCTTGAACATCGGAGCAAACATTCCACGGTTTCTTCACCTCCGAACTTCATCGCGATGGTCGAAATACTCACCTTCAACACATCTACCATGGCAGCCCGCTTGGATGCGCCGTCCCAGTTGCATGCGCCGAATTCTCCGGTTTTCAGAATGCCCGTCTCCTCATCGACCAGCACGGTCAGTCTTCGTACGTTTTCTGGTGGCGGTTCGCTGGTGGCATCTCGTATCATTGGCGGACAGCTACGATGCTGCGTGCACAGCTCATGGCTCAAGATCAGCGTCGATGAGTGGGGATCAACAACCAGGTCTCTCGGAGGCGGTATCGTGCCAGTTTCAGGCGGAGCACCGAGGGTTTCCAGCAAATCGTTGGGCACTGGCATGCCCCTCTTGTAGGCGAGCTGCCCCGGAGTGTAACCACGCTTGTCAACAGCGCCTGGGCTTGCCCCAGCCTGCAGCAGAAGACGCGCCACGGTCCAATTGCCCCTTCCGCATGCCACGTGCAAGGCGCTTTGTCCAACGGAGTCCGGCGCATCGACTTCGATGCCGTTGGCTTCCAGCAGAATCTCGGTCACCAGCGCTCGCGCTGTCGTGGCGATTGAACCCGACGGCGGTGGGACTGACGAGGGGGACGAGGAAGTGCCACCAATCTTCCCGGAATGATAGCCAGGGATGTGATGCATGGAGTTGGGAATCGTGCCATCAGGATGGTGATGATGGAATTTGGGAACTCCCGAAGCAACAGCCGCGGCAGCGCCCCTTCCTAGTTTGCCATTCGCCAAGGTGTCGAATTTGGCCGCGGCATGCAACGCTCTGCCACCGGATCTGTCCGAACGCACGTTCAAAGTCGAAAGGCCGTCATCCTTCGACAGCAAGAACTGCACTATCTGCGGGAGGTTGTAGAAGCATGCCAGGTACAGCGGTGTGTGCACCGCGTCATCCTTCGCGCACAGATCGGCGTCGTGGTCGTGCAAGAGTTCCACACATTGATACGCAAACTGTGCATGCTTCGAGACGGCCCCCATGCTGATTGCTGTGTGCATGGGCGCGCTGCCATCGCATTTTCGGAAGACATTCGCACCGGCTTCCAACAGGATCTTCACGTGCTCGAGTTTGCGGGCGTGGATGGCGACGTGCAGTGGTGTATTCTCGTCGCCATCGCGTTCGTTGAGGTTGTGTGGACAGTGGTACTTGACCTTTTTGAGTTTCGTGCTCTTGCTGCCTTTTGTTTTCGCACCAGCCAAAACACTGGCGCTTTCCCTGTCCCCATCTGGAGAAGTTGGTGGGGATGTGTCGGCATTGTGGTTTGTGTCCATGTTGACTTCGCCGTCCTCCGCGGTCGCTCGGTCGCTGGCTGTGGACTTTCCATTTTCAACACTCTTATCCTGGCTGGTAGTGGTAGCGGTTTCGTTTGCAGTTGGCGTTGCACTCGCGGTCTGGGATGCGGGAGTGGGTGTTCGTGGCGCGTCTTTGCCATCGCTTTTTGCAGTTGCATTGCCAACACAGTTATCCTTAGCCGTAGTTGTAGCTGCAGCTGTAGCTGTACCTGGTCCATCCTTGACGGGTGAGGCTGCATTTCCTTCGCCTGTGACAATCATGTCTGTAGGGGCGCTGGCGTCATCCTTGGAGCCCTGGATGACGGCTGACAGCTGCGAAGCAACACCTTCACTTGCGATAGTATCGCCTGGTGTCAATGATTTCCCAAGCCTCTTCAACGCCAGTGGCTGGGGCGAATGTCCAATTGCGGCGGCATGAGCAGCGGCGGCGGAATCGTTGTCATCTGAAGAAGACGAATTGTCGTCGCCAGTCGCAGCCTTTGAATTCTCGTCAATATCATCGTCTTCGTTATCATCATCATTGTCGTCTTCGTCGTCATGGTTATCCTCCTCCTCATCATCATCATCATCATCATCCGTATCCTCTTGCTCTTGCGGAACGTAGATCAATTTCTGCGGTTGAACGGACGATTGGAAGTTCAGCAATTGTTGGAACGGCGACGATAGCAATCATGCAGTCATTTTTTCGGTGTTGTAGTACATGTGGTGGACGCGGGTGGGGACAAAGCTCGGAATTGTGTTGAGGTGATGTATGAGGATGTGCACCAATACACGCATGTTCGTGCTCATGTTCGCGCTCATACGAACGTATCTGCATACGTATGGCATGGCGCGGCACGAGTCCCCAACGCCATCGTCCAGGAGAATGTCAAAAAGCATACAGTGACTCCACATGCACAACATGCGACTCGCCCAGCGCCTTCTGCGACAGTGCAGACGACAAAAATCGATGACCCAACGCATCGTCCGCTGTGGTCATCCATCGAACCCTCGTTTGACTCACCCTCAGCGCCGCCGCATCCTCGAACTCGCAGCAATCATGCAACGGGTAACGTCGGTCACCATGCAGCGGCATCGTGAAGCCGTAGTCGCCGTCGTCGTCGTCGGAGCCGGTGGAGGAGTGGCTCATGGTCGATCCTTGTGCGATTTTCTTGTGCTAGACTGATAATTGGAGAACGTCCTTGGTATATGTATTGCGTGTCGTAGGACGAAGATTGTGCATTCGGTTTAATGTGACACGAATAGTTGGATTCGACGAAGACGACACAGCGATGTTGTTCGGGACGACGCAATGCGAAGTGTGCCTTGTTTGGAAACCGACAACGAAAAATTGTGGTCTGTGCTGGCTGATCGTGTTTCGCTGTCGCGATGGGCAACGCGGCGGGATGGGTGGTCGTAGAACCTGGCGGAAACTGTTTGTTTGTTGTCTTGTGTGGAGTTCTCACGAACGCATGACGAACGATGGAGTCTTCGTTTCTGAATTTCTGCGCCCTGTCAGATGTCTCCACGTGGCTTCGGACCTCGCGATGTTCTTGTTGGTTGCGCGTTCTTGGTGGGATTCCATGTTCCCTTTCGACGTCACATTGGGACTCCTTATGTTCATTTTGTGCCAGATGGCCGTTATTTGTCATCAAACTCAAAATTTGAATTTCTTCTGTCCGGAGGATTGTTTGGCTTGCTGTGTTCCTTGTGCCTTGTGCCGTCTCGAATGCGGCATGGAGGAACGCTGTTGGTGTGGGAGATGGCAGGGGGAGTGGCAGCACCAGGAGCATCAGTGACAGCGACGGTGACAGCCAACAAAACGGCTCAGGGTCTCACAATTGCGCCAGGCTGTGCTGCATCCATCCATCCCGGCTTGACTTTCCGCAGCGAATGCTCGATTGAAACACAATCGCAATCTGACGCGTGCGATACAGAAAGAGATCATCATTGGCAGCATCATTGGTAGCATCATTGGCAGCAACATCGGCGTCCTGATACACGAAGGACCAGCACGCACAGAACGAACGGCACGAACGGTATTCAGCGGAACAGGGGAGAGCAGTCGCCAGAGAGTTCAAACCAAGCCCCACGTGTGACGTTTCGTCAGATCGGGAGAAATCTGCAATCCACTCTGTCTATACAGAGGCACTGATCATCACAGCTGGCGCCACAAGCCAAGGCATCTACAAGCAAGATGGTGTCCCCAACCGACAGGCAACGCATCTCGCCCACCAACAGTCTCAACGAACGGCGAGTTAGCACGAACAGAAGATCGACGGGATCCGAGGGTTCGTCTTCGTCTTCGGCATCCTCTTCCTCCTCAAGAAGAGATCGTGACAGGCGCAAGGATGACAAGTCGGAGGAAGGAATCACGGGTACGTAGCAAACATGCAACATGCAACATGAACACCAGCGCACACTTGTGCATGTCAACACTCATCTTACTCATCTTACCAATCGTTACATTTGTGCACTGTGTTGCTGTTGCTCCACTTCTCTCCATTCGTACTATCTCTGCTCGCATCATGCCATACAACACCAATGTTCCCTTCACCACCCACGATCGACGCAGTCGCCATCCGCATGCGCCCGCTTAACACCAGAGAGAATGACAAGAGACGTGTTTGGAAGGTCGTCCCAAAGTACTCCGCCATCACACAAACCACCAAGGCAGGCAAGCCGTTGCCCGAAAAGATCATGGGGAGAACTTTTTTCCAATTCGACAGAGTGTTCGGCGAGGAGAGCAGCACGAAGGGCGTGTACGACTCCGTCGCGAAGGGCATAGTCACCAACGTCGTAGGAGGATTGAATGGAACGATCTTTGCCTACGGCCAGACATCGAGTGGAAAAACGTTCACAATGCAAGGGTCCGGAACGATCCAGGAAGGCAATGGACAATGCGGTGGCCTCGTCCACATGGCGGCGAGGGACATCTTCGAGAAGATCCAGCAGAATCCCGACAGGATATTCCTCGTGCGAACCAGCTTCTTGGAAATCTACAACGAAGAGGTGCGAGATCTGCTCTCCGATTCCAACAGGACGCTGCCCATCCGCGAAGACCCACGCCGCGGTGTATTTGTGCAGTCAATGGAGGAAATCGTTTCGGACTACGAGAGTTTGCTGCGGGTGCTGTTTCAGGGTGAGAAATCGCGATCGGTCGCTGCCACAGGAATGAACGAACGGTCCTCGCGCAGTCACACCATCTTCCGAGTGACGATCGAGAGCAGAATGAAGGAGACCGGCAAGGCCAGCCCCAGCAGCGATGATTCCGACGATGATTCCGACACCGAGAACAAGCCACCTTCTGGTGATGGAGCTGTGCGAATCTCCACCTTGAATCTCGTGGACTTGGCCGGATCCGAAAGTGTGAGGCACACCGGTGCCACAGGCGAGCGTCAGAAAGAGGGCGGAATGATCAATCAAAGGTGAGCGCTGCAGTTGTGCATGCAATATGTTTTCCACCATTCCGTGCACCGTTGACTGCTGTTGCCAACCGTTGCCGCACACAAAGCATCCACAACAACAGCTACGCCTTCCAGCGTTCAATTTCTCACCCAAGTCCCTAAATCCATTTTACATTTCTCCCACTAACAACACGACATCCAATCATGTGACACAGTCTACTCACGCTGTCGCAAGTGATTGTGAAGCTCGGGCAACCAACGGCGATGCATATCAACTTTCGCGACTCCAAGTTGACCCGCATCTTGCAGCCTTCGTTGTCCGGAAATGCGCGAATGGCCGTGATCTGCTGCGCAACACCTTCCGAGCTGTACCTCGAGGAGACCAGATCCACTCTCCAATTCGCATCGAGAGCCAAGTTGGTGAAGACGAATGCCAAGGTGAACGAGGTTTTGGACGAGCGGTCAATGATCCGCAAATTGCAAAGAGAGCTGGCGGAGGCGAAGCGTCGGGCCAACGGCTCCGGCGACATTCAGCAGCTGAAGGAACTGGAGGATCGGGCCGCAACCGCCGGCACCGCCGCCATCGAAGCCAAGGAGAAGCTCGATCGATTGAAGGCCTCCATTCTGAACGTGGGTTCGATCTTCACAGCCACACACAGCCCGTCGGGACGTGCATCAAGGCAGTCGCAGAAGATGAGGCGTCGCCGCAGATCCGACGGTGCTTTTCAGATACAGAGGTCCACTCCTACCAAGGATTCCGCGCCAGACGTCCCCGCGCCATCCACAATCCCACGACCTATGAAAAAATCCAAGATTGCTCCACCAAAACCTCTGGAGGTATCCAACGAAATCCAACTGATCCGCGCAGCTCTAACTTCGAAGGCGAGGGCTCTGGATGCCATGGGCATCCGGATCGAAGACTACCTCCGCCATCTTGACGCGAAGCAGAAGACCATCGACGAGCAAACGAAAGTCAATGAGAACTTGGCGGCGGAGGGCGAAGGGCAACGTCATCGCACAGATGAGATGTCGTCAATCATCAGCTCGTTACGCCAGGAATTGGAAGGTTTCAAGGCTCAGTGCACAGACATTTCCAGCCAACGTGAGATCGAACGCGCAGAAGCCGAACAGCTGATTTCCGGCATCACAGCAGACAGAGCATCCGCGATCGAGAGCATCGAGATCTTGAGCGGTGAAATCGAGACCCTCAAGAAAGAGAACCGACGCAATGCATTCAGCATCGCGGAGGTGCTTGACCAGAAGGAGCTCCTCATCCAGGAGAAGGGCCGAGAGAATGCCATGGTGCAGAAGCTTGTGACTCGAATTCAGGCCATGGAAGAGGACAGGTCTGATATGCAGGCCAAGATTGCATCGCTGAAGGACAATCTGCAGAACTCATCGAATGCCAGGGACGAGTTGACCGAAGAGCTGACACATGTGAAACAGGCGTGCGCTGATGGTCACGAGCAGCTCGCATCTGTGCAGAACTCGTTGCAGACAACCACGCGGGCTCTCAATGCGAGCAAACTGGAGGCAGAAATCAAAACTGTCGCGCTACGACGGCAGGAGGAAGCGTCACAAACCGCGCTGAACCGCAAGGCTGAGGAGTTGGAGTCACGCCAAGCAGATGTGCTGCGTTTGAGGCAAGATAACGCAAACCTGGAGCAGAAGCTTGGCACAGAGGTCGAGGAGCGCACTCGGCTGCAATTCAGTGTAAAGGCTCTTGAGGAGAATGCCATCCACCACAGTGCGGAAATGGAGGAATTGCGTCAGCAATTCGTCATGTCGGCCAGCCGTTGCTCTGCTCTGCAGATGGATCTGCTCGAAATGAAGGAGAAGGCAGACGAAGCGGAGGTCCACCAACACACAATCGAAACACTGAAGATCGAACTTCAAACCTCTGAGCAGCGCATCGCCGATGCTGAGGAGCAGCTTGCAACCACGTCGCAGCAGCACGATGATGAAGTATCGACATTGATGACGCAGCTGCAAAGAGGCCAGGACCGCATTGCCGAGCTCGAGACTTCGAAGAGGCGATCAAGCGACGAATGTGCTACTTTGAAGCAAGAATTGGGAGAGAGTGTCAGCAAGGTTGAACATCTCGAAGCCGAGGCGCTTTCCATCCTCGAGCTGCTCGAGCAGACCACCCAAACCAAGAACAAGGCAGAAGGCGAACTCAAGGGAGTGTTTCATTCCAAAGAAGATGTAGAGCGTCAGCTGAAGGATACCGCAGCACGTCTTGATGAAGCTAATGAGACCCTCGAAGAGGCGATGGATGCACTGAAGGAGCTTGAGGAGTTCAAGAAAGCAGCACAAGCGGACCTTCTTGACGCGAACAGATCGAAGGAGTCGTTGCAGACTGAAGTTGCTGACAAAGCAGCTGCTTGCGCCCAGCTCGAATCTCGTCTTTCAAACCTCGAAGCGACCTCAGCCGAAACGTATGCTGACCTTGAAGCCAAGATCGACTCGATGGCCCATGATCGTGAAGAACTTGCGAAGAAGAACGACGAGCTGGCGACGGACTTGAACGAGGCCAGCATGAACCTTGAACAGCTAACTGAGCACCAGCAGGCCACTGCAGCATCCCTGAAAGCCAAGGAAGCGGAGCTGTTTTCAATGACTCAAGCACGCGATGACCTTCTCGTGCAACTCGCGAGAGCTGAAGAGCAGCGAGAGCAGTTGTCACAAGAGCTGGCATCTTCCAGCGGAACATGCTCGCAACTGGAGGACAACGCAACCAAGCTTCAAGAAACGGTTGATCAGCTTCGACAGACGCTTTCCCAAACGCAGGGTGAACTTGAGGCGCTCACAAAACAGAGTGCCCAACAGCAAAAGCACCACGAGGAGGCCATCAACCAGGCAAATACAGCAGCTGGGCAAACCGCAGCGCAGGCAGCGGAGCAGATTTCGGATCTCGAGACCAAGAGCCACGAACAACGTCTGAAACTCGGCGCGACCGAGGCTGAATTGTCGACCGCCAACGAGGAGCTCGAATCTTCGAAGTCGCTTTTGCAGCAAGTCATGGCAGATCTGGAACATGCGAAAGCTGACCTGGAACAGGCGAAGGATGAAATCGCTGCCAAAGCTGACGTCGAAGCTCTCCTTGAGGAGCGCGAAGAAGCCTGCAAGTCTCTGCATGACATCAACGAGAAGATCACAGCCGACGTTTCGCAGTGCAGAGCAGAACTGGAAGAGCTCAGGTTGAATTCGCTTGCATCCGAAGAGAAACTTGGACAGCTCGAAGGAGAGTTGGCGAAATCCAAGCACCAGCACGATCAGCTTCAACTTGTGACGAAAGGAACAGAAGCGGAGCTCCAATCCAACGCGGAGCGTTTGGCAGAACAGCATCAGAAGTACGACGAGTTGCTCGCAGAAAAGGAACGAGCAGAACTGCTGGCAACCGCGCGCATCGTGCAACTAGAAAGTACGCATGCGGAACTGTTGACCAAGGTGGAAGGCTTGACCGTGTGCCTATCGAATGCCCACGAAGACCTTGAGGTGTCGATGTTGACAACCGCCCGGTTGGAGCATGAACTGGGATCCACCACGACTGCGCTGGCTGGAAAGCATGAAGTTGAAATCAAGCTTGATGAATACAGGGCACAGTGCGACGAATTGGTGCAGACCAATGAACTCCTCCGGCAGAATCTGACACATTGCGAACAACATCTCGGACAGTCCGAAGGAGCCATGGAAGAATTGAAGGAGCAGCTGGAATCCGCTTCGGTTGAGGCCGTTCGGCTCAGAACTTCGAAACAGGATCTTCAGAAGAGCTTGGAGAATCTGCAGCGTGAGTTGGAGGAGGCAGAGGCATCTATCACCGAGCATCGCGCTATGCAACAAACCATGACCACGGAGCATGAACGTAGTGCAGCAGAGGCCGCTTGCGCTGCGTCCACAAGAATCGCAGAACTCGAGGCAACGAACCAAGAGCTGTCGACGAAGGTGACCGAAGTGACCCTGTCGCGCTCGCAGATGGAGGAACGCCTTCTGTTCGTCACAGCCGAAGCTGAAGACTTACGCAAGCAGCTTCAAGCATCATGTAAACGACTGGATGAGATATCGGAACTCGAGTGCTCATTGTCCCAACGCGACTCCACGATCAAGGACATGGAGGAACACCTAACGAAGCTGGAAGGCGAGGCCGCAGACACGAAGCAGCTTCTCGAGGAATCCCGTGGCAACTTGAAGACCCTGGCGGAGGAGAACGACGAGCTTTGCGAAGAGCTGGATCTCATGACGGACCAATCCGTACGACTTCATGAGCTTTCGCAAGTGATCCAAACAGATCTGGAAGAAGCGATCGACGACAACATCAGACTCGCGTATGAGAAGCAGACGGTGGAGGCAACGCTGCTGGAAACCCGAAAGGAACGCACCGACGTAGAGGACGACGCAAAGGTGATCCGTGCGAAGCTTCAGGCTGCGGAGAATGAAGCAGATGAGATGAGGCAGCTGCTCCTTGCCGCCAGGAACGAGGCGGAGATGGCCGCGCACGTTGGCGAGCAGCTGCGCGCGATGGAAGAGAAAAGCCACCAGCTGATGGAGCAAGTCGATGAATCTCATTCGCAGCAAGAGTCGATGCAGCGCACCATGGAGGAACAAAGTGCGGCGCATGAAGCCGCGGTGCAGGAACTGCAGCAGTCTCGAGAATCGCTCATGTCCAAGCTTCGCAACCTTGAGGGGGAGCGGGACGCCTCCATGTCAGCGCTGGAGAGCCAGTATGAGGAGGTCTCCGCCATGTCGAAGGATCTGGAATCGGCTCGTGAACAGTGCGACAAGCTGAAGAAGCAAGTGGCGACGCTGGAGTCGACGCAGCGCAAGATCCAAGAGCTGGAATCGGTGAACCAAGATCTGAAGCATCTGTTGGATGTGTCGAACGCCAGCGTGGAGGAAGCGCGATCAGCTGCGATCGCCGCCGATGACGAGCTGAAGGCGAAGGAGAGGGAGCTCGAGGATCTGCTTTATCGGAATGTGCAGCTGGAGGAAGAGCTGAAGTCCATGGAATCGCCTCGAGCAACAGGCCAAGGGAACTCGAACAGCAGCATCGCAGACCTGCACTTCCAGATCGATGAACTCGGCCGAGACAACGAGGAGATGCGACTTGCACTGGAGCAGGCGAAGTGCGAACGGGAGGAGTCGGAATCCACCCTCCGGCGCCAGATGGGAGACGAGCAACGAGCTCTGATTCAGGAAGGCGAGCAACGCATGCACAAGCTCCGAGCGGAGGCGGAAGATCTTCGTACAGCGCTGAAGGCGTCGGACTCTGAGGGCTACGCAGCACGCCAGCAGCTGGAGGTGCTGCGTGACCGAGCCGACCATGCAGAGAAGAAGGTTCTGCAGACGGAGAAGGAGAAGGTGAATCTGGAAGCCCGGCTGTCATCGCAGGGTGCCCAGCTCTCAACAGCCATGTCTGAGCTCAGTGCTGCGAAGATGGAGACCTACTCCCAACGCGGCGCTGTGGATGACTTGAAATCGAAGCTGCACAAGGCACAGGAGAACCTCGACTCATCCAAGAGCGAGGCCAACATGCTCCGACGCAAGCTCTCCAGGGTCGAAGCAGACGTGCGCGCCATCCAAGATGAGAGAGACAAGCTGAAGCAGCGCGAGGCCAAGCTGGCATTGCAACAACAGCAGCACCAGCAGCAGCACCAGCAGCGCCTGGCATCACTTGAGGAGGTGGAAGGTTTAGAGAAGCAGCTTCTGCATCAGAGCGCTGCGATGGACAATCTCAAATCGCAGCTCGCCACCAAGGAGAGGCAGGTCCAGACCATGCGAGACAGCGTTGCGGCGTCGAGGACGGCATCGGAGATGGCGGCATCAGCAAAGACCCGTGCGAATGAGCTGGAAGGGCGCATCGGGGAGCTCATCTCGGAGATGAAGACGAAGGATGCGCGCATCAAGAAGCTCGAGGCCGTGAGACTTACGAAGGAGCAGTACGCGAACATCAAGCGCATGCGGAAGGAGAGGGATACATTCGAGAAGGAGCTGAAGGTGGCTGCAGCGGACCTTCAGAAGCACGTGACCGAGATTGATCGATTGCGACAGGAGATCGCCTCCACGTCTGGAGGTGCCGAGACGTCGGAGCTCCGGTTTCACAAGGAAGTGATGGAGAAGAAGATACGCAAGTACTCGACGCAACTGCAGCAGGCGGAAGAAGAGAAGACGTCCATGATGCAGATGATCCGGTCCTCGATTCCGAGTCTGCGCAAGGAAACCTCCGCAAAGCAAGCCATCTCGGACATCTGCAACAAGCTGATTGCGTTGGAGGGCAATGCTGAAGGTGGCTTGCGGCGCACCTCAAACGCCAAGGACGTGGAGGACTGCAAAGAGGAGATCGCATCCCTTCGCAAAGGCCTGAAGAAGTCTCACAACGACTACCAAGAGGCCGTGACCGCCCGGCAGATCCTGCAGCAGGCACTCAACGAGGCAGAGGAGAGGTTGTCTCGGGCCATTGCTGAACGCGAAGAGACTGGCAAGCAGCTCGAGGAGCTCCGCAACGAGGGCGCGTCCGGTGGGGACGACCTGCGACGGAAGTTCAAGTTCCTCGAGCAGGAGAATCTGCAGCTCATGCTCGAGAGCAAGAAACTGAAGAAGCAGGCGAAGTTGGCGCGTGACGAGGTTGAGATGATGAAGCTGGATGCCACGAACGAACCGACGATCGACTTTTCAAAACCCAGCACGTTCTCCAAGAGGCAAAGGTCCGAAGCGACGGTCGCTGGCACAATGAAGTCTCCCCTCGCCGGCCATCGCAACCGTCCATTGCGGGTGAGATCCACCAATTTGGACGAAGGCACATTGGCTGGGCGCGGACAGCGCGGCGACAACCGCATGAACTCCGCGACGAAAGCTCAAGTCGGCGATGCGACGGAACAGCTTGCCACATCCAAGGTTGGCAGACGCGAACGACATGCCCATCATCTCGTCCGCACTGTTGGTGCACCAAGCGACAGCAACAACGACAAGGAGAATGTGTCGAAGTCGACGAAGCACTCCACACCTTCCCGCACAGTTGTGGGCAACAAGAGGAAGATTTTTTCTGCCACACCTGACGGGAGCGCGCACAAAATGAAGGCCATCAACGGTCCGGCAACTCGAGCCAGAGCAGTTCCGGGTCTTGGCGAGGCGGCGCTGAACGCTGATGATACGCCCGCAGAGTGCCAGCAGAGCTAATAGTACCAACACAGAGACAGCATTGTAAATGCATTTGCGCTGGATATGATACAAAGTGGTGGCATGTTGCGTAGCAAATGTTTTCCATCGTGCGGGGAGTAGTAGGATTGGTGTTGGTATGCCAAACCCATGAGTAATCGACCATGAGTCATCGAGCATGACATTGTGTGGAGTTTGCAGATTGTGTTGGTTCCGTTGTGGGCTCGCCTCGCGTTTGAAACAGGACTCGCTCCCAAACGTGCCATAGGTTCTGGTTGTCTTCGCGTTGGACAATGGTGTCCAGAAGTGACATCATGAATCCCATCGATGAAACGGAACCATATATGACGTAACATTAAGACCTTAATATATTTATACAATTTTGATGACTTGGGACAATGAGAAATCGCGAACCCCCAAGCAACCTGCGTGTGCACTTTGCGTGGGCAAAGATTCCTCGTGTTTTGTGGAGGTTTGCAATCGTGGAGAGAATTGACACACGACATCACTCGACGTGTTTGGTGGAACGAGAAAGCGCAAGTGCAATGACAACCAGAACCCAAACTCGACACCAAACATCAGCAACGGGAACGGCATCAACTCTGCCATCACCTTTGGCGTCAATCTTCCATCCGTGTTGTCGCCAGGCACGCCGCGACGAGATACGGTTGTCGTTCTCGTAATCGTCGGTACACGTAATCGTACGATGCGGCCACGAGGCGGAACTGTCAGCATCACAACTCGTTCCCATACTCGCATCTCAAGGATACGGCTACGCACTGGCTGCGAACCTTGTGACAATCTCGTCAATTCCTCGTTCCCATACCCCTTCTCTCCGTGTTTCTCGACCAAGCTCCCATTCAACAACAGCAGAAGGAACCCTTCTGTAATCCTGGTTCTGCAACTGCAACAAGGCGAACATCTCCTTTCCATCGGATCCGGCTTCGTTTCGTCGCCTTCGGTTTCAGAGCGCACTGTCCGAGCCATCATAGTCGTACCAGCAGAGAGCAGTCGGACACCAAGCCCATAATCCGCAACTGGACCCACAGCTCAACACCTCACGGCTCAATACCCAACTGTTCTACAACTCAACAACAGTCCACACCGCCATCGTCATCGCCACTAACAAGTACTCGTACACGCGCCAACACCCACACTCTCACGATCAACAGCCAAGATGCCACCAAATAAGGCCTTCAAAGGATCGCATGTCAACTTCAACGGCACGGTTGACATCCTCAACGCGGGCGGGATCGTCCATGCGGCTCTCCCACCGCCAGACACCAGATCGCTCCCACAAACACTGCCGAAGACGGTCTCGCAGCCTTTGAAGGCACCTCAGCAAGCGACCGGACTCAAGTCTGCCGCTCCATCTGGTTCGCAGCCATTGCAACAGCAGAAGCAGCAGAAGTCAGACGATGCTAAGGCATACTGGGACTGGGCCTACGAATCGCAAGGCAAGAAGGCCGAGCGCGAACGAATCCTGAAGGACATCCTCGAGAAGGATCGCATCCGTCAGATTCTCAGCACGAAGCACATCGAGGAGCACCTCATCCGCACCCATTTCGACGTTCTGTCCCCCGGTGACGTGGACGATGGTGGCAGCGACAACAACGCTCCTCAGAGCGCCAAAGCAGCCTCGGCATCGCAGGAGCAACTGCAGCAGCAGGCCGACAGCTACTGGGAATGGCCGACACCGCCGCTTGGCGTGAACGAAGCTCCAAAGGAAGAAACGTACTGGTACATGCCTCCCACGGAGCCAAAGGTAGCCGGCCAGGAAGAGGAGAAGCTGCTGCAGCAAATCCTGAAGCAGGAGCAATGCCGTCAAGTACTATCTGCTGACCATGTCGTCAGCAACCTCGAGGCTGCATCGGGCGGCTTCAAAGACCCTGGCGCCGGACATGCCGTGCCGGCCGCATCAGGCAGCGAGTCATACTGGGACTGGTAAGACGAGCGCGAAGGGTACGGTCACCTCCGCGTGTATCGCCAGCGCCGTCAGCATCAGCCTTGCATGTCGGAACGGAACATCAGCCGGCCTGCAACCATTTTTCCCATCGGGGGTACAAATTAGTACGCTCCATACATTTTCACATACTCTACATCGAACCTCAATCGACCGAGACAATCCAGATTGCTCCATGCATCTTTGCATCCATCGTCACAAATGATCACCCACCTCCAATCCGTGCAGCGCTGACACCCCCACGCGATCTCCTCCGTTCCTGTCGACAATCAAGCGACGAATGGACCTGGGGAGGAGAGTATGGTATTGCATCACGCGACAAATCTCAATACGAGCGCAGGCTAACAGGATCTTAATATCATAAAAATGCAAAACGACTTTGTTCACGGATCAAGCGGCACAACTCCAAGGTGATGATAGCTCTGCTGCCGTCGCCGCCCCACAACCAGCTGCTTGCGGGTGCGTTTGGCTGACGATCTCGTGTCTGTCGTTGCTCTGCCGAAACTGTGCTCTGTTGATCTGCGTCACAGACCCCCGAGAAGACTTTGACCCAGCGACGCTCTTGTCGCGGTCACCTTGGAGGATTCGCGGGCGAGGATGCACGAGTCCCTCCGCTCTTCGAGAGAGCACACGTTCCTTTCGTCTGCTTTTCACCCATCATGGTTGCACACGACGATTCGAAACCGTTGTATTCGCAGGTGCTCCAAACGACGGATTCTGGAATGCATAGAGTACGTGTATTGGAATATCATACGAATATGTTTGAATATGATATAGTGCACGTGATGGACAGGCACGAGCCACATCCACCTGCGCTTGACCATTTGGTATGCCCAGATGTCCGAAACTTGAGAGCTGGCGATATGTTGTTTGACGGTTGCCCATGACAAGCCTCATTGATGTTGTCTATGTTGCCATCATGTTGGGTGCTGCCAATTTTCGATGGACTTGCCTCTGTTGGTTCTTTCCCAGTGTTTGAAAGCTGTCGAAGCAAGCAAGCTAGGCTGCAGTGCAGTCGTCCCCATCATCACCACCAGTTCCGCCGTTTCCCCAAATAGAGCCCTTTGTCCACTTGTTGGGATTACTTCCCAATGAACCGCCGACACCAACGCCAACCGGAGGCGTGCCACCACCACTGGCAGGGGCACCGCCTGGACCCCCAAAGTTAGGGAAGGTTCCCTTGGGATTCTTGATCCCAGTGTTGGGAGCAGGCACCGTGCCACCGTTCGTTCCGAAGATTACACCCTTGACCTGACGGCGTCGGCGACGTCCACCACTGACCTCGCAGCTCGGCTTTGTCGGCTGTGACGTTGGTTGCGACGTTGGTTGCGACGTTGGCTGCGATGTCGGCGCGGCTGTTGGCTGCGACGTTGGCTGTGATGTTGGTTGCGATGTTGGCTGCGATGTTGGCACGGCTGTTGGCTGCGACGTAGGCTGTGCTGGAACTGGCTCTGCGCTTGGCATCGTGCTCGGTTCGGCAGACAGTGTCGGGGAGAAGCTCGGGATCTCGGATGGCTGGTTCGAGATTGACGGGTTTGATGACGGCATGTCAGAAGGTAGAAAAGACGACGATGGTCCGCTGCTAGGCTCCGTGGACGGTTCGATGGATGCTGTCGGATTCTCTGATGGCTGCCAAGATGGCATTTCCGATGGCGAGTTGCTCGGGTTTCCGGACGGTGTCGTCGACGGTGAGTCAGATGGTTGCAACGATTCGGTGAGTTCAATACTCGGCAGTGCGGAGGGCTCGACGCTTGGCGAAGCGGATGGACGATCCGAGACGGTGGGTCCCATCGACGGCACGGCGGAGGGGGTCATCGTGGGCACCTTGGTCTCCCCCGGTGCGCAGCCATCGCCATCAACAGTCGAGCCCATCGTTGTCGTTGGGCATTTGTCCTTGTCATTCATCACGCCATCGCTATCATCATCAATCTGGGACTGGGAGCACCCATCTTCGTTGACGTCTTCCCCAAGCGGGGTCGACGGGCACAAATCCTTGCAGTCCTCCAAGCCGTCGCTGTCTTCGTCGGGCATGGCGCAGTCGGCTCGCTTGCTGGTGCTGGTCGTGAAAAAGTCCTCTTCCACGAAGAGATCATCGCAACGGTCGAAGCTATCTCGGTTTGGGAGGACGTGGCTCAATTCGCACGAGTCTGTAACTCCCATCCACTGCGCAACTGGCTGCCAGTGCGCCTCCAGAGGCATCTCGGGGATCAGTCGGCCACGTCCAATGTTCAGCCGACCGTTGCTGGTGATGTCGTCGGGGTACAAACCGTGGATCTTCTTCTCCTTGAGCCCGCCGCCCATCATGAAACCGACACCACCCCAGCCGTGGTCTGTGCCTTCGCCGGAGTTGAGAGTGAGGGTTCGAGCGAAGTCAGATCCGGTAACAATCACAACATCTTCCCAGATGCCTTGATTCTCCATCTCTTCGATGAAGCTCTTCAGAGCATTGTTCACATCTGTCAAAAGAGCCTCGAGGTTGTTGCGTGAGCTCACTGCGTGAAGGTCGTATCCTCCTTGTCGAACAAAAAACGCTTCGCGTTCCACCTTGCGCTGGTCCTTCGACTTCATCCACCTGGCCAGAGACTCGAAGTTCTTGTCAAGACGGGTCGAACCGAACGTGGCCGTTGGGTTGAACTCGTCCGAGTAGTAGATGTTGACCATCTCCTTGTTGGATGCCATGGATTGAATGAGCTTGGTCGCCCAGTGATCGCCGAACAAACCGCTCTGCACGTCGTTGGCTCCGTTGATGTCGGTCATGTGGTCGTTCATGTCTGTCACCTCTGGATTCGAGTTAAAATTAGATGGAAAATGGTGTGGCAACTCGGTCACGGGGTTGTTGTCTTCCGGTGAACCGGAGAGCAGGACAGAACTGGTGCCGACGGATCCGGAGGATGTTTTGAAGCCGTTTCTCTTGAGGACGTCAATAAGACGACCGCCGACGCCCGTTTCTCCTGCCTCGTTTTCGATGTCCACCCGGTAGAACTCTCGTTGCTGGCTGTTGTGGGAGAAGAGTGGCGACTTGGTTTCCTGCCAGTTGTCCTTGGTGACTTTCTTCTGCAGCACACCATGGTTGGCGAAGAACATGGCCTGGTTGCTGTTGTACCGTTCCTGCAGGATAGGGATGGCGCTGTTGATGCCGAATGTGGTGCATGTTTGATCGGGATTGTTGGCATCGATCTCCAACATCTCGCTCTCGGACAGGGCATGCACGCTGCGGACACTCTTGTACTCCTCGTACATATCCTTGTTGCCACATCCTGACTTGGGCACGAGCAGGTTGTGCGAATCCATGCCGCCGTGAAACATGAGATACACGACAGCTCGGTATGGCTTCGTGGGCCCATCGTTGCCGTCAGGCAACGTTCGGGTGGTGTTGGCTGGACTGATGATGCTCGTAGTTTGGAATTCGGCAGAAGCTACAATAAGCTGCTGTGCGTAGCGAAGTGCCTTTGGCCTATCGTCGATCACGTAAGGTTCGATGTATGCTGCGATCTTCGCCTTGTTGGACGCATCGAGGCGGTTTGCTGTCATCAAAAGAGCGAGGTCGTCGACAATCTCTGCCGAGGCGAGACTTGTCGTGTTGTATTGCAAGTACCCAAAGGATTTGCTGACGTTGCCGAAGTACTCCGATCTCCAGCTGACGCACCAATCCTTGAGGCCCCGAGGACGATAGTCACCGAGACCACCGCGGCATGAGATGATTCCTGCAAGCATTGTGGTGGAGGTAGAGTTGGGAGGTTTGGCATTGACAACATTGTTAAGCGATATTGTGCGGAGTGAAAGAAAGAGACTCAAACCGAAGAGAGTTGATTTGGTATGACGGGAAGGTGCGAAGTGAGATGTTGGTGTGAGTGTGAGAGCGAGAGTAAGAGGGGTGGTCGTGCACTGTGGTACCTCGCAACGACAACAGGAATGCCACAGATTGGTGATGGTGGAGACAATCGCATGTTGCACAACCACCGGCAAGTGCGATCGGAATCGCAACCTGTGCAGAGTTCCATAATCGCCACTGTCGCTGTTGCCTGCAACAGAGCAGTATCAACAATATCAACAGTGCCAACAGCACCGAGAATGTCCAAAGTATTAGCATTGATAGCACAGGCCAACCCTCGCAGGTTATCCACTCACCGTACTTCGATGTCGCGAATAGACTTTCCAACAGATCGGTCGTCTTTGTCGCCGTGAGGACAAGAGACTCGGGCGATTTCAAGAATGCGGTTGCTAATGGCCCCGATGGCACGAATTCTGGCAAGAAGAAGGAGAACACGCTGGGCGTCTCGTACACGCCCTGGCCAATGTCATCCTGAAGGGTCGGGAGCAAGGGCCAGATCAAGGGGCTGTCGATCTTGTAGTCCAAATTCCTCAGGAAGGCCACAATCTTCAGCAATGGTTCCCGGAGCTGTCCATGAGCGACATCCGAATTGATGGAGATCGATCGAGCTTCTTGGTCGAGCAGAATGGCTGCGACCATGGCGCCGAGGTCACCGTAGTTGCCAGAGCCGATACCGTTGTAGTCGCCGCTCTTGTAAGCAGTCACGACAGTCTTCACAAATCGAGGCGATGGGCTCGAGAAACCGAATCGCTGCAGGAGACGCACGGCAAGGAACGGCGCATGGCTGGGGTGATAGAAGTAGTGGTCCAGCACGGCGTCGATCTCGTGATACGCGTCTCTGGGCTCCGGATCGTGCACACTCATGAAGTTGACGGGGTTGCGGAATGAGTACGTGCTGGAATCGACTTTGACTGTGGAGACGAGGTTCTTGTAGTATTTCATGATGCCATACTCGTTGGGCAGCTCGAAGATCGTGTCCACGTCGAGATTGTCGCAGTTTGAACTGTTGTTGGCATTGTTGGTGTAGATCGTCACGCCAGAGACCGCGCCGCTGCAATCACCTCGATTGGTGTAGGCATCGGCATCGTGATACGAGGGTTCAAATGCTCCAATGAACAACACCTCGTACAGCTTGGTCTGATTCCCAACGTCCGTCGCTGTCGTGAACATCGGTTGCTCGACGACGCTGACGTCGCAGATGCATGAATCGTATTGGGAAATACAATTGCCGCCGGTTCCAGAACATCCAGCCTTGATATTTGGGAATTCACCGCCGGCCCATGGCACCTTGAAGAAGTTGATCGTCTCTTCAGACACTCTGGATGGGATCTCGTTGGCTCCGGAGAAGTCCGGATCTACTCGGATTAGCATGTACGAGTATGGCAGCGAATATGCGTTGTTTGCGTGACGGTGGCACACGTAGTGGATGCAGTGCACATTACACATAGACGATTGAAGACAAGTAGCATTCGACGTAAGAATACGAGTTTCGGAGGAGAAGCTTTGGAAAGCCAAGCGATGGGGACCAACGCACGAGACAGAAGCAATCATCATGCACCAATGTGCTTGTCAGGATTCAGGAACGTACCGGGATTGTGCACAAGGGCGACCTCTCCATCAGCAGATACCTTCGCCTTGAGGGAGCAAGACCCTGTCGTCCACTGAAAGTAGGTTGCCCAGCGGTCCGGACCTGCCCACGGATCACGAACGCATTGGCCACCATACTGTGGCAGCATTCGCATGTTGTCGCACTGTTCAAAAACCACACCATCCCTTCCCTCGACTGTCAGCGCTGCACACCGTGACTGAGCCGTGGCGAAGCTGACCCGCTCGGCCTGGTAACGGCAATCGCGTCGCGCGTAGATGTTATTGGACCGGTCGCTGAACTGGATGGCATCCCATCCTTGAGCACAGCAACTCTCCGCAGCCACGGCCAGCCTTGGATTGGCGCAGAGGTTGTTGCGATTGACATGTCGATGGTTGGTCCAATCCGTGATGCGCTTGGCGTTGTTGTAGTATGTCTGCTCAACGCAGGGCTGTCGCACGTATTCGTAGTAGATGGGACTGCCAGATGTGCCAGGTCCTCCTCGCACCTGCACCGTCCTCACCGTGTCGACATCGTACTCTGTGAAGCTGTTGTTTGCGCCGTAGAGGGGAAGGAGGTTGCCTGGGAGAGTGATCTTACCAGGGTATGTGCAGCCGCTGCCGCCAACGTCGGCACAGAGTGCATCGTACAGAGGCGACGACACGTCGAGGGAAAGACGCACGACATCTGGTTGGTTGGTCCAGATCGAGTAGTAGGTGTGCAACTCCGGATACTCCTTCGATCCCAGCAGACGGTAGGTGGCACCCTTTCGTAGATGATGATGCTTCGGCATGTCCACGCACAAGGGAAAGCCATCTCCGATGTAGCCGTTGGAAAGGCTTGACTTGGGGAAGTTGTCGCGCCATCGACTATTGGTTGATGATGTGGCGGGGGTTGGTTTGGCAAGACCGTTTGAAAATGTCAAGAGTGAGCGCGCATTGAGTCAGCGAGTGAATGAGTGAGTGAAGTGGGTCAGCGAGAGAGTCAGGATGCACATATAGTCGCATCAGCACCAATTGTGGGACTTACTTTCGGATCCTCATCGGATCCACTCTCGTCCAGCGGTATTCGAAGTTTCCCCGGTTTGGTTGCTTTTCAAATCCAGTCCATGCTCTGGCGAACGACAAGATGTCGCTGTTGTCATAGGTTGGGACGGTCTCGCCTTCAGCATCCAGCTTTGCTGTCCCGTCTTCATTCAACTGTATCAGCCCGATGCTGAAGAGCTGCATGATCTCTCTCGCGAAGTTCTCATCCGGGAAAGCTGGTCTGCTGTAGTCGATGGAGTACTGAACGCTTTTGGAGTACGCCGATGAAAGCATTTCGGCCATGCGATCGTGGAAGGCCACCTGCTTGAGGACATCGCGATAGTTTCCGAACGCGTTGCGAACGAAGATATCGTAGAAGTCGACCGTGGTCTCCGTGAAGGTCACGTCGTTGAGGCCCGTTGGCGAGATGACTAGGACCTGGCTCAGCGCAAAGGCGACACGTTGGCGCAGCTGATCGAGCGCATTCAATGCGATGTTGGACCACATCGTCGCCTTCTGCCGTTGCAGCATCCCACTGGGGGTCGTGTCATATCGCTTCTCGATGTTGCCCTCGAGCTCGTAGTAGTTGGCGTCGAATCCTGCTCCCAGCTTGGGGTCGTTGGCCACCTCGCCTCGGGAGCCGCAGATGAGGACGCCCTTGCCGTCGGGATTAGTCTGCACCGAACCGTACTCATCCTCCAGTTCCTGTGCCTTGAGGTTGTCGGGGAGATCTGCGTAGGAGATGTACTCGTCGTACCGACCCAGCAGCGGGCGCAGGTCAGGTTCGCTCACGATTTTTTGGAAGAACCGTTCGTTGCCGTTCCAATGGTGGTGGCTTGGGAAGTACAGGATCGATTTGTCATTGTCAGCAAAGTTGTAGATCTTCTGCGGGCCGCCGCCATGGATCAAGGCAAAGTTGGTGAAGTCGTACACATTGAGGTGCATGGGATGAACGTGGCGCCAGCAATTTCCGTCAAAGTCCTTGATCTTGCCCAAGGCGAAGAGGTCGCGGTCGGCCGATTCGCATTCGAAGGTGGCAGGTAGTTGGACATCTTTGAGGTTGGAGTTGGTGTTGTAGTCGCCGATGCTTTCGAAACCTGGCTGTAGCAATGTGGCAAAGACTTGCTCCGTGTCTTCGTGGACGGTTCTGTAATCAGCCGCGTCACATTCAGAGGTGTCGACTCGCATCCATCTGGATGTACGGTAGGCATGAAGTTGGCATGGCTTGGCCAGGTAGGGCACCTGGTCGTCGCCGTCGAAGTAGGTCTCGTTGGTGATTGGGAGGTTGTCGATGGCGTAGACCTGTGTGCGTAGGTGGGTTTGTAGCAGAGCATGGTGGAGTACGCAGAATGACATTGCAACGAGTAGGTGCCATGCACAATGAAGGGAAGGGGCAAAAGAAGGCAGAAGATGAGATGGGATGAGGCATTGATAGTATCATGATCAACAGGCACGAGCGTATGTAGAAAGTACGTCCAGATGATTCGGGTTTGATGATCGTCGTCATGGTCGCAACCATTGCAACAGGCACTGCAACAGGCACTGCAACAGGCACTGCAACAGGCACTGCAACAGGCACTGCAACAGGCACTGCAACAGGCACTGCAACAGGCACTGCAACAGGCACTGCAACAGGCACACATGTATACATGCAATCGCGCGAGAGATTGACTTACATATCTGCCGGTCGCTTCATGCATGGCAAGGAGGAATTCGTGAGAAAGCTTGACGGAGAAGGTTGGTGGAGCGTCGGGACTGCATGCGGTGGTTTCCTCGCTCAGGATGCAATGGTCTTCGTTGAGGAACGATCGTTGTGCGTTCGAGCACAGGACGGTGTTGCCAGTCTCGATGGCCACGCTTCCACCACCGTCGGGGATTGGATTTTCGAGGGTGTTCTCCTGCAGCTGCAGGCGAGGGTCGTAGAGGAGGTACTCGTCGGTGACGCCGTCCGATGCGTTGACGCGGCCGAAGATGGGCTCAAGGCTGTACGACTGCTGCCGCGAAGTGGCATACGCCTTCGGAAGTGCAGCGCAAGCGGCTTCGGTCGGCGATCCAGAGCCATCGATGGATCCCGTGAGGATGTACTCGTCGTTCGATCCGTAGGCCGTGGTCCAGTAGACGCTCTCGTAGTCGTTGTCGTCGATGGGCTTGAGCTGCGCACCGTTCGCAGCAGCAGCGCCAGTGTGGGGGTTTGGAAGATCGATGACGTGCGCAGTCAAGGTTGGATCGGCGGTGATATCCACGGCGGGAACTCCACCGACCAACTCCAGGCATTCGCTCGAATCGTCGTTGGCGAGCTTCATCCAGACAGCGCCGCCGATGGATTCCTGGTAGAAGGTCTCCTCCTCCTGGCAGATCTCGTAGTCCGTGTTGAGCACAGCGGGAACGACGCTGTCGCCAGTGGTATCGAACGGTGTCTGGAAGGACGGAAGGTCGTCGACGATGGTGCGGGCGTGCCCGTTGACGAGGAGGACGAAGGGGGCCGTGGTCTCGGCCTGCCCTGCCAGCGACCGGATCGTCATCGTCTTGCCGCTGTCCTTGACGCTGAATGCAAAGCGTCTCCACCGCGAGTTCTCGTCGCACGGTGGGGGACCCGGACGGACCGGGTAGAAGGCCGCTTCGAGGCGGGGGTTGAGGCGCTTGCGGAAGTACTCGCGGTGCGAGGTGAGGCCAGAGACGGACGGGTCCATCTGATCCTCCACCCATTGCTTGATGGTGGACTCCAGCGGCTGGGTGAGGTCCCAGTCATCCAGCGCCTGGCGTGTGGTGCCGTACGTGCTCTGCTCCAGGAAGCGCGCCACCGCGGCCTTCTTGTCCACGTCGGTGGTGAGGTCGAGGTGCGGCGCGAAGGAGGTGAGCACGAAGATGTCGTTGGACTCGTCATCGGGGGCTGGGAGAGGCACGTTCATAGTGCACGCAGAGCCGCCGCAAGTGATCTGGAACGAAGCGCCGTCTCCAGCGTAGAAGCCGGGAGACAGCTCCCAGTCGCTGCCATCGTAGCTGCGAGCCACGGGAACGACCGTGGCGGAGTTGGTGAGCTTGGTGAGCGTGCAGAGGCCGTTCGGCCCGTGCTTGGGCAGCGAGATGAAGGAGTCGGTGATCGGGGGTGAGGATTCGCCAGCGTTGGGGCAGGAGTAGGCCTGCTGCGCATGCACGGACGGGAGGGCTGCGAAGATGCTCGCGGCGACCAATGCCAGCACGATGCAGCGCGAGCTGGACATCGCTCGTGCCATTGGCGATTGTTGGCTGGCCGCGTTGATGGTGCTGCGCGTGGCATGGGGCGTGCTGGTTGCCATGCTGTGCTGTGGGAGCGTACTGGCGTGTACCGCACTCTGAGTTGACTTGTTGGGTGGAGGGACGTTTGCAGATTTTATGAAACAAATGTTGTGATGGATGCACCAGTTCAACGAGTGCTATGTTCCGTGTGGTGCCGATGTCTGGGCTGCTTTCGGCGTTGCGGAAACCGAGCCACAAAAGTTGTGATGGAAGTGAACAATGGCGGGGATAAGGCGTCTCGCCGCTCAGACGCGTGAGGCCTTCACGTAGCCAATGATAAAAGGAGAGCGCCACGAAAGCAACGATGTTGCCGCTTTCATGTTTTGAGTGGCTCTGTGGTTCGCACTGATACTCGCACAAGTACATCCGTCTCCGACTGGGATTGGCCGTGATGGCGGGTCAGCGTGGAGAATTGCTTTTTTTGGCTCGTCTTTGGTGCGCACTTTGTGACGATTGCTCGCGTTGTTTTGTTTGGAGGCACTGGCCAAGTCTCACTCAACAGACCGATTTGGGTTGTTGTGGAATTTGGCGGAGTAACTGACGCTCACGATGTCTGACTGGCGACAACGCAATATGTGTGTTCATATCATGTGTGTCTCTTTCATGTCGTACATATGATTATCCGTGATAGCCTATAAATGAAGTGTCGGATTGTTGTTGCTTGTTGTGACTGAACCGCTTCTGACGAAATGTCATACAAGACTGCAACTCATAAATGTTGGAATGGGAAACGATGACCATTCGTTTCGCACTGCCGTTCAAGGCGCTAGCAAATACACGTCCACAAGGAGAGGAAAACGAAAGAAATGGGAATTGGGAACCACTTCTCGCCGAATCTTTGCTGTTCATCCCTGTCTCGCGCAATCTTTCGCGCCGTGCTGTGCTGTGCTGTGCTCACACACTCTCCTCCTCCCTGCATCGCAATCGGAATCGCTGCTCGGCGGCGACAGTCCCAAAAGAGAGGAGCTTTCGAGGAGGACAACAAGAACCACACATTGATGTGCGTACGATATGCATCATAATTACGAGTGTATAGAATGTAGCAGCGGTGCACGAGGATTTATGATCCGCTTCCCACCATCCGCGTCGGTCTTGGTGCGTTTCGGCTCCTGTATCGCAAGTTCCTCTGGATCATTGCGAGCGGTCATTTTCGTCCACCCTCCATGTTCGTCGGCAACAACTTCGGCCACTGCCCAGACGAGCATCGGGGGACCACAGGCGCATGGTTCGTGTGGTCACAGGAGCCAGTCCCCAATCCCAGAAAAGTCCAGTGCCAACCTAGACTCCCTGTTGATGCCTTTTCGCCACAAGGGAGGACATGGGGGAGAACACAAGGGAGGCTGCATCCTTTCTCACATCCAAATGCACCGTGGTACCATGTGAACGAGTAATTGTACTCATGTTCGTACGGAACGTGGTGGATCACCGAAGAGACCGTGTCCTTCGGCTTTGGGTGGTGCGAGCTTGGTATCCAATCCCACGGAGACAGCAAAAGCGAAAGAGAGAAATAGAGCAGCCTTGATGCGATGTCTTGCTTACCAATACCTTGTCCCCGTCTGTTGTGTGAGGATTTATGATTCCATCCTCTGCAGGTCTCCGCTTCGACTCCTCGATCCGCCTCTGGACTCAGACTCGTTTCTTGGTTTCTGAAGCGAAGGACTCGGATTCTGAAAGCCGATCGCCGCCGCTCTTTGTGGTCAATGTGCGACCATGTCTCTCCCTCTCTCCAGAACCTGTGAGCGCATCGACTTCATCCTGGGACAACTAAAAAGTCCCTGGAATGCAAGGTGATAGACACAAGAGCGGTCACGATCTCCACTCCTGTTTCCACATTGTGACTGCGACCGATGGGACCGCAGCCGAAGTGTGCACCCTCCTTGGATGGAAGCATCCCTGCCTCGCCAACAGTCAACACGCAGACACGGTGCGTCAATCCTCTATCTTCAGCCGGTGTAATGCAATAGTGCATTTGACTGCACTCAGCAGCATATTGCCAATATTCGTGCAATACAATTCTATTGTGATGGCACATTGCCTCGAGTACACACTGTGCGAGTAGCGCACTATCACAGAGAGCCGAGCTGCGCCAGATGAACCCGAAAGGGATGTCCGCAACGGAGCTGTATGGTATAGTAGCACACCATGTGAACACGAGCGACGCATCGCTCCAGATAACTATGGAGGAATAACCCTCTGGAAAGCAAATCTGTTGCTGTCGTCTCGGCGGACATTGTCCAATCCAGAATGGTGTTGTTTTCAGTCGTGGACCGTTGGATGGTGTGAACGATCGATGGTTGAATCGTGAATGAAATAGACGGTCCAACTACTCTCACTATTGTACGTTTTGAAGCATTTCACACAACTCCAAATTGATTGTATTCATGTCTCAATGTTGCATATCACAAGAAGACCATCTGCTTCCGATCAATGTTCGCTTTCGATCGAATCGTGTGCTCGAGAGGCGGCAATCCCACAGTTGGGGCGACCTGGCTTCATTACTTCAAGAAGTAGTTCTCATTTCCCCCCTTCATTGGAACGTGTTCGAGAGGCGGCAATCCTGCATTTGGGGCGACCTGGCTTCGTCACTTCAAGAAGCAGTTCTCATTTCTCCCCTTCATTGGAACGCCATCGATGGAAGGTTGGCATCACACGCCTGCCATACCTCATTCGTTCACTCACATCCAACGCCTTCAACATTGCACGGTGTCAAAACATGCGCTGTCTCCAAACGTTTCTTCACGAACAAGGGTGTGAAGCACAAAGGAGCAGTGCCCATCGCCGTTGCGTCACGCCTCACACTCCGCGCGACAGAACACATCAACACACATCGCAGCGCAACACACCATTCGCAATCACTCCCTTCCGCCACAATTAATCCATTCATCAATCGAAAACACGCGAACATCACCACCACCACCACCAACAACAACAACATAATCATCATTGAATGCACATCATCATTGACACGGCCAACCGTTCTCACGTTGACTTGATAAAGAGTGCCCTACGACTACTCTCAAGGATAGGACCATACGAGTGGACAGTCCAAGGCGCACCATGGCAGCCGAAGTGAACACCGAGGCGACATCAGCCACACCCAAGACCGCAGATGGCGCCATCGAAGACCCAGTTGCTGCGCAAGACAACGGCAGCACCAGCAATGGCACGAATGCAAGCATGAACAACGGCATGGACAGCACTGCACATGATGCTGCGGACGACAGCATGTGCAACAAGGCAAAACGAGGGGTGCTGGGATCATCGCGCAGGCGCGCCTCCTCCTTCGTTTACCTGACGTCCAAGGAGCACAACTTCTTGCAGGAGCTTTCCATGGTCGGAACGGACAGCGAGATCGAACTGGCATGGGAACGACTCCATCAGGAGGAACTCATGTTCATGCCATCGGTTGCTCATGATGCCACAACCAAGCCAGCCGAGCTAAGCAGGCATGACGCTGACTCCACTGCTGCTGCTACAACAACTGCTACCACAACAACTGCTGCGACTGCAACTACAACTGCAACTGACGTGGAGGTGAAAGCAAACGCAAGGCCACCGCTGCCGAGAATCCCAAAGCCCACATCATTTGCGTCCAACGCAGCTGGTCTTCAAAATGGCGATGTGAATGGCATCAATTCACAGGATTCCGTCCACAAGAAGATGGGCCGGTCCACATCAGTGGGTTCCGCCCGTCGCAACCAGGTGCTGCAGCAACGACGTCAGCAGCAACCGGATGGCAAGGACTCGCCACACGTGCTTCTGTGGAAGGCACACGAGCAAGGGTTGGGGACCTTGGTCACGACGTCGAATGCGACGGGTGCGGGGACGCTGTTCGTTCCAGCCGATGCGCCGCCACATCTCTGGCTGCAGTCGCAGGCAAAAGCCAACCAAAGGGACAGATCGTCATCGACCAACCAATCGGCGTCAACCACAGCAACACCTCCAACCGTCATCCAGCCACTCCCATCCACTCTCCGGATTCCGCAACGCCGACGAAACAGCAGCCACGGCAGCAACAGCAACAGCTTGAGCAGCTACTACAAGTCCGCCGCTGCGCCAGGAGCCAACAAGAGGCTGTCATTCTGCGGCAGTGTTCACAGCACCACCTCGGCCGCATCATCGTTGACCCCCGATGACATGCATCGCTTGCATGCTGCAGCGCACGCGATTTTCCGAAGCAAGGTGCAACGCAGATCGATCAAACTCCCTGCCTCCGTCACTCTGCAGCAGAGGTTGCAAATGCAGCAGCAACAACGCGACATCCCAACTGCAAAACTCAGACGCAAATTTCAGCGTTCCCAATCGCTGACCGTCGCTGCAGCATCCTTTGCAAACAAGACAATGGCAGCATCGCGGCTATCGCCAATGCCCAAGCGATCGTCGATGTCAAAATCACAGTTTGGTGCCCTCGCATCTCAGCCAATGCCGCTGGCCCGACGTGGCAGGACGAAGTCAGTCACCTTCTCGGAGGGAGCAAACGATGGTGCCATTCCGACGCCAACTCCAACCTTTCGCAGGCCGAAGCTTCTGGCTCGCAGACAGTCGGACACATTGGCCTACGCCTCATCGTCGTCATTGCCAATCGACGATGCTCCTGTGCCAACGTCGCAACCAAGCACAGCTCGTCTTGCAAGGATCGCATCTGACGCAGGATCCATCGCGTCCTTTGCCAGCATCCGCCCGGCCACCGCAATTCGAAGCGACTCATCCACGACAGTGGCAAGCATTGGCAATGTGAGCATCCCACCGATCCAACCGGCAACAGCGCTGCGATCACAATCGACAGCCACAGTCGATACGTTCCCCCCAATCCCTCCAGGCAAGGCGATGCGCGGCAATTCCATCTCAACAGAGACCAGCATCCCACCTATCCAACCTGCGACGGCCATCCGGTCCGAATCAACTGCTACCAACAACACCTTCCCACCGCTCCCACCGGGCGTTGTGATGCGAGGCGAGTCAGTTGCCACCAACATGACGAATGCGACCATCCCATCCATTCGTCATGCGACAGCGTTGCGTTCCCAATCCACCATCTCGACGGACAGCGAGTTGCCCTTGCTTCAGAATTCGGCACCAGCAACATCGTCACGTGTTCAATCAACCGCGACCACTGCGACATTCCCACCCATCCAACCCGCAACTGCCGTGCGGTCCGAATCGTCCACCGCCACTTTTCACGATGCATCAACACAGCAATCATCTGGAGTCGTCAACCAAGACGACACCCCGATCACAGCTCCCACCACAACCACGCAGCTGTGCTTCCGCGATGCTGTCGTCACCATCCCACCACCACCATCCGTCAACGCGGCAGAGATCCTGCGCGCGCAGTACGAGGCTTCGGATCAGGTGGCTATGGCATGGGCGACGGCCGGCAACATGTCGTCATTTGCAACAAGCACATCGCAGTCCTCGCAAACCAACAGCCAACACGATCAAGAACAGCAGCAACAAAATCCCCCTCTTGATCATGTTCCTGCTACCATTCCGACTGTCCCAACTGCGGCCACAATGCCGAGCGCCGCATCGACTGTCACAACCATCGAGTCTGCTGCAACGGCAGATTCTTCAATGGATCTTGACACCATGAGTCAAGCTTTGCCTTCGTCAACACCATCAGACGCCAAGATGCCTTCCCTCACCACGGAAGAACATGATGCGCCAACAGGGGCATCCGACACGCCCACAGCCAAGAAGAGTCCACCAAAACCTGTCCTGTTGCGCCTGGCATCAAGAAACAATTACGACGGCGAGGGTGTGGAAGTCAGCGAAAGTCCGTCGAATATGTTGCAGCAGCAGCAGCAGCAGGGTTCGTTGCAGGCAACGGAAGATGCCACAGCACATGGCCAAGACGACGATGGTCAAGATCAGCAGCAGGAACCAGTGGTGCTGGATTACACTGATGTGGATCACAGCGCCGCCGTCGAAAACGCTGGGTCAAGCGAAGGGGCCTATCATCACTGGCAGCAACAGCTACAACAACGGGCACAGCAACAACCTCCGCAGAGCATCATCTGGTTCTCTCGACTGTTGAGCCATGGAAACACACCGATGGATCAGAGCCATGGCAACCATTACCTGTCAACCTCATTTGATGAATCGTCGTACTACCACTACAAGGACGGTTTCCAGAACCAGGGCGCTTTGTTCAACCAAGATGCGCACGATGACATCTTTCGCATTCGTCGTGCCGTGTCGCACGACAACGATCAGTCGTTCATCCCAGAGATCATCGCCACAACGTCTGCACCAAATCTGGAGATGTCGAAATATTCCTCGCATGATCCCTTGGATGCCTCCACTATTGGCACACAGCGCGATCCGGAAGCCCTCAGTCACTTTGATACGCAGCATGCCCACCGCATGCACTCTGAGGACGGCGATACTGATGACGACGACGACGACGACGACTACCAGGACTCTTGGGATATGTCATCGGTGCCAGACAACGAACGGTTCGACAGCTGGAACATCATGAAGGACGATTACGCGAACGGTTACGGAGGTGGTGGCACGTTGGGATTTTCCATCCTTGGCACATCGGCGGACGATGTGGCGGCGTCACCTCATGTCCTGAGCCCTCCGTTGATGGAATCACTTCAAGGATTCTTCCCGTTTTCCAAAAATGGAGAAAACTTCTACCTGAAGTACTCCCTCGTCCGCGACGGCGCATCCCTCGGGTCCTTCCTTCAGCATGCAAGAGGGGCGCAGTACACAATACTGGCGCTGGAGACGGTGGATGGCGAAGTGTTCGGCGCCTTCACCGGCCAGGCATGGCGGAAGACATGGAAGTACTTTGGCACAGGCGAATGCTTCCTGTGGCGGATGCGCAATCACCGCTTGGCGCCGAAGAGCCGATCCGTTCTGGAGCAGGCGCAGCTGGAAAGCGAGATCGATGTCTTCCCGTATGCCGGTGCCAACGACTACATCCAGCTCTGCACGAGCGATCGACTTGCGGTTGGATGGGGCACCCCTGCCGATAGCACCGGCCCCATGCCAATTCCCACCGTTCCATCCTCCTCCTCTTCTCACAACTTCTACGACGATGACGATGGCGGACAAGAAGCAGGCGAAAAGAAGGAGGAATATCCACACACGGCCACCAACTACACATCAACCCACCTGGACACCATTGGTGGTCCAGCGACGGGTAGCAGTGGCCTCGACACCAACACGCACACCAGCAACAACAACAGTGACAGAACACAGCAACAGCAGCAACAGCCGGACTGGGGATTTGGTTTGGTCATCGAAGGAGATGATCTGCTCCATGGAACAACGTCCCCGTGTCTGACATTCAACAGCCCATCACTGTCGAAGGTGCACAGCGACGGAACCAAGTTCGAAATCGTCAATCTCGAACTCTGGACGTTAACACCGTGCTCAACAGAAGCAGAGGCTGAGAAACTGGAGCTCTCGCGATTGTTTTTGGAACGCCATGCGGCATGGCCATAGGCACGAGCTATTCCAAGCGATGTGGAGTACTCTGCATCGAAAGTACTGATGCACTGCTTCAGAGAGATCCGTCAGGACCACCGATCCGGATTGCGCAGCTACGAGCGACATGAAACCCGTTCAGTGAAATCATCATTGAGACTGTTACTACATTGCCAAGCTATCATGTGCACTCGTCCAATACCTAAGATACTAACCGCTCAGACTCAGAGCATACTTTCCACTCAAGAGGATCATTAGCACTTTTCTTGTAGTTGTACTCATCGTTGTGCTCCTCCTCCAGAACAGAGCGATGCTCCGACCGTTCCTGTGATGGATGTGATGCTCACTTTTCGTGCCAACTCCCTCGTGTCTTTTCGAAGACGAGGATGGGAAACATCATACCTGTAAAGTACGACTATGAGCAAGACATGGACATAGAATCCCACAAGGGGGATGGATTGGATTGACGTGTGTAGGAGTATTTCCTACAAAGAAAGGGAGACAGAGATCGGCGCATGCCCACAGTCGCATGTGGCATCACGTGGCAAAGCGCTCTCAGGAGGGCACGAAACGAAGCCAGTACGGGAGAGTGCTCACTTTTTGCGCGAACCAAATAACAACAAAACCCCAACACAACAACAAACAAGAAAGAAAGCAGAATCAACACCAGTAACAACACCAATAACAATAGTAGCATCACCACAACAGGCAAACACAATCAACAATGAAGTTCATTTGTCTGGCATCCATGCATGCTGTTCGCAGAAGCGGCTCAACCTCTGCTTCCTTCGCAGGTCTTCGTGCCAAGAAGTTGGCATGCATCCCAGATCATGCCTCTGCCCCCATTCGTCGTGGGTTTGCTGCAGATGGTGCTGCAGGGGGTGCAAGTAAGAATGGAGATCAACCAGCTGCTTTCCAGATCATGACTCAAGACGACTTTGCACTGGCAAAGCAGGTGGCCATCGTTGCTGTCGTTGGTGGTGGCATTGGTGCTACTGTTGTGGGCAACATTATCAAACTCTTGGTCGATGACAGCATCAACAAGAATGCAGCCCACACCAAGGATATCATCGACTATGTGGACCAGACTGTGGAACACCGTATCAAGGAGACTTTCAAGGGCACCACCAAAGAAGCGCGCAATTAACAAACGGACAACGTGGCCAGTGTCGCAGGAGGCCGGTTTGTTCAAGGTGATGTGGAAGGGTTGTTGCTCCTTCCTTTCCATGCAGCGTGGAAGCTTTGCCTCTGGCTTGGCACATCTTTGGCAAACATGTCCCGCACCAACACCAACACCAACACCAACACCAACAATAACAACAAACCAACCAGCTGATCTCTTTCATATGCACTCTACTGTGACACCCATACCATGGATGCCATGGAGGGCAAGAACAGAATGCAGCACACTCCTCATGCTTGTTCATAGAATGATTTGATATAACATTATGACAACAAATAGCAATCATCATCGCAAATCATTCCTCCTGTAATATTCGTATGAGTACATTTGTTCGACCGCAGTCGATCGAGCAGCGTCATCTTGCCTCAGACATGAGCAGCCCAGATCATGGGTTCCTTTTCTTGCTTGTTGGCTTGATGACAAACCAATCAGCATGCCCGCAGAACAAGCCATCATCCTTCCATCCGGTTGCCATTGGCATCTCATCCGTGGGTCTGTAAGAGTGCGCAGAGCGGCACGGAGTCGAACGGAGTTGAGTATCAACATGCGTCCAAGTGCGCAAGTACGAGTAGTGTCGACAACAAGATGATGGAAGAATCAAGGTGGAGGCGAAGTGAGAAAGCGGCGAGGATGGATGATTCCATGAACGACAGATCACTGCGTCGCTTCATCACTGCGTACATATCATATCATAGCATGACCATGAGCACAAGCACCAGCTCAATTCCGTTTGTGTGCTCATGTTAATACATGATATCAAGCATCTGTGCTCTGACCGAACTTCCCGCTTCGATGATTCAGTCTTTGGATGCTTGGTTTCGTTCCCAACAAGACCGCCTGCATCGATCAGATCACTCCCAAATCCCGAGCATGCGCCACACCAGTCAATTCCATCGCCCACGCGATTCATCAAATACGCTGCATCACGCCTGTCGATGACCGCGGTGAAGAAATCATCATCGTCAGCGCCATTGTTGGTGCTGCTGTGGATATTGTTGTTCGTGACGTTCATGGTGATGATGGTGGTGGTGTTGTTGTGAGCGCATCCATTCCTTTTCGTGGCGCTGGCGGTGCTGATGTCGTTGGAATCGAAATTGGCATTGTTGTTGTTGTTGTTGTTGTTGTTGTTGGTGGTGGTGGTGTGGATACTGGCCAGCAGTTGCTGCCGTTGCTGCCGCTGTTGCTTCTCGTGGTACTGGTGATGCTGACGATGATGTTACACATGGGAAGGAGCAATCGCATGGGGGGTGGACCATCGGAGTGGTCTGCATCGTCATGGTCTCGTTGCAATTGTTGGTGACAGCAACGTACTGGATGCTGTGCTGCACATGGCAAGGAAGCATGGCAAGGAAGCTTCCAACGGTTGGGAGGGAGACGATCGTGGCGCACCAAGCCATTGTTGATCGAAAGATGCTGCTTCCGCCCATCCCTGTGCAGGATGCGAATCGGCACACTCCATTGCAGAGACTCGATGTAGCTGGCTTGCATCGGTGGAATGACGACGACGATGGTCGTATCATTCATCACGCTTGCTTCGGGACACAGCGCAGATCCGGCGCACACCTCAACTTGGTTGATGAGCAAGGTGAAATGTGTGCCTGTGATTGTGCTGTCGGTGTGCTTGATGATGTCAACTTCGCCAATGCTGTGGAAGCGGGTCTGTGGGGAGGAATCTCCCACCCAGGCATGAATCTGGCCCGTAGAACACCGCACAGAGCGCATGGGTGGAGATTAGATGTCCTGGCGGGGTTGCAGCCACTGATTTGATCCTCCTGTAGAGGACAGGCTCCTCCCGTGGAAGGTCTTTTGATCTTTGTCTGCCCCAGCAATACCTCGTGCAACGACCACTTCCAATCAGCTGTATCTGCTCACACCACGAGTACGAATACACAGATCGGATAATAGATTGCATTCTCGCGCAATGTGCGACACTCCAGGGAGGCGCGGTAATCCCTATCATCGGCGTATCACAAAAGGGTATTTTTCGTAGCAAAACGGTGTTCCACACCTCTTTTCATGCTTTTTACTCGCGATTCCTGATGCTTTCTGTTACGACATCCTGTGTCTGTATCGCATGTACTGCGGAAGTCGTGCTTCACCCCATGCGCAATGGGCGATATTTGGCACCCCCCTGGTTTTTTCCGTTTCTGCTACGTGACTTCTGGGAAGGAGGCATGCTGGTGCAAGAGCCACCCAAGTCACTTGTAGCGGACGAGCTCCTGGGCGTACCAAAGCATAGTGCAATGATTTGGATTGTCTGTTGCGACGATCATTGTGAATAGAGCAATAAATGTGGAATAGAGCGCAGAGGCGGCAAGTGTGCCAACATAGTATCATATGATATAATAGATGGTTGTGAAGGTGACGTTGTAATACAATTTTGATGACTTGTGTACCCGTATGCAATGGATGACTTCTAGGAAATGGTAGACTGCTCAACCCAAACCAGTCGCAAGAGTCGATGCCATCGGCTTGCTTGTCTCGTTCGATCAACACGTGACGAACACAGACCGCTCATGTGAGTCCCAGGTGCGATACCTGCAGTGGAAAAGGGCCGTTCTGGCGGCGACGAATCTGTTCTGCTTCGCATTCGCACCAACCGACGCCAGCTCAATGGGGGGGCTTTCTTGGCACGCAGCGCAGTTCGTGATCTTCATCAGGTAGGGAAGTTACATCAGTTCTACGTGGGAATGTGGAAAGAGTCCCAGCGAAAAGGGAAATACGACGAGGCGAATGGAAATATAAAATAAATTATATTGTAATTCCGGCCCTCTCTCCCCAGCAATTCCACCCAAAAAGGGAAAAATCTCACACTGCCATCGTCTTGATATCCGTAAGGAATTTTTCGGGACTGAGGAGTCCACTTACGGCTAAGTGGATTCCTCAGTCCACTTACCATTTTTGTTGTTTCGTAAGTGGACTCCTCAGTCCAGTTACCGTAAGTGGACTGAGGAGTCCACTTACGACTACAAAAAAAGTAGTCGAATTTCGCTCATCTGAGAAAAGACTACTTCGACCACCCCACCCTGTCACATTTTTTGGATTCTTCGTGTTGTTGTGTGTAACCTTGTGCACACAGCGATTTTGCATTGAGACGCACCTCCTCCGTTCTTTCCTTACACAAATACTCTCTCCATCCCCACAATAACAGCAATCAACACTGACTCTACTCTGCATTATATTGTCTTTCTCTACTGTTATGATACTGTCGTGCTACTGTTATGCTACAGTCATCCTTGCGAGCCTCTTGTGCGTGGAATACGTTGGTGTACATAAATCGTATTGCATATCATCGTTTCCGCTTCCTTCCATGCAGACCGTGCGTTATGACCTCTGTATCTCTGCTCTGGATCCTGGCTTCGGCGGCTGCCTTGTGCGCAGCTTGTATTGCTGCTTCCAGATTCAGGACAGGCACCCTTGAGCTAATTATTGTGGCTGTGTTTGTTTGATTTGCCTTGGCAGTGGTGGTTTCACCGTCAGCATTGTCATTGCTTTCGTTGCTCATCTCTCTTGCTATCTCTGTTACTGCATCTGTAGCTGTGGTGGTTGTCTCATCTGTGTTTGCGCTGGTAGAGGCGTTCATTGTGGTGGCTTCTCCCATTGATGCTGGGCCTTCACCTTCTCTACCCATTCGACAGGCTCCTTGTGCACAATTCGATGACATAAGTTGTGAACAATGATTGCGTCCGCTCCTTTTGGGATGTTTCTTAACGCCATGGTTAGGGCAATGCCACATGTCGTGAGCCACTCCTGTTTGTCAGCTTCGATGTATCAGCAAGCATACAAGTTGCATCCTGGACAGATCCAGTGTCTACACACTGAACATGCAACACAGGTTCCCCTCACGTCTGGACAGTACCTTGCTGCATGCTCACCCTGCCGCAATCCTTGGTCATTTTGATCTCCTCCTTGGGATCCATCGTGGATAGGCTGGCAAGCATTCCTTTTTATTTTGACGGTCCTCGGGGCATCCCCGTGGACGCATCTCGCCATCTTCGACGGCTGACCCGCCTGCTGGAATGATATCAGTGTTGTGGGTCGCTGTCTCCGTGCCTCCCTCTTGTTTCTTGCCCTTTCTTTCGTCTGCAGCCATGACTGCGAGCAACTTGCGCAACCGAGCAATGATTCATCCCATCAACTTGTTCAGGCTTCACTCATGATTTACTCTGCTGGGATATTGTTCGATGGTGCCAGTGTGGCCTGCTTCAATTTCATGATCGGAGTGTGCCTCTGTTGCGTAGTGAATCAATCAGTGCAGTGCCACAAACATGGTTTGTAGCTGTCAACCGACTGCTATGCAATGGATTGTTGCAATGAGTGGGGACGCTTTGTGCTGCTGGATGAGCTTTGTTGTTATGTCAGACCCACCATTCAGGCAGTTCCATACAGCACAGTTCAGGGGAGGAACGTCTTCACTGGAGGTACTGGGAAAGCAAGAATGTTGTGGTGGGTTTGTCAAGTCTTCTTGTGATGGAATACACCATCCCCTGTGATGTTCCACAGGTTCTTGCTTGCCCTGCAGAACTTGTTCGTTTTTGGGTTCAGCTTGCGAAACTCTGTATGGAGCGTCTTGGATGATTGCTGATCTGCCCCTGGAATTTTGGGGAAGGCAAACGCCAAGAGCAAACGGGATGCATCTTCAGGGACGTTCTCAGAATGATGCAAGAGGCCAAGGGAAAACCTCGTTCCTACAATGCACAGGATGTTTCCCTTTTTGTCTCCTGTCACCCAATCGAGCGTTCATGTGAGTCAGTGGTTGTGGAAAAGGGATCCACAGTTGTGTGAGAAGACAGATGAGGTTGGTACGGAACAAGGTGAAGCCATTCGGACATGGAGAACCTGTGTTGCATTTGCCACAAGGCACACTTACCAATCGCAATCAGAGCTCCTCTCACACCATAGACACATATGCATGGTGAAGCACCTGAATCATTTCTTCGTCTGCCCGGAAGAGTGAGTGATATGTTTTATCTTGTGCATTCAGATATAGATGGGTGCTAGTTGGGAAATTGTGCACATGTTCCACATTTCCGATGCGACTCCCCTTTCAGTTTTGTGTTCTGAGTTGTTCTCGTCTTCATCTCTACAATGAATACCTCATTGTGTGCATCATTGGTTGGATCCCCCACAATGCTCAGGAAATCGATGGAGGCACGTACATAGGTTTTGCTCTGTTTCCGGACGAGGCCAGCATGAAATGCGGCCTTGATGGTCATGTTTATTCCACCCACATGTTCGCAGTCCATGACTGCTCTCATCAGTAGTTCCTCGTCTGCGTGTCCCAGACATGTGTAGGCATAGGATATACCATGCCAGGCCTTCATGAACCATGCCTGCAAAGCCGTCTTTGCAAGCCGTTGCTGTAGTCCCAGCAACTGGAGTGATGCGGTGCCATCACTTCGTTTGCTGAGCACATCATTTATGTTGCGTTCTCCTTGTGTATCAGTCTGGAGACTGGAGTTACTGTTCCTTGTTGCTGCTGTGGCTTTGTCTGCATTGTTGGACGGGGGTGAAGGATTGCTGTGCTCTGAGCTACCTCTATTTTCGCGTGCAGCTGTGCTATCATCTGGTAGGCATGCATCAGTGAATGTTGATGTGTCTGCAGCCTCTGCTCTACTGGAAGCACCTGCATTCGACGCGGATGTGGCAGTAGTGGATGGACCAGAGGCAGATGTGCTCGATGCTGCAGTGTTGGAAGCTGGCGTGCCTGATGTGCAAGGGGTTGGTGTGTTGAATGTGGACGATGTGGATTGTGAGGCAGGTGAGCCTGAAGTCTTGGGCGCAGATGCCGCAGCTGCGGCTTCATCAGTGAGGTGTGTGTTACATGCCGAAGTTTGAAGATATGGAGGATTGAGCTGGAGATGAAGGGAGAGCGAAAGTGCTGGCGACTGAGGTTGTAGATGTTCAAGTCTGCCAAGCAGACAAATATTGTCCTTGATGGCAGTGGACGGACTTTGTGCGCCTTGATGCTGGTGTGAGTCGAGATGGCCTCGTCCATCTAGAAGCAGATGACCTCGTGCTGTGCGTTGTAGATGTGGATGGAGGAGGAGCTGATGTGGCAGACATCAATGCGGACGATGTGAATGAAGGGGAGGCACAGCAATTGCATGTACTAGGTGCAATTGTATACCTGCCAAAGTCGCGGTTGATGCTGGCTGCAGCATCACTTGACTGCTGGGTTGCAGCAGCCTGGGCAACACTGAATCCCTTCTCATGGGCGATGTCGTGCGGGTCCTGCAGTTGTTTGTTGTCTGGCTAGGAGATGGGATGGAATGGTTTGCATTGGTCGAGGCAGCCATCATTGCAGTCTTGTAGAGGATGTCCATGTCCTTTGAAAGCTGCTTCATGCACAGCCGTTGAAAACGGTTTGGCAGCATTGTGCAGTGCTTGCAATTTGCCTTCCCATGGGTGCTCAGGGTGAGGCTGAGCTTTTTTGCAACGTCTTGGCTGGACGCTTGTTTCCATTGTGCGAGCACAGACAGGTGCAGACTTTCTGCTGAGCAGTCATCCTCTGACCATTGCGCAACAGAGGCTCGTAGGTTGGCCTCCAATTTTGCTGAGTTGTCTGGTTCATTTGTGAGCTGCTTGTAGTGCACCTTTGCATCAAGCAAGGCCTTTCCCACAGCAACACAAACTCTGCCGTGTTGGGATCCAGCATCTTCCATTGCAGGCCCATAGAAGCCACTCGTTCTGGTTCTGTCAGAGCTGGTTGTTCAACAGTTTCGGATGTGCTGGTTACAGATGTGCTGGTTACAGATGTGCTGGTTGTAGTTGTGTTAGTGCAAGCATCATTGGGGATGATGATGTTGGCGGCAGCAACAATGGCAGCAATCAGCATGGCTGCTGGTGCATCGTTGGCCACATGAGCATTGCCAACAGGGTAGACTCCAGTATCGACGTTGTTGGAGTCAACATTGCTTTCGTTGTGGACACCAAGGATGTCATCATTGTTGTCACTGTCAAGATGGATTGGGGTATCAATAACCCAGTCTTCGTATGAACTGTCAGTGTCATTGTCGCTGTGGTTGGTGGCGTCTGCTGTGTGCTCGATGAGGGATGCGATGTCAGGCAAAGTACTCACGATGAAACAAGCTTCTTGAAGCTGGTGGGAACCTAAACGGTGTTATATTAGAGCAACATTTGATGATGAAAGACGTTGATGGTACTGAAGGGGACGACAAATACGATAAAAAGCTTGTGGTTACACACAAAGTTGTTGTGTTACCGTCTACAAGTCTATTGAAGTCCAAGGATGCGGTTGACAACACGTAATTCAACGCGACAAAATACGAAGCCAGCATCACAACCAGAACGCAACCGAGAGAAACAGGGAATTTGGAGGAGGTGGAGTGGTCAAAGTAGTCTTTTCTCAGATGAGCGAAATTCGACTACTTTTTTTGTGGTCGTAAGTGGACTGAGGAGTCCACTTACGGTAACTGGATTGAGGAGTCCACTTACGAAGCCCAAAAATGCAAGGGGGTCGTAAGTGGACTCACCAGTCCACTTACGAAAACGCCCACACAAAAAATTCCTTACGGATATGAAGAATACGCTGAGAATAAAAAAAAGAATTATATTGTAATTCCGGGTGGAATTACAATTTATTTCTTTGGGAGAAGGAGGAGCAAGTAAGGGGCCAAATCATCAGAGAATAGGGGGATATCGCATTTCACATTGCGAGTCCCACGGTACAAAATAACCTGATAATGACATTTTTAGAGGGGCGACATGCGAACTTCCCCCTCGGAAAGTGAAACTCGATTGCGTTTTAGGAGCCAAAAACACAATTGAGTTTCACATTGCAGTCCCGGCAATCCAACCTTCCACGTGTTGGAACGAAACCAACGACCAATCATTTCTCTTCATTTGCAGCAATGTTGAGTCGTCCTTGTCGTGCTGATGATAGTTTTTATGAGATGCTAATGATGATGAAACTAGCATTCCGAATGAGGGGTGCATGGAGCGATAGAGAGTGATTGCGATGTCGAATATGCTTGTAAGCTTCACATATGATATCTGCGCGCAAGTATCAAAGGCCCCCTTCATGATCCAGCTGAGGAATCTTTGCTCATATCCTATTTCACCCGATGCAACATCCGCGGCGTGTTCCTGATGCTCTGAGGATTAGTGTAGTCAGATACGACCAGGGACTTCGACCAACGGACATTTTGCATCCTTTGGAGATCCTGAATGCCATATCAGAAGTCGTTGGTGGTCTCCAATCACCCCAACATGCAATCGCAATAGTTCTGTGTAGACTGCGTGAAGAGCTTCTATTGGACAACAAACTGCTGATCTATCTCCATAATACGGTGATCAAGAGGTCTCTGCCATCGACATTGGCAACAGAACCTTGAACAAACCGTGAATTAGCAGGGACAAAGTGCTTGCGCATCTGTTGCCGGACCTCTGTTGGTGGCAAAGTTGAGACAGAAGAGATGGCAACGAACCTCTCACAACACGAAACTCCTAAGAGGAGAAAGAGGGATGTGTGTTGCGTACAACTCAGAGCACACCCATTAACGATCCTACCATCCTTTGGTCTCAACAAGTGATGCGATAACCTGCAACGAAGCATTCAGATCATGACAGTCTAAACTCGAACTCTATTCTACAGAAGAGAAGCCGATTCAGTCATGTTGGTCGTCTTTCTGTGTAGGTCACGAACTAGTCACGAGTACCAATGTGAAATCCGAACGTGAGTGCCACATGTGACATGAATGGAGGGGTGTGAATGTGAAATGCGATATCCCTCTAATGAAGGAGGAATTCATCAGGGAATGAAGCGTGGCTTCTTTTGGGTTCCAGAGGCGCTCCTGCTGACACTTGCGTCAAACGTGTCGTGCAACGCGACATCATCTCGTGTGTGAGGTCGTGTTGAACAGACAAGCATACTACAACTATCACTACCACCACAACTACTACCGCCACTGGCACTACTACTACCACTACTAATACACTACTAAGCATAATAATCCTGCTAATACTACTACTAGTAGTCAGACAAACAGACAACTCAATAGCGTGGATTGCATCAACATCAGGATGCACAGTAAATGTGTGTGGTGCAAGGGAGATGAGGAGGCTGCTGCCTGTTGTTGTGATGCATCATGCAACAACACACAAAACGGAACATGAAGCCGGAGCGGGACGCAAAAGAGGCGTGGACGAACTCGGAAGCACCAAAGCAATTCATCGAAAGCGAATTTCCCAGAAATCTGTCGAGTCTTCGCGCAAGGTTCGAAAGGAACAAAGGAAGTACTATTTATCCGTGGCGTTTGCATGAGATGACTTGCTTGACTATAGTGGGCGTGACTGATCGATGCGTGACCCGAAAAAGTGCTTTTCAGTGAAACGCCAACGAGTCTCCAACCGTTTCCGGGCTTGCAGCGAATGCCAAGACGATTTGGAAAGCTACACGAATGATCCAAACCAACATCAACTTGGCTAACCTTGTCAAATTTACCAAAAATGGAACAATGGAGCCACTGCTGCCATTCCTGGGGATTACCGCGCCTCCCAGGCAATTCCTTCACACCATCGGCATCAGCGGGTCACACAAATTGGAGAACAGAAGCGAATTTAAACTCCGCGGTTCTGCCAACGGTGGTGATTGTGGTGGGTGATGTTGAGGAGAGCAGATGCGTGCGTTCGGCAAAATGCCGAGACTCTGCTCCGACAAATTGTGTTGGTCTCCGCAGGCTGCCCCAAGGATGTGAAGCAATCCAACGAATCTTGGAGGATGGCGCATAGCTGCAGTCTGCTCTCAATTCCTCCCATGCTCTGCGACTACGCGAATTATTTGGTGTGAGTGCGCACCATTGCACCCTTGGTTAATTGGTGAGAAAGATGCATGGACACGAGTGCGCACTTTGCCAGTTTCGCTTGTGACCGGCTGGCCGCCTCTGTCATTCTCCTCCCTGGTTGGTTTTGTCGCAATGATGGACGATCCGGCAATGTCGAACCAAAGCACAATGGAGAGGCAAGGGATTGTTTCGACCGTCCCAAAGAGATGGGTGACATTGCTCTGCCAAATCGAGGGCAGGATAGGAAGGAGGGAAGCGTTGTAGAAACACGCGGCGTGAAGTTATGCGACGAGAGACTGTTAGCTCTATGCGAGCTAGGAGCACTTTTCTATTCTGATCTATTGTACTATACTTTTGATGTTACTTGCCTTGGTGAAGACAAGTCCCTGTGTACCTGCCCATTTGCGTACCTGCGCATTTGTTTGATGTTGCTCCCACACCCTTCTGTTATTGCATGCATGCAGGCTTGCTTGTGACCGACATCGCTCTCCCCGTTGCGCTGATTCCAGAATCCGATCCCGGTTGACATCCAATGTCAACCTCAATCGAAAGTCTGGAATCTGCGCATGGTATCTTGCTGGCTGGTTTGGCTGTACATGAGGTATGCCGTTCGAAAGTCGACGGCGCTCTCTTCTGTTGTTGCAAATGCCGATGTCTCATCTCCATGGATGGCAGTGCTACTGCTGCTGTTGTTGTTGTTGCCGTTGTTGCTCACGTTATTCGACAGCTGGGTCTGGTGGTGGTTATCGCTTGCCTTTCCCTCGCTAGGCGACGGATCAGCAGAAGAGAGGGCTTCATCTGACTTTTGCTGCTGCTGCTGGTCGCTCTGACCGCGCTTGCTGGATGGTGTTCTCGATAGCATCAACTCCAAGGCACTGTCGCTGGTGACGACCTCGGCCGACCATTCAGGATGCAGCCCCATGATGACGACCTGGTCCAGTCCGAAGGATCCACGGTGCGATGTGTATCGCACCATCGACAACACCACGTTGTCCTGGTCCGCCTGGGTTGGCTTTGGGCCAACGAAGGAGGATGCGTCGATGCTGAACCGTGCTCTGGAGGACTCCAGAACCAGCTCGCCTTGGATCAGGATGGAGTTGTCCGTTCCATGCTCCTCCAGGACGACGTTGAGCAGACCTTCCAGGTACATATCGCCTTGGCGCACGTGGAAGGAGGCCTCGTTGCCTTCCATGATGATCATTCCTGATGAAGTGACATGAACGTCATGTCCTTCTCCAACCAGAACGAGGTCACCGACATCCACCATCTGGACCGATGAGATCTGAATCATGGGTGATTGTGTAGCGCCATTCTGCTGCTGCTGCTGCTGATCCTCTGCCTGCTGATGACCGCGCTTCACACGTGGGTCATCTTCGTCGCCTCCCGGCATGTTGGGCTCCAGCACGATGGTGCGGTGCGGCCATGTCTTGGACGGAGCTGCTACCTGTTGTTGTTGCTGTTGTTGTTGTTGCTGCTGTTGCGCGTACTGGTTGGAAGAGGGTCTCGTGGAGCGCAGCCTGGCTGCTTCCGCCACTTCGGTGTTGAGCAGCAACGCCGAGATCACGATCGTCAACACCAACAGCAACGACATGTTGCCGCGTGCTGGTCGCTGGCAGCGATTTGTTGTCGTCATGGCTATCGCTATCGCTATCGTGCTTGTGTTGGTTGCTGTTGCAATGTTTGTTTGGATTCCGAAAATGAGAGAAGTTGCGAAGAGACTGCTGCAGTGAGACCGACAACGGCCCCGAAGCAGTTTGCGCCCGTGTTGTGACCCTGTGTGATTCCGATAGCTCTGTGCACAATGGACAATTCGCCAAGTGCAAGGTGCCATCCGATGCGCGATGACCCACGCACATTGACGAGAATGAGAATCGTCGGCTGGCTCCTTGGCAGATTCCTGCTCTCCGTGGATTTGTGAAGCGGCATTTCAACCCCAAATACGTTTTAAACCAAGCCCCCCTCTGTGGTAATTCCGTCACAACGCTCCACCGCCGAGGGCAAACAACCCCTTCCCTCCGCCACAGGCACAACGAGCTGCCGTGCTGGCAGCATCGCAGAAGCAGTAGTGTGAGGACCATCCAAAACGCCCGCAGAAATAGCAATCGCAACCATCGCACAAGACATCACTGGAAAAACAAAAAACGCTTCCAATCCACTGGATGGTCGTTTCGCTTCGCTTTGGGTGGGAGGCTGGTGCACTCCTCCATTCTGGTTTCGTGTCCGATGATAAACTTCTTATGCCCGTTGATGAATTTCGTTTCTTCCTCCGTTATTTCGTCACCTTTCGCACAGCCACAAGGTTGCCGCAGGGATTTCGCGCTTTGCGAGTCCGTGAGTGGTAGGATAATTTGTCACACTCACTCGTCGTGCGTGTGCTCGCCTTGCCCGATAAAATGGTGAGAAAACCCTGCGCCGGGTCATTCGCATTATATAAGCCAGCGCGCACTTGTTGATCGTGAATTGACATGCGACATTCGCGAACTGGCCAGTATATATGGACGCACGATTGATGACGCGTGAACCCACACAAGAACGAAAACAGGGCGCAACCCCTTCATTTGGGAGAATGGACGCAACAGCTAAGCTGTCACATCGCATCACAAGATTCTGGAAGTTGTCCTTGTGCGAGTATCAATGGAACTCTCTGATTGGTGGAAGAAGATACCACAGGGAGTCGTTATCTCGGAAGCTATTGCGTCACCACACGAATTGAGGCTCGGGACTAAAGATCCAACAGATCGTTGTGGTTGTCGCTTTTGGTGCACATCAGCGACCGTTGGAGGGGGCAACATCAAACATCAAACATCAAACACCAAACGCCAAACACGTTGCGGCAGCAACACAAACAGGACGGCACAATCCACCTCGCTGGAGATTCATCAGTCGATGCACAGATCGTCGGCCGCACACGTACGTCTAGTCGTACTGATAGATCGTCAAAGTACCATACTCGTACGACGACGACGACGACGACAACACACCAGCCAACAACGAAGGATCAACTAGCTCGCACTACGGACAAAGCAACGCCATCATTCAGGCCAGACACTGTGAGCAGACACTGCGAATAGCCGATGTGACACAATGGCTGCCACAGGCACCGAAGACTCCCATCATGCACACTCGCGAGCCTCTGAAGCACAACGCAGGCTGCTGGAGGAGATCGTTGCTGGCATTCTGCTGCTGATACCCGCTGGATTTTGGATCGGGGTGGTTGCCGTTCGACTCTGCGCGAAATGGAACCCAGCAAAGCAGTACATTCCGTCCAAGTACTGGACGACCTTCCTCCAGGCCGTCCTCAGCTCCGTCCTGGTCCGGCTGCTGATGGCGTCCTTGCGATGCTGGGTTTGGACAGACGATGCGGCAGCAGCTGCGCAGCATGAGCAGCATGCGATGCAACCAAGCGGCAGCAGCAGCGTCGTTGGCTGGCTCGTTCAGATGTACGGCCTTGCATCGCAATGTCAAGATGACGCAGCATCCATCTCCGACTCCACGCCGCACCAATACAACCTCGCACTCCGATACGTTTGCTGCGCCTTGCGGATGCTCCTGCTTTCCGTCGGCATGTACTTTGGAGAATCCTACATGCCGATATGCTTGACGGGTGGCATCGCCTGTGGCAAATCCACCGTCACGAAGATGCTGTGTCACAACACGAATGATACTGCCGACGCGGCTGCTTTCGCTGGATCGCAGGTCACCATCATCTGCGCGGATTCCATCTCGCATGAGATCCTGCTGCCATCGGAGGAATTGCAACAGAGCGTCGTTGCATCGCGGGCAGCCAACAGCAGCGACGTCGACGACAAAGGGCCCTACATCGTGAAACCACATCATTCCGTTTACAGGAAGCTGTTGAAAGCGTTCGAAGGACATGACATCCTGTACGATGCCAACGACAGCGACAACGGCGCCGTCGGTGACAATGATACTGCAAACCCCAAAACAAGCACGCAGACCGCGGCTCCAAAACTCATTGACCGTCGCAAATTGGGCGCCATCGTGTTTGCAGATCGATCCCTGCGTCGACGTCTCAACGGCATCACGCATCCCCAGATTCTGTCGGTCATCTTCCAGAACGTACTTTGGAATTGCTTCTGCACAAGGCATCAAAACTTGACCGTCGTCGACATCCCGCTGTTGTACGAATCCGGCATGCTGCGGCATTTGTTTTCGGGCGTCGTCCTCTGCGTTGCCATCACCGATCGCGACATCCAGTACCGACGGTTGCAGGCAAGAGATCCAGACATATCCGAGCAGGAATGCTTGCAACGCATGGACAGCCAGTATCCATTGGATCTCAAGATGAGATTGTCACACTTCGTTGTGGACAACACGTCCTGCACGATGTCACAGCTGCAGGACCAAGTCTGGAAGATCCGGCTCGAGTTGATGGATCGACTGTTCGGAATGACTGGCTACTGTCTGTACCACATCATGATCTCGCTCACTTTCCTCATGTTTGGGAATGCAGCGTACGAGTACTCGTGCCACGAAACATAACTCCAATAGCATTGAGAAGGGTCCGCAGTATAATGCATCACACACAATGTACACCATTATAATATATTATATGTGCACACTCGTAGTATGCCACTCAACTGCTGCTGCCGCTGCCTTGAACATCGCCAGGCGCAGTGGTCAGTCCCCGCCAACATCTCCGAAACAACTGGATCCAATGGCCATTCAACGCATCGATTATTCCATCGATCATGTTGAATGAGAGGTTGCCGCTGCTGAACAGCACGATGCCCCGAAGCGGCATATCATTCGTCATCGCTCTAGCAACCATGCCCAGCCCCGGATCTCTCCAGACCTTCAGCTTGAACCACACTGATCCGTACACCATACTGGAAAAGCAGTATCCGATCCATGATCGTTTCGAGATTTCGCAAAGGAGCGAATTCCTGTGGAAGGGCGCCACAGCGGATGCGGTCGTCGTGGCTGCGGTGGTCGTCAGGAAGGGAAAAGCCTTTGCGGCGATAGTTGACGATGCCAGGAAGGCCAGGTTCGGTCCCAGCATCTGCTGAAAAGACCTGTTGCTTGTGTGGTCGCGAACGATCTCGGATGAAAGGAGCTTGCGTGGTGGATGCGAGATCTGCGCTTCGCTGCTGGGTTGGCGCCCATGGATGAAACGCACTGTCCCAACCAAGCGCATGTCCTGCGACGAAGCACCGATCATGATCGTGTACTCTCCCGGTTCCACGATCCACGCTTGGTGGCCGACATCCCAGAAAGAGAAACAGTCAATTCCCGCAATGATCGAGATCTCCCTGCTTTCCCTCGGCCGCAGCTTCACCTTGCCAAAATCCTTCAATTCGAGATCCGGGTGATCCACCGTCGACGTGCCTGGCTTCTTCACGTACAGTTGCCACGTCTCGGCGGCGCTCATGCTCCCCGTGTTTGACAGACAGAATGAGAGATCGACGCGCTTGTGCTCGTCTTCATCATGGGTCACGTTGAGCCTCATGCTCGAGTAGTCGAAGGTCGTGTAGGACAGCCCGTGTCCAAATGGAAATTGAACCTCGCTGGTGTACCGCTGCATCCTTCTCATGTCGGTCTGCGAAGAGTGTGGATGATTCTGGACGTTCGACAACGGCGTGCAACAATACCGACGGTATCCCACATGCAGGCCTTCGCGGTACTCCACCTGGTCATGTCCAGGGAAGTCCTGGTACGCGGGTACGTCGTGCACGCCTTGCGGTGTTGGAAACGTCATGGCCAACTTCCCGCTGAATGATTCCTTGCCGAACAGCAAGTCCACCAACGCTTTCCCGCCGGCCTGTCCAAGGAGGAAACTTTGGACGACTGACGCGGCCTTGTGTATCCAAGGTGACATGATGGTCGGGCTGCCGCTCACGATAACCACTGCGGTGTTTGGATTGGCCTGCAACACCGCATCGATGAGAGCAAGGTGGTGCAACGGAAGATCCCAGCTCGTCCTGTCGTATGCCTCCGACTCACAAATATCAGGAAGGCCGACCATCAGCAGAACTTGATCCGCTCCCTCCGCCATCTGCCGAGCCTCGTCGATTTCGCTGGGGCGGATCTTAGTGCCAGGGTCATCCGCACTGTAACCGCGGGCATACGACACGTTGATGGCAAATGAAGAGCCAATGATGCTATCCCAGACGGAGTCGGTTCGGTACGGATTGACCTGGCTGCTCCCCATGCCTTGCAGGCGAGGGCACTTGGCGAATTCGCCAATGACAGCCAGCGATCTGTCGTGCGCAAATGGAAGCACCGGTTTGGTAGACGATTTGCGATTTGCGGAGAGACCTCGGCTGCTGATCGGGCTGTTCTTCAGCAAGACCGGAGCCTCCAACGCCACTCGGTAGGCAATTTGATGATGCTTGTCGAGCATGGACTTGTTGGATGGGATCTCGCTTTCCTTGTCGTTTTCGGCAAGGCTCGAAGTGCTGCCGTCGCCGGTCCTCTCTTTTCCATCATCGGAATGCTCGCTGTTGACATCATCGACATGCTCGTTGCTGTCGGCACTCGTTCGCTGCGCGTCATCACTACCGTCATCACTACCGACATTGGACTCGCAGGCATCCCAGACCTTGAAATGAAGATCAATGATACGAGACACGCATTCGTCGAGTTGCTGGGGCTGAATCTGCCCGACACGCAATGCCTTTTGGATGTGCGCATCATGGACCCCGTGGCTGCCCGGCATTTCCAAGTCGATACCTGCCTGGATTCCGTTGACACGATGGTTGGTCGCGCCCCAATCCGTGACGACGATACCGGCGAACTTCCATTGATTCCGAATCAACTCCTGGAACAGCCACCGGTGCTCGCTGCAGTAGGTGCCATTCAGTTTGTTGTACGCGCACATGAGCGCCCACGGTTGTTGTCGGTGCTGCTGCTGCGGTTGTGAACGAAACAATGCGCGACTTCCTTGGTCTGGCCCTTCGTTTCCGCTGGCGCCAAACATGTCAATGGCGCTGACGTTACCATCGCTGCTGCCCACAGTCGATCCACAAATCGCAACCTCGTACGCCTTCAAGTAGATTTCCCGCAGCGTTCGCTCGTCGACAACCGTCGACACCACGAAACGCCGATGCTCCTGATGGTTGACGCAGACGTGCTTGAGGCAGGCCCCGACCTTGCCTGTGGATTGTATGCCTCTCACCAAGGCGGCCGCGATCTTCCCGCTCACGATGGGATCCTCGGACAGATATTCGAACGTCCGTCCGCAGCATGGATGGCGCTGTATGTTCATGGCTGGTCCGAGCAGGACATGGACGCCGTGATGCTCGCATTCCTTGGCAAGCGCGTTTCCCACGGCGGTCTCCATCAGTTCCGCGTTCCATGTTGCGGCCAGAGCCGATCCGGTGGGAAAGCAGGTTGCCGGGTGGCTCTGCATCGACTCCTCCGTGACCGTCTTGCGCAATCCGTGCGGGCCATCCGACAGTCGCAGCGTTGGCAGCGGTTGCTGCTGTTGTGGTGGCTGCAAGATGTCGCTGCGCAAGGTCCAGATGGATGCACCGCTGATCAATGACAGCTTGTCTTCGATCGAAAGGCCATCCAGCGTCTGCTGGACTCTCTCCGCCCGGCTTGCGTCTGGAGTGACTGCGAACGCAGCTGAGTCTGCTGCGCCAATGCTCTCTTCTTGCGACATGGTCCCGCAAAATCGGTTGCTCGTGGGTATGATGCGCGGACGGGGAGGTATTGCTGTTGATACTTGCTCCAGAATAGCTCGTACTGGTTCTGGCGAGACCGTGGCGATGCTGTCAGCTTCTATGTGGATGAGTGGCTCCTGCGAGTTATTATACATGTATCATATACTTAGGTCGTACGACTATGGCATCAATGGTCCAACCCAAACCGAAAAGGATGCACAATCGAATCGAATTGGTGAGACGAGAGACACGCAAGAATCGGATCTGTTTTGTGTGGTCTCATTGTGGATCTTTCCAGCCGCGATTCGTTTCCCCACGTCCATCGCTGTCGAAGTCTAAACACCAGACTAGAGAGAGAGAGAGAGAGAGACATCAGGCTAGAGTCGAGCAGAATGGACGGACGTTGCGGGGCAGGAGTGACCAAGATGGCATTGCATTTGTTTCAGGTGCATGGAGCGTCTCTCGAGTATGCGTCGTTTTCAATCTTCAAACTTCTGGCGATCTTACCTTCAAGGTTCCATCGACACTCGCACATGGGCGGACGCCTCAGCAAGGATTCTCTCCGATGAATACAATGGTCACAACTTGCGATGCATTGCATTGCAAGACATGTTCTGAGGTGCTATGCTCACCCATATGTGTAGCAATCCTCTGTTCACAATCCCTGGGAACATTGGCAGGTCAGCAGTCAACACTGCGTCATGGATGAGTTGCCACTGCATGCTCTCCGCAGCGATGTTGGCAAGTTCCGTGATTGGATACTTGCGATCGTGGAAGGCAATGTTGGTTGATAGTCGTTCTGTTTGCTATTTCATTTAGTTGAGCACTCCAATCCTCTCAGTGTCTCCTTTCTCTTGCCTGATGCTCTTGGCTCGTCTGTCTGTTTTGTAGATTCAGTCTCCGACTATGAGTCCGTACGCAAGATGCTCTCTTGCTGCTATTGTATTCTCTCTCTTCTCAATGTTGCATGTTTGTGTCACACGACACTCCATGTTCGATGCATGCTCCGCATTCGACACTCTGTTCGTTCACTACTGGCTCCTACTCCATGAGCACTTACCACTTGAACTCCTCTTAGTGTATCCATGATCTCAATGCCCTTCTGTCATCGAATCTTCACCTTCTGCTTCTGACATGGAGACAGATGTCAACGTGGTGACACGATGACATCCTGTCTACGTCGGTAGGCATCCTTCTGCTCTCCAGATGTCACGTTCCATCGATGATGCGATGGTCTGTCAGATGATATCGTCATCTGGGGTTTAGTTGAGAAGTACCTCAAGATTCGCTTGGTACCATGCGTCTCCATTGATGGATGGACGGACGATATTTCCAATTCTCTCAGAAATCGTTGATTGCAAATTTCCTCCAGAAATTCTGCTCATTTTCGTGTGTTCTATTTTCACTGTAATTCTGACAAATCACAGCATACTATCGACACGAGTGTAGTTGTACCGTCCAAGTACGTATGAGAGAATAGCGGGTGAACGATGCACATATACACGTACATCTCGACATATACTCACATGTACATCTCGACACACAATTCAGGATCACTCTTTATCGTGGGGGCACCCCAACAGGTCATGCACGACGTGTAGCTGTGGCTCCCTTCGCCTCAAACAGGATACTTGATCCAAACAAGTGTCAAACAACGGTCGTGAAATCACTTTCAGCAACCAATTGGTCCCCACATTTTGTCATCGGTGTCTGAACAGGTTCATTCACAGAAAATGTTGAGAATTTGAAGGGGTTCCACAGTGTAAATGATGTTCCCCAAGATTGTTTGCGTTCGTGAAGGAGAGTAGTTTCTCCGAAGAGAGAGGTAGAACCACCGCATCAAGTATCTATCAAGGAACGCACCAAGATTGCGCCACCACAATCACCCATTCATCGACTGGCCCGTGCACGGGAGCAAGGAGCGTAGGAGTAGGTCGTAGCTGACACAGACGAATCCAACGAATCCTAACCAATCTCTGAGCCCGCTTCGTCCTTCGTCCTTCCTCCATCGTCGATTTGTTGAATTTGCACATTGGAACCGCCAACCGCAGCGTCATCGCGGCACATACCCGATCACCTATCACCAACTGGAGCAGCATATAGTATCTCGTTCGCTTGGAATGGAGTAGAGCATGGGCATTCCTCGGCGATGATCCCCCACCTCCAACTCTGCAAGCTCTGTGGTATGTGATAGTTCGGATGATCACTTGTGGAGTAGGTAGTACTACATGGCAGATCAGACGACGGGTACGGTAGGAACCAGGGGATTGATCAAATTTTCGCAGGTGGTATCAAATGGCCTGCTATACTTAACAGTAGTTTGAGCGTTGCACAAGCAGCACATAAGGCCTTTCTATTGTTGGTTCATCCACGATTGAAGCAGCAACAGATACCACAAAGCAAGATCATAACGGACGTCCGGTATCCGTCGAGGGATCATTCGTCACAAGAATGCCATTCTCAAGAACTGCACGAGACGAACGGAAGCGGAGCATGGGATCCTCACTCCACCCTCCTCCGCTCTCCCACCATGCTCAACATGTTGTCACTCACAAAAGCAGCTGCGATCGGCCGCAACCTGAGGATGTCGCCCAGCGCGTGACCGTTTTGGTTGTTGAAACAGGTCTCTCTTTGTAGCTCAACATTGACCCAGTAGACCCTGATAATATTGATGTCTTTTGTTTGTGTTGTCTGTACTAATAGTGGTTATTGTTGTGGTTGTCAGTGTTGTTGTCAGCTCTGTTGTCTGCTCATTATGAGATCAATTCCATCTCATCTGCTTTCTGGATCTTGATGTGCGATTCATCATCGCCTTTCACCACGTCTTATCCTGTCATTCTGGCAGTTGCTCAACCAGAATCAACCACTTCATTCTTCAATTTCTACTCAGTTCACCGTGTAGTGGCATGCCTTCATATTTCTGCACGATTGGATGTCTTGCCTCTTGGTGATCTGCTTGTTTCTCATGCATGGTTGCTCGTTTCTCACACATGGTTGATAGGTCACATAACATAGTCATCAGACTCCATCACATGGGCTCTGAATCTCATCATGTGATCTCCGAATCTCATCACATGATCTTGGTCAGTCGTATTTTGGTCCCATATCTCAATTTTCCATGTTCTTCCGAGTTCTCCATTATTTTCTACTTAGAGTCACGATCAATCACACATTCGCCAATGACGGATCCAAGATTCTCATTTTGGACGACCGAACCCGGTCCCACATTTTCCAAAATAATCCGTCTGTCTTGACATTTGGTGAGAACAGAACACAAACGGTGACGTTCGCGAAAGAGTGCTCAGAATTGTGGCTTGGGCTGTCATTGATAAACTTCATGTCGCCAACACAGGTGATTATAAAACTTGCTCGTTATCAACCGGACATGCGGAATCAGGAAGAGAACGTATTGGTCCAACACTCCGACTACAGATGACCCACATCAGATAGACGCTCATACAACATCGCAGCTTGACATCGAATACAATGTTCCGTTTATTATGTGGAGTAGTCGTATGTATGTCTGCAGACCAATTGATGTATCAATTGGTCTTGTCAACAAGAAGAGAGAGACCCAACGAGGTGGCAACTTCACGGTCGTCGCCGTTTCAGGTGATCATGATCTGTGGTTGAAATCGAAAATGCTTCCTGATCTTTCCGCTCACCCGCATCGAACAAGGAGATAGAGAGAGGCACTCGCCACAATGGGTTCAACTTCATGCCGCGCCGATGGATTTGATCCACACACAAGTAGAGTGGAAGTGTTCATTTTTTAGTGAATCGTCGCACTGCTCATCACACGCTGCCTCTTCATTCGAACAAATAACTTCTCCGCTTCAGAAAGCCATCCTGTCAATCTCACAAAATCGATCGACCGCCACATTACAAACCATACCATTATCACTCGTCATCACTCATCATCGCCCAGCTTCCAACAACGACAGCAACGGCAGCAACGGCAGTAACGATAACAGCGACAACGACAACAAACATGCGCATCACGAAGACAACTCTCGTGGCGTTTTTCGCCACCGCCAACATGGCAACGACCCATGCTGTGCTCCGCGGCAGCAAGAACCTTGTGGACCCAATGGAAGAGATCCATACCGTATTGGAGAAGACCCGCCTCCTCAAGCACGATGTCGATGGCGCGAAGACCAACAAGGGCAACAAGAGAAACAACGAGACATCAACAGCGAATCCGACTGGCATAGAGCTTGTTGGAAATCCGGGGTTATAGTTAGTACTAAATTCTAATCTGCTGTTAGAAACTGTACCGTTTTAGAACTGTGTGCACAATCTCACTTTCTCTTCCGATTTCGTCTTCATGGCAGGCATCTGTCGCGGTGGCGACACGGGGCATCCTGTTGTCTCTCAGGTGCTTCCCTCTTTATTCATCATGCTCTGTTCTTGCTCCCTTGTCTCTGCATCGTCGTAGCTGTCTACGCTTGCATGGTAGGGATCTGCAGTCTTGAGTTCTTGCCTATCTCATGTTTCCGTCGTTGATCTCGCGACACCATCGTCTCATGGTTGATGTCACCTTTGGTGATGTTCCAAACCTGCGGTTGTTCTGATCCTTTCTGATGTTCCAAACCTGCGGATGTTCTTGTCCGCAGGAGGGGCGTGCGCTGTCCTCTGAAGAAGGTGCGTCACTTGCCCATGGACATGCCGTTCTGATCGACGTCGTCGTCTGGGTGATTGCCATGGTTGGCGTGGTATCGGGACCTCCTGATCCGCCGTGGGTGTCGTCCTTATGTTACTGGAGGACAGGCTACCCTCCTCGCGGTTATATAGGTATCAATCGCGTCCGTATGCTTAGTCATAGTCATAATGACATGGCATGTAAAGGTGTGACAAATAGTCTCAGAACATGTGACGAATAATATTCAAAGTTGTGATGAACAATGTTGGGAGGTTCGGCAATCATGGGTATTCCGACAAAGTCGTACCCTCAATTCCTAACACCCTTCCATTGTCGCATCGACAACATAACATCCATCATCACCATCCTTCTCTTTCACCTTTCGCCTTACTTCCATTAGTCCATTGCGGACCGCAGTTGGATGAAGTGATTCTTGTGGTTGTCGTAGATCTCCTTTTTGGTGTTCTTTGTGAAACCGTCTGCGATGTTGTCTTCCGATCGCACGAATTTGGTTACGGCTTCTCCATTTTTGACGAGTTCACGTATGAAGTGATGTCGGATGTCGATGTGCCTTGTTCTTGCGGATGTCGATGGGTTTGAGGCGATGAAGATCGCTCCGACGTTGTCGACCATAACGTCCGCGGGTTTGTGCATCTTTAATCCGATGTCTCTCATCAGTTGCGTCACGAAGCGGATTTCTTTCCCCGCTTCTGACAGTGCGACGTACTCAGCTTCTGTTGAGCTCAGTGTTACGCTGCGTTGTGCCTTTGATCTCCATATGATCGGCACTCCTTGTAGTAGGACGATGTGCCCTCCTACGCTGATGCGATTGTCCTTATCACCCGCGAACTCGCTGTCGGTGAATATTGCAATCTTCCATGCATCGTTAGTCAGTGGACTCGGTTTCATCTTCAGTCCATATTCTCTTGTGTCCCATACAAACTTCATAACTCGTAGCATCTCCTTGTATGCTGAGGCTGTTGGTCCGTCCAGTACTTTGGTCAGCTCTCGCACGGCGTTGGCGATGTCGGGTCGTGAGTGTTTCACCAGGTATAGCAGCATGCCTACTCCGCTTCGGTATCGGCTGTGTCGCTGTTCGTCCACCTTGGGTGCATCGCTGTTCCTTTGGATGCCCTGCCCTGGTGTTCCTGGTGTTCCGTATCGTTGTAGCTTCAGCACATCGCGCCCGAACGTATCGATGATGTTCTTGAGGATGTGTGGTTGGTTCACCCAACAGTTTGTCTTGTCATGGTTGAATATGATCTTGCAGCTTAGGTAGTCTTCAAGATCTTCCTCCACTTTGACCCCGAACCGTTCCGCTCGGATATCCTTCACGAGCTTCTTCAGTTCCTGCTTTTCTCCGATGCAGAGACAATCGTCCACATAGGTGCCGATTAAAAGCAGTTGCCCTTCCTGATTCCGAATCAGTAGGCATGGGTCTACCTCACTCTGCCTGAACCCTAGTTTGAATAGGATGTCGACGAGTTTCTTATTCCATTGTCTGGCACTCTGCACGAGTCCGTAGATGGTTTTCTTGAGCAGCAGACATTCGTCGGTTTCGTGCTTCATACCCTTCGGGCATTGCATGTAGATCTCCTCGTCGAGGTCACCGTGCAGGAATGCTGTCTCGAAGTCGATGATGATGCTGTCTAGCTTCAATATCATCTTCATGGTGAGCATGATGCGGTAGGTTGCGTCATGTATCACCGGTGCGTGGTGCGCTGAGAAGTCGACTCCTGCGATTTGCGAGTATCCGCATGCCACGAGTCTGGCGCGGAATACCCCGTTTCTCTTTTCCTTGAAGACCCATTTGGTCTTCACGCACCGCCGATCCCTCGGCATTCGGTCCTTCTTGATCTTCTCCCATACTTTCCTTCTGGCCATATCGTAGAATTCCTTGTTGATGGCCTCTCGCCATTTCTTTCTCTTACTGGGGTCCGCGTGGTCCCAGCAGTCCTCGAATGTGGTTGGATCTAGCAGCATAGCGATGCTCGCTAGTTCCATCCCATCTTCATTCCGTTCGTTGTTCAATGCTTGGTCCGCAGTGATGATATCGTCGAGTCTCATCATTCCGTGAGGTGTATCTATCATCATACCTGCGATATCTCTGTTGAATGTTGACCCGTCCGCGTGGAAGTCGGGTCCTCCTGTGTCCGATGGGGATGCGATGGTCTCTTGGGGTGTCTCGTACCCTTCGTCTGTATTTGGTTCTGATTCATCGCTCGATTCGAGGTCTCGCTCCTCCTCTGGAATGGGTTCTTTGTTGTACCCTGCGAGAGCACTCACCATCCTTGGTACGCGTTGCACAGGCTCTGCGATAGGGGTCTGCTCCGGTCCACGATTGGCCTCTTCATTTGCTCTCCCCTCATCGTCCCTTCCGAATTCGTCGCCGTCATTATCGTTCGACTCATTTTCCCCTTGGGTGGGGAGCAAGTCATCTTGCCCTCGCGCAGCGTCTTCTGTATCTTCTTTCTCTCCGGCTCTGCTGCTGCGATCTGCGTCGTCGGTCTCCATTCCTTTGATGGTCTCCGATCGTCGCTCCCAAGCTGCTCTCGTGTGTCGGGTCTTCATACCCGATGTAGAGTCGTCATCTTCCAGATCTATTAGTATTGATCTGTTGGCATTCTCGATACCTCTGAATTGCCCATATGACTGATTCATCCATGTCACGTCTCTCGTGATTAGGATCTTAGTTGTTGCGAGGTTCAGCATTCGATACACTCCCTTCGCGTGTGACTGGCCGTATCCAACGAACATGGCTGGTCTGGATCTGTCATCCAGCTTCGCCTTTATCGTGCGACCTCCGATGTACACCATGCCTATTTCCCCAAAAACGCGTAACCCATCCACGTAAGTTGGGATCCGGTTGTTGAACAGCACGCATGCTGGTTCTCTCGTTTTCGTCCCGATGATATTCTCTAGTTGGGTAGCGGTTCTGGCCGCCTCGGCCCACAATTTTCCTCGGGCATTTTTCGGCAGGTGCGTCTGGTTGAGCATGGCTCGGACTTTCCCGTACAACGTGGAGAATTTTCTTTCCACGCGACCGTTCTGTTGCGGCGTCGATGCCGCAGTGTACTCGAACGTTGGACCGAACCCTGCGACGAGCAGTTGCTTCTCCGCGGAATAATTTTCTCCTGCGTTGTCACATCTGATAATTTTCACTCGTGTTTGCTGATTGGCGTGGAGCCACTTAAGCAACAGAATCATTTTTGTTCCAACCTCACTCTTCTCCTTCAAGAAATAGCTCCAGCAGTAGTCACTGTAATCATCGAGGACTAGGAGCCAATATTTTCCTTGTCCGTAGCTGTGTGACTGGACACTTGATGTGTCAATGAACAGTCGATCACCAACCCCCTTCGCTCGTGATTGGAGTTTCTTCGTCATGGCCTTCTGCCTTTGTTTGCCAATGGCACAGTCCACACATGCATGCAATTTGCCTGTGACGTTCCAACCGTATCGTCCCGCTGTGCGAGAGATCGTGTAAGTGTCAACATGGCCTAACATTTTATGGATTTGGTTGATGTCCACCGCGGTCTGGGTGGACACGCCAACATTGGCTTGGTCGTGGGAGTGTGGGGCGGTGGTCATGTTAACACCGCTCACGAACCCACTGTGGGTAGCCATAAGCCGGTCAAACGTGATACGTTGTCCGCGCTTCTCCAGGCTCATCACAACACCGCGGTTGCTGATGTTGAAGCCGCTCTCAAGCGCTTTGTTGATGCTGAGGAGGTTCACCCACAAATTGGGCACGAACTTCACGTGCTTGAGGAGGATGGTTGCGGTGGTACCGTTTTTCTGCATCACCACCATTCGCTTGTCGCCCACCTTTGTTGCCTTGATGTAGCGACCGCTGCCGATCTTGATGGAGTGGTCGGCCACGCGCACGTTGGTCATCCCCTCGTCGTTGTTGGTCAGGTGGCACGAGGCACCTGAGTCACCCAACCAAGTGTTTGCCTCATGGCGGTCTGGGGCGAGCGTGATGCGGCGTTCTTCGACGCCGTCGATGTCACCGATCACCATCGCCATGTCTGGTTGCGGGTTTCTCTCGCTGTAGATGGGGAGTTCAGGGAACGCATTTGGGCTGCGGACTCCGTAGTGGCCTGGGTGGTATTTCCACATGACTTGGAGTGCTCCACGCGAGGCCAGACTCCCGATGAGTCCATGGTGGATGGCTGGCAGCTGCTCCTTCTCTAGCCTTTCGTTGATAAACGGCATGTACTTCATGACGTTGAACGGAGTCATCATCCCGATTTCGCGTAGGAGGAAGTAGAGGGTGCGAGCATCCGCGCAGGTGCGTCTGTCTCTCGAGTTGTACTCCTCCACTGTGTCGAGGCACAGCAAGGCAAGCTCGGAGCGCACACTGTCAGCCGGCATGGCGTTGCTCAATGAGTATCGCACTGCGAGTGCGAGGGACTCCTCCTTTGCGAGCATTGCGCGGCGTTCATCGCGTTCTTCGTGGGTTGTTGGTTTCACCACGTCCGTTCCTTCCGGTAGATCGATGAGGAAGGGTTGGGCTGGACAATCGACGCAGTACGAGTAGATGTACCCTTGTTTGAAGCACAGTGGGCACGATGCCCATCCTTGGTACATTGCGCGGCCTGCTGCTTCGATCGTCTTCTCGATGGGGGACTTGTTGGTGGAGAGCGAGAAGATAGGCTCTCTGCAGATGTCTTCCGCTCCGATCACCATCGCCACTTCGTTGGCAGACTCCTCTTCGGTGCTGACGAGGTCTTCATCGTAGATGACCTCGTCGAAGAACCCGTCGTCTTCAGTAGACTCGTCGTCAGACGGGAAGAGTTCGCGGTTGATGCGCTCGGCGGCGACCGCTGGTGGTCCGTAGTGACCATACACCCCTGGGTGGTGGGCCGCCCGCTCTTCAGCTGTCCACTCGGAGCCTTGGTTTGGCTCTTCGTTGCCTTGGTCGGCCATCTCTTCGTCGGTGGACGTGAGGGCGAGGTCTTCGGTGGTCTCCTCTTTGGGAGGCATCATGGCGTGGTCGTTGCTCATGTTTTTCTTGATGTTCGCAATTTCTTGGGTTGTTACGAGTCTTGGGTTGGTCACATTTTTGACCTCTGTCGAATCAAGTTCGAACTCGTTGGTGAGGAAGCACATCATTTCCGTGCTATCCATGGACTTGTCGTCCTCGGGCAACCAGAAGGGTTCCTCGATCATGGCTAGGCAAACGTCGTCGGCCTTCTCGTTAGAGGGCAACCACATCTCCTCGTCAACTTCAACGAAGGAGTCGTAGCCAGCCACATCGTCTTCGGTAGTCCGCCACATGTGTTCTTCGACCATCACGAGGGCGACGTCTGTCTCTTCCTCCATGCCGTCGGTCGCCACGTTTGCGGCCTCGGCTTCTCGCATCGCTGCTTTCAACTTGAAGCAGTCGAGGATCTTGTGCCCCTTCTTTCCGCAGTACTTGCAGTTTCCGTTGAACTTGTTCTTGGCGGGGGTGTCTCCTCTCTTGTTGTTCTTCTTCAAGGTCTTGTTGTTTTTGTTCTTAGGGGGAGAGCGGCAGTCCGCCTTCTTGTGCCCGTAGGCACCGCAGTTGCGGCAGTACCCTTTGAAGCCGCCCGTGGCAGCGAGAGCCATTTCCTCTTTGGTGTCGCTCTCGCGGCGGTTGCTTCCTTGCTTGATGTGACGTGCGTCGTAGGTGGCACTCACTGCTTCACGGATGTCCTCGATTGACATCGTGCTTTCGATGCCGTTGAACTTGAGCTCGATGAGCTTCACATCCATCTCGTAGTCCCTTGCGAGGGCGTTGAGCACGAGCATGTGGTACTGAGTCATGTCCAAGTCGACGCCGGCGTGGGAGAGGCGTCCACGGAGCACTTCCATCTCGGTGAGGAACGTGTCCGGGTGTTCTCCCTTCTTCATGCGCATCCCATTGAGCTGCGCCAACAACTTTGCCTTCATAGGCGCAGTGCGCTGCTCGTAGATGCGCTCAAGAGCTTTCCATGCCTTACGTGGGTCTCCTCCCTCGTAAGCGCTGCTCTTGCATCCCAACACAGCCATGAAGGCAACATTGCCTTCGGTTGTTTCATGGCTAATAGCCATGGTCAGTTCTTCAAACGCGTACTTCGCCAATGCCTTCTTGTACTCGGCCTCCTCTTTAGGAGTCATGGCACTTGGCTTCTTGGCTTCTTCGTCGTCCTTCTTCTTGCCTTTCACAGGGAGGGAAGCAAAGGAGGGGACGAAAGGTTCTTCTTTCACAACCACATCACCCATGTCCTTGAGATACAAGTCTCCATAGCCCTTTCGATTGGCGCGGGCCAGGAACTTCGCACTCCAAGCTTTCCAGCTGGACCGCTTGCCGTCGAACATGATCATGTAACGATCAGTCTTACCTAGGAAGGATGTCATGGTGATGATGATGAGAGGATGTTTGTTGCTGTGTTGATGGTGGTAGAAACGTAGGATTTCAATCGTAACGTTTCGAAACGTGTTGGAAATCCGGGGTTATAGTTAGTACTAAGTCCTAATCTGCTGTTAGAAACTGTACCGTTTTAGAACTGTGAGCACAATCTCACTTTCTCTTCCGATTTCGTCTTCATGGCAGGCATCTGTCGCGGTGGCGACACGGGGCATCCTGTTGTCTCTTAGGTGCTTCCCTCTTCATTCATCATGCTCTGTTCTTGCTCCCTTGTCTCTGCATCGTCGTAGCTGTCTACGCTTGCATGGTAGGGATCTGCAGTCTTGAGTTCTTGCCTATCTCATGTTTCCGTCGTTGATCTCGCGACACCATCGTCTCATGGTTGATGTCACCTTTGGTGATGTTCCAAACCTGCGGTTGTTCTGATCCTTTCTGATGTTCCAAACCTGCGGATGTTCTTGTCCGCAGGAGGGGCGTGCGCTGTCCTCTGAAGAAGGTGCGTCACTTGCCCATGGACATGCTGTTCTGATCGACGTCGTCGTCTGGGTGATTGCCATGGTTGGCGTGGTATCGGGACCTCCTGATCCGCCGTGGGTGTCGTCCTTATGTTACTGGAGGACAGGCTACCCTCCTCGCGGTTATATAGGTATCAATCGCGTCCGTATGCTTAGTCATAGTCATAATGACATGGCATGTAAAGGTGTGACAAATAGTCTCAGAACAAGTGACGAATAATATTCAAAGTTGTGATGAACAATGTTGGGAGGTTCGGCAATCATGGGTATTCCGACAAAGTCGTACCCTCAATTCCTAACAAGAGCTGTCCGAAGTAAGCTCATCGCCAACTGAGCCGCCGACTGCTAGTCCAACTACCACCAGTCCAGCAGATCCCCCCACCTCGTCCCCCACAGATGACATGACCGGACCGCCAACGGGCCCTCCAGCTGAGATTCCCTCAATGCCGCCTGCCACCCAGCCGTCGGCTGCTCCAGCCATCGTCGATTCCACCATCGAGGTCGTTTGCAAGCCAGATGGTACCACCATCCTCACGCCACAAGAGGCAAGCGCCAAGACAATCATTTGCGATGGAAACAAGCCCTCCTGCCGCGAAGCTATCACCGCCGTCAAGGGGTCCAAGCAACTGCAGAACTTTTTCGGATGCGCAGGAGACCTTGGCGAAGATGCCGCACGCAAGCTCTTCAACAAGTACTCGTCAAACGACGTGCTCTCAGGACAATTGTCCCTGATCGCTGTCGCCAACGCGATCCTTGTCACCGAGCGAGCAGATGCCATGGACACAGCATGCGCAGCCATCGCGGCGATGCAATCGCCTCCCGTCCCCACCCCATGCTGCCAAGGACCCTCGGGATGCACCTCAGTCACCGGTTCCGCCTCCAACTCCCCTCCATTCATGACCGTCACCGTCACAGCATGCACCGGCGACAGCGCATGCAAGGATATGGGCCCCAATCCCCTCATCCTCGATTCCTCCTGCACTGGAGACAGCGCATGTGAGTTGATGAATGAGAACGAGATCAACCCGTCTATCACAGGAGTCACCTTCGTCGGTGAGATGGCATGCACCACCCCTCAATCTTGTGAGGGAGTGGGACGTCGTTCTCATGGTGATGTCACCATCCAGACCGGCGCATGCATCGGATCAGACGCATGCAATGCAGCTGGCCGTCGTGTGGAGCAATCAGCGCCATCCTTTCGCTTCCGCAGCCACATCGATATTGGCCCGAATGCGTGTGTTGGTAGCAATGCCTGCAAGGACGCCCATTCAACCGTCAACCATGGCACTGGTGGCAAGTATGCAGGCAGCCTGACCATTGGTGCAGGTGGTTGCGCCGCCGATGGGTCATGTGAGAAGATTGGCTTCAGTGACAGGATGAGAACCGACCTCGTCGTCCCTCCTGGTGAATGTGGCAGCGTTGATAGCTGCAGAGGATGCATGACAAAGACAGAGTGCGACTCCGACGAGGTCTACATCATCATTGATGTCGATGGGGCCTGTCCAAAGGGAGGCAACGATAGCAATATGAATCCCACTGGTGACAAGGTGGAGGAGTACTGCATTGGCAAGGACACCTTGCCCACAGACTCTCCGACCTTTTCTCCCACTCCTTTCCCCACACCTCTCACGTCAGCTCCCACATCAGCCCCAACAGCTCCGACAGCAGCTCCAACATCAGCTCCCACATCGGCTCCGACGTCAGCCCCAACAGCTCCGACAGCAGCTCCTACATCAGCTCCCACATCGGCTCCCACATCGGCTCCGACGTCAGCCCCAACTTCAGCTCCAACTTCAGCTCCGACATCAACTCCCACATCGGCTCCCACATCGGCTCCGACGTCAGCCCCAACTTCAGCTCCAACTTCAGCTCCCACATCGGCTCCGACGTCAGCCCCAACTTCAGCTCCTACATCAGCTCCCACATCGGCTCCGACGTCAGCCCCAACAGCTCCGACAGCAGCTCCTACATCAGCTCCCACATCGGCTCCGACGTCAGCCCCAACTTCAGCTCCAACTTCAGCTCCGAAATCGACTCCAACTTCAGCTCCCACATCGGCTCCGACGTCAGCCCCAACTTCAGCTCCAACTTCAGCTCCGACATCAACTCCCACATCGGCTCCTACATCGGCTCCCACATCGGCTCCCACATCGGCTCCAACGTCAGCTCCAACTTCAGCTCCGACGTCAGCCCCAACTTCAGCTCCAACTTCAGCTCCGACATCAACTCCCACATCGGCTCCCACATCGGCTCCGACGTCAGCCCCAACTTCAAATCCAACTCTCACCCCGGCATCTTTCACCGTTGGATGTCTCTCAACGCCGGGTGACGACACATCAACGTTCAATGCCATCATTGGTGACGTGTTGTGCGATGGTGTAACAGGCACATGCGCGGACTTCGTCTCCGACGTTGACGCTCTAGCTGATGAGGGGAAGCGTAAGATGATCAAGAGCATCTTTGGATGCAATGGTGAAGATCCTCCACAGCCCGTGACATTGGAGGTGGCGCAGGAACGCTTTGATAAGATCAAGAACGAAGAGAGTGTGACCACAGCATTGTTGGCGACCGCACAGGAACCAGCAACAAAGCTTTTCACTGGTAGCGCGTCTGCGGTGACGACTGCGTGCAATGGCTCATGCTGCAGTGGTGGTGATGCTTGCACCTTTCGCTCTGTTGATGGCGGTGTCATGACGGTGAGCTCAGGGGCATGTACCGGGTTTAACGCCTGCAGAAACACATATCCCAACACAATCATACTTGACAGTTGCAAGGGAGGCTATTCTTGCTTTACTGCGGGCTCTTTCTTGGAAGGTCAGCCAGCTGCTGGTGCCGAAGTCGGTTTCAGGGTGATCGGACCAAAAGCTTGCCTTGCAGATCAGAGTTGCACCGGTGTTGGATTTCATGCCTTTGGCAATGTACGAGTGGAAGAAGGAGCATGTGATTCAATCGAGTCATGCATGCGAATTGCTGCCCGCAGCTTTCAAGGGTCTACAACCACATCGATCGTGGCAAATGTCTTCATCGGAAAGAATGCGTGCAAGGGGAGATCCTCTTGCTTTGAATTGCATCATGTTCCAGCGTCGTTCAGATTTCCAGGAAGCGTGATCATCGAGGACGGTGCCTGCTCGGGCGAGAGCACGTGCAATCGTCTTGGCCAAAGTGTCAGTGCAACCAATGACATTATCATCAGAGCAGGAGTGTGTACGACAGCCGCCAACTGCACCAGTTGCGCCCAAGGATCATTGTGTACATCACCCGCAGAGACGTACGTAATCGACGACGCAGAGATGGATTGCCCTACCCCATCCCAAGCTGCCTGTGAAGTGCTCTAATCATCGCATACATAGCCACACATACCAGTATGCTCTTCCTCGTACTCTACCGCCATTTTCCCGCTTTGTGCTGGCAAAGCAGAGCACTCTGTGACGATGATGTCAACTCTAGCTTCGCTTGTGTCTTCTACACTATCTCAGTCACTAATCGAGTCAAAGATATTGTCTTGGTGCCAAATATCTCGTTATTGCTGGTGTTGGTGCTGGTGTTGGTGCTGGTGTTGTTGTCTGTGCAATGGCAAGCAATGGTCTGTTGGAAATCTGGGGTGGTGATAGTAGTAGAGTGCTAATCGTTTGTTAGGATCTGCTTCTCTGAACTGAGGGCTCTTCATTGCTCTCTCTCTCTCTCTCTCTTCCTGATGATCGATCTCCTGCTGGAATCCCGTTAGGAATCGAGGGTACAACTTTGTCATTATATACATGATTGCCGCACCTCTCAAAGTTCTCGATCACGACTGACCAAATCGACTCTTGTTGATTATACCCTTGACCCAGCGCAAACATGACTGATCTCAGTCTTACCAAAAAAAACAGCCTGTCCTTCTCCAACAAGAAAAGCCACGACGACGCAAGACAGGATGTCCCGACGTTAAACAGACAATGCAACAACTCAGTTATCGACGTCATAGGAGAAGAATTGCAGGGCAATGAGTAGGAGTTGCATCCCATCTGAGAAACAGAAACCTACGTCTGGAGGATGTAACACATGTCTCCGATGGACAAGATCATTCGTATGATTGGGCAATCAGAATGATTCAGAAAAGCAATCAAGATGTCACCAATTGTAAAACAGGTGCAATCAAGATGTCACAGGATCGAGGCGAAGCCTGTGACGAGATGGATGCAAGACTGCAGAAACGTGTCGCATGAATGTAGACGAAAGCGAGTGTGCAGATACGCACAATGAGATATCGAGAAGAAGACACGATGAGATGCACCCGAGGATGTATGAGGCAAGGCATGATGATCACAAGGGAGAGCAACTATGAATACAGCAGAATCTCATGATGCTACTACGGAATATGCCTGCAATGGAACTGAAACCGAAAGAGAGGATGAGACTGAGCTCACAGTTCTAAAACGGTACAATCCAATAACAGTTGAGATTACTATTCTACAACCATAACCCCGGATGTCCAACAGACCAGATTTCAGCACACAGGCAGGATAGGCTGAAAGCTAGTATAGAGAGCCACGAACACACGTTGGTTGTATTTCGTCGTTGTGGTACTATGGGATGTGCGGCAGCAAATAGTTATCAAAACAAATTGAGCCCCTCCATTCCTCACGGACGTCATCGTGACAAAGAGTGGTTCGCCTCTGTCGTTCTCCCCGAACGTCCCCCTGACATCCTTGACGCTTCCTTGTCCAACAGGAATTCCGACAACGGGCGCCAACCATCCACCCAACAAAGGGGCCAACAACACAAACAAGGACAAATCGGAAGAGCAAGGCGACAAGTATCGGAGAGGTGGCATGGATACCACAACAAGACCCACTTTGCCAGAAACAAGACAACAATCGCACATTCATTTGAACGTCAACGGCAAGCGCATACGTGGTGGATGGATGCCACACCAGTATCAGAGAGAGAGACAACAGCAATGAGTGAAGCAGACAGAAACAGCGACGTGGACTCCGACAGTGGCGCCGCCGCCGCCGCCGCTTCCGCTGTTGCTGCTTCTGGCCGAGATATAGAGGATGATCGACCCATGGTCGGAGCCATCGCTGTGACGCCCTCTCCAGAACCATCTTCACAAGGGGATGTCCAGAGCTCGGGCCGCAGTCGCACAGGAATGGCCGCCCCCTCACACCAACCCCATGTCCAGCTTCAACGATCCCATAGTCGAAGCCGAAGCCCTAGCCGAAGTCGTCAAAGCAAGGCAGCTCTCGCGCTCCAAAGCGATGAAGTGGGCGTCAACAATATCAACCGCCGCAGTAGTACTGGTAATGGTGCTAAAAGTACCAGCGGTAGCAACGGAAACAGGATGATGACACTGTGATATTGGTTCCAGATGTCAGCACTGTGAGACCGGCGTGTGCAGTGGTGAGATCGTGGGCTCTGGTTTGGAGGTAAATTGGTAATCGTTAGTTGTCGATTTAGTTGGTTTGCGTTGTTGAGTTGATTGAACTCTCGGATTATGAGATGATGACGAGATGTTGTTCTGTCAGAATGCAAGTTGCAGGGTCAGCAGCATCTCCCGTGTAATTCGTCGTGATCATCATCCTCATTCGATTTGGGTCCTCGCAATACACCGTGTTGTACTTCATTTGGTCTTGGGTTGCGATGGCACTCCGAGGTCGTGCTCGGTTGGTCGATAGTTATCCAGATCCACGATCGATCCAGAATCTTCGCCGTGTTTTGATTGAACGTAACACACAAGGAACATTGTTGAAAAAATGGCGCGCATGGTTCCTGGAGTCGTGATTGATTTGATTGAGGAACAAAATTCATTCACGACACAATTTGATCACTCTCAAGGTCACAAAGTATGCGTGTCATTGGAATATTCCCACACTCCCTTGTCAACCTTGATCCCTTTGTGTGAACTTCCATCCCATAGAGAGCTCCGTGAACTTGTGGAACTTATCGTCTGCGAGTGGCTTCGTCCAGAGGTCTGCGAGCTGGTCGTCGGTGTCGATGGCGTAGATTTCGATGAGTTTGCGATCCACGTACGATCGGAAATGGTGGTATTTGATGTTGATGTGCTTTGTTCGGGGTCGCATCTTCGGAAACTTGGCGATCTCGTAGGCGCCTGAGTTGTCCTCGAATGCATTGCAGTACACCCTGGGCTTGTACTTCTCTGGTACGATCTCCCTGGCGCACATTTCGTTGAGCAGGTTCATCATTGGAATCACGTCGCGCAACGCCGTTGATAGTGCGATCACTTCGGCTTCGGTTGTGCTCAATGCGATCTCCGTCTGCAAGCGCGATGCCCATGCGATGGGGCATCCTGCAAATCGAATCAGGTATCCAGTCCTTGATCTGGCTGTGGCTGAGTCTTCGGCTGCTGTGTCTCTGTTCCACAATCCCGCAAAGTCTGCATCGGCAAAGCATTCGAATGCCTTGTCGTTGGGGTTCAGGATGATGCCTTCGTCTCTGGTTGCCATCAGGTACCGCCCGATTAGGTTCACCGCTTGTGAGTGCGATTTCTTCGGATTGGCGCTGAATCTGGCTGCTTGATGCACGGCGTACCCGATCTCCCCGCGAGTGGATTTCTCCAGGAAGTTGAGCTTTCCGATGACCGATCGGTAGCTCCAGGTCGCGTTGTGCTCCTCGCCATTCTCGTCTGCATCCAGGATCTTCGTCGTCATTGCCGGCGTGTCCCTGGGTCTGGTGTTTGGACGAAAGTTCAGGTCCTTTACGATCTGATCGATGAGATGGGGCTGCGACAGTTTGATGCGTCCGTCCTCCAGGTGAGTGACATGCACACCCAGATAGTCCGTGAGGTTCCCTTCGTCGGTGATATTGAACCGCTGTTGCATTTGATTGAGAAGCTTGTCAATCTCTTCTGCGCTTGGGCCTGCGAGGATGCCGTCGTCCACATACACCAGAAACATTGTCTTACCGTGGTAGTAGACGCATTCGTCGACTTTGCTCTGTGTGAATCCGATGTCGCTCAATCCCCGGTGCAGATGCTGGTTCCAGACTCGTCCGGCCTGCTTTTGGCCGTACAGGTTCTTCACCAGCTTCAGGACATAGTCCTTCGTGTCTCCATCTCCGATGCTCACTCCAACTGGTACTTCCATGTAGATAGTTGTCTCCACTTCCGCCTGAGGGTATGCGAGCACGAAATCGATCTGCCTTGTGTGCCATTTGTGCAGGATTGAGAGGATGAGGACGAGTCTGATGGACATCCAGGTAACGACCGGGGCGTATGTCTCCCAGAAGTTCACTCCTTTGACCTGCTGGCCTCCGTGGACGTTGAGCCTTGCCTTCCACTTGTACACCTCTCTGGTCTTGATTCGGCGTTTCCGCTTCATGGACCACACCGATGCTACCACCTTGGTTCCCTCTGGCACTTCTGATCTCGGGACGACCTCCCAGTGGCCGTTCTCGTGGTGAGCGTTGAGCTCAGCTTGCATCGCCTCCTTGAACTTCATCCGATCCGGTTGCTTCATTGCTTGGTGATAGTACATGGTGTCTGGGTCGGCTGATGCGGCGAATGCGATCGGATCTGAGGTCTCGTTGGTGTCGAATCCTTTTCCGTTCTCGAATGTGCTTGCCACCTCGAATGCGCTGGGTAGTGCGACGACTTCGGTGTCTCCATTCTCTCTTACCTTTCTGGATGGTGTTCGGTGCCTGTTTGATCGACGCAGTCCTGCTGACTGCTCCTGTTGATTCCTGGCTGGTGGCTCCGTGGTGGCGGTGTTGCTGGGCGCTTCGCCGATGTTGATGTCGTCGCCCGTTGCCGCCTGTGATGCTTCGAACTCTTCGTCTCCTTCCGGGTCATCTGCGTTCGTATGCTGATTTGTTGGCGATGTTGGCGCATCCGTGTCGGAGGACCCGCGTAACCCTTCGGTTGCGGTCACTCCCTTGGAGCGCTTGATCACTCCAGGCTTGCTGATGCCTGCCAACTGCTTCCATTGGCCATGATTGGTGCCTGTGGTACCCACCACTGTCTCAAACATGTCATCGCACTTGACGTGAAATTGCGGCGACACCAGTCCTGTCCTTGGGTTGAGGATGAGCGCCACCGATCTTGCGTGACGAGGAGAGAGTCCAAGGTAGATCCCGATCCTTGCCTTCGACATCCATTTTGGCTGTGATTGGCCATTGGCGAGTCGAGGGTTCAGGACGTACGTTGGGCATCCGAACGAATGAAAATGCTTCAGCTGGGGCTTGATTGCGGACCCAGAGAATCGTTCAATAGGTGTGATGTGATTGATCACTGGATTCGGGGTTGCGTTCATCACCTCATTTGCCATGCGCAGAGCGTACGGCCACAGTGAAATGGATGCGGCCTCCTTCCACCTGATGTGCATGTGCAGCAGCATTGTCCGAGCTGCCTCCTGCAGATCCCTGATGCGTTTCTCCGCCACTCCGTTTTGGAAGTGGGCGTATGCGGCGCAAAAGGTGATGGTCTGGCCGGAGCGATCGACATGCGAGAGGAATTTGTTCTCTGCGAATCGACCATTGTCGGCGTGATAGTGCCGAATCGTCACTCCGTAGGTCTTGGCGTATGCCTCGAATGCTTGTTTGGCATGCAGGGTTTCTTCGGCGTTGGTGCTCTTCTGAAGGTGCACGTAGCTGAATCGACTGTGATGGTCAGTGAAAATGGTGGCTGCGCGGTACCGCTGGGTAGTCAGCCTGCCTTTGATCTGTCCGATGAACCCCTGTGTTGGTGACTCCATCTGGTCCACCGACACACAGTCTCCAGGCCGATTGATTGGCACGAGTTTGCTCACTTGCTGATTGCCTCCCTTGGTCCGCCATGGCCGTCTGGTTGCCTTTCCATACTCACATGATGCGCATGCGGGCAGTTGGCAGTCTCGGAACTTCGCAGGGATCTCTCCCTTGGAAGCCATGGTCCTCATCTTGTTGAAGGATACATGCCCAAGCTTGTAGTGCAGTCGGAGCATGTCGGCTGTTGGAGTAGAGCTGTACTCCGAGGTAGCATCGATGGGTGCTCTGTAGGGCACATCCCTGAAGTCGATCTGCGTAGGCTCCTTGCTGAGTTGGTCCTCCGCTCCGCTGGTGGTGATTGCTTGCTCACTCTGGTTGATGCTCCCGTCATCATCGTCCATTACCACTGACTCCTCGTCGTCGCTGACCAGATTGGCTGCGTCCATTGGTTCGGTAGGAGTGATTTCCTGCACTGAATTTGTCAAGCAGTACTTCCTGAATCCATTGTAACCCGATGACGATCTGATCATGCCGATGTTGGATGACGTGAGTGGTATGGATCGTCGGTGCTTGCGACGGTCCCAAAAGATCTCCATTCTGTTGCCGAGGGTGGTACATCCGGTTCCCTCAAGATCCTTGCTGCATTGCGCCCAGTGTTGTGGGCAGAGCAGTCGGAATGGAAGGCTGGGCTCATAGATCACTTTGTCGAGCTCGATGATGTGCCGGTTTCCGCGGTCGTCCTCGATCTTCCATCTTACCTTTCCTTGCAGGTTCACCTTCCGACTCCCAACTCCCTTCACGACCTTGTCGATTTTCGTAGGTTCTCCGATGAAGTCATCCTTGCTGTTGGTGAATGACGTGGATGCACAGTTGTCAACCGCCATCTGAAACGAGTCTGAATCGAACCGGGCGAGCGGCATTGCGAATGTGTCGTCTGTCTCCGTGTCTGCGGCTGCCCAGAGATGTCGCATTGTTCTTGTGCGCCATCCGGACTTTCGTCCAATCCTGGGTGGCCTGATTCCGTTGCCGTGCGCGTAGTATCGCCGGCACTTGTGGTGGTTTGGTCGCCATCTGGTGTGTTTGCGTGGGTGTCCTTGGATTAGCGCGATGCGCCAAGCTGTCCACGTGACCAGAGCAACCACCACCATAGCCATTCCTGACTCCTCATCTCCGTGCACGAAGGCGGCAACGCAGATGGCTGTCAGTAACGCCATGATGAGTGGCCTGCAGAGGGTGAGCAACTGTGCCCACACCCTCCGGCCGATCATTCAGTACTCCTCTTCGGCCACATGTGGCATGGCCACCGTTGGCTTGTTGCTGGAAGTACCATCTCCTCCTGATTTGTCAGGCTTCCCATCCGAATTGACCCCTCCCTTGAGGGCCTTGCACTCCGATGGCTTGTGCCGGACCCACTTGCCGTTGGTTCCGTGGTTGGGGCACCAGTGGACATCTTTTCCACTCGGATCCTGCTTGGTCTTGGGCTCTCCGCTGGCCGGTGGTTGATAGAACCATGGGGTGTCCCCAGATCCTCCTTTCTTTCCGTCCTTCTCTTTGCCCTTCTTGCCCTTCTTGCCCTTGCCGTCCTTGCTGTCCTTGCCCTTCTTTCCGTTGCCGCCCTTGTTGGCTTTCTTCATCTTCTCGAGTTCTGCCGTCAGCGCCACGATGTGTTTCTGGTCCTCTGTCTGGGCCTTCCACGTTCCGCGCTCCACCATGGTCTTGTATTTCTTGTCTACCAGATCCATGAGTTCGTCGGCGTCAATCGCGATCCCTTCGTTGTGCTGGTCCTCCTTGCTTTCGATGTACCGGCGGAAGGTCTCATCGTTCACCTGCTTGTAGGCGTCGAAGAGGTAGATCAGCAGGTCGTGGGTGACTTGTCCACGTGCCGTCAATCCGTTGCGTTGCAATTTTGCATACTCGTTGAGTTCGGTGATGTTGTCCGAGAGATCGCCGATCTTGCTTGGCAGGTTGGCCAGGTTGCTTCGCAGCATGCTGATGGTTGCGTTGGTGTTGACCAATGACTTCTCCATCAGGACCTTGAACATCAACAGACCATCATGGACTTTTCCTTCGGCTGTGCTCAGGGAGTACTTCTCTGACTCCAGCTGCATGCGGGACCTTGCGTCTTGCGTGAGGGACTCCTGAATGCATTTTGCGATCTGCATTGCGTTCTGGGCGTGCCTGGTCTGTCGGCTAGAGTATCCTTCGGCGTATGCCAGAACCTCCTTGTAGCTGATTGTGCTATGTTCGAGGAACAGGTTTCGCTTTTCGCCGCGGATGTTGATGATGATGGTTTGGAGCCAGTTGAACTCCATTGCTCGGGCGTTGAGGAGATTGGTGAACTTGTGTACAAGGTTCGAGGTCATGTCGAACTCCACTGGGAGTGACTCGACGGCCTTGTAGTACAGCTTCGCCACAGATGTCTTGCTGTAGTCGAGCAGCCGATTGTGGATGCGAGCTGGCGTCAAAGCGTACTGGAATGCAGGCTGTGCATCCACTACCTCTTCATCGTCCTCTTCATCGTCCTCATCGTCGCCCCCACCGTCTCCTCCGAAGTTGTCGAAGAAGGGATCGTCCTCTTCGTACGGGTCGCCCCCGCCTCCGCCATCTCCTCCGCCGTCCCCGCCGCCGTTGCCTCCTGGGTTGGTGTTGCCCTGTGGAACGTTCTGAGCGGGTGGCTTCAGGTTGCCTTGGTTGGTTGCCATGGCGTTTGGGTTGTTGTCGCCTGGGTTGGACGGTTGGTTGCTGGCTGCGGCTTGATTGCCCGCAGTGCCTCGGCCTGCAGCTGTGTTGGGTGCGGCGCTCGTGTTGGCAGCTGTGTTGGCTGCGGTGCTGGATTGTCTCGCTCTTGAGCGAGTTGTTGCTGTGGCGACCATGATTCCGTCCAGTTGGTTTGACCAGTCGTTGAATAGGTACACTTGATTGTTTGTGGGGCCTGGAGACGAGATTGTGGATTGCAATGTGTTGTCGTGTCCTGGACCTGCAGTAGAATAGCGCTACGAGAGGTGACTTGCCTTGACGTTGCGCAGAGGAAGCGTGTGATATTGGTTCCAGATGTCAGCACTGTGAGACCGGCGTGTGCAGTGGTGAGATCGTGGGCTCTGGTTTGGAGGTAAATTGGTAATCGTTAGTTGTCGATTTAGTTGGTTTGCGTTGTTGAGTTGATTGAACTCTCGGATTATGAGATGATGACGAGATGTTGTTCTGTCAGAATGCAAGTTGCAGGGTCAGCAGCATCTCCCGTGTAATTCGTCGTGATCATCATCCTCATTCGATTTGGGTCCTCGCAATACACCGTGTTGTACTTCATTTGGTCTTGGGTTGCGATGGCACTCCGAGGTCGTGCTCGGTTGGTCGATAGTTATCCAGATCCACGATCGATCCAGAATCTTCGCCGTGTTTTGATTGAACGTAACACACAAGGAACATTGTTGAAAAAATGGCGCGCATGGTTCCTGGAGTCGTGATTGATTTGATTGAGGAACAAAATTCATTCACGACACAATTTGATCACTCTCAAGGTCACAAAGTATGCGTGTCATTGGAATATTCCCACAGACACATATTGGCACATCAAGCTCAAGAGCAAGCTACTTTGCAGCACGTCGCAAATCATCCATGCTCTCTCGTCCATCGCGTCAGCTGTCTCTCAGGTTATCGTCTCCTCAAAACAACGAGCCTTCTTCGTACTACGAGCGGCTGCAAGCAAAGGATGACATGATCAACAGCGAATCCACACGGCTTTCGGACAAGCCGACGCAGCGCACGTCAGCTTCATCTTCCAAAGCATCCACAGATCCATCGAGAGACACCAGCCTACTCGATCCAGAAGACAATGAAAAAGATGCGAAGAGCAACGCGATGGCATGTGTGACGTCGGGGTCCACAAAGAGGAGCTCCAAATCGACACTAATTTCGCACGGTGGCAGCAGCAAGTTAGCGACGCAGCAACAAGCGGACAAGGAACAACATCAGATGGCTGTCGAACTTGATGGTGGAAGCCTGGTTGGGACAGATCAGCCACATGCGCTGGGCAATCCAATACCTCGACTCGTCTCAGGCATCAGCGAGGACATGGACGACATGGGCGGCGTGGACAGCACAGCTGGCACGCCGCCTGCGCAACTTCTTCAGCCCGTCGACGGGCTCCACAGTGACTCACCATCTCCGTGGAATACGGTGACATCTCACGATGAGGTAACTTCAGCCGCCAACACGAGCGCAGCCGATGGCCGATCGCCACATCTTCCTGAACAGCAGCAGCAACTATCTCAGCTGCCACAGGCACAGATCATCGACAGCGCAAGCTCGACCACGCCTCAATCCCATCCCACCATCACAGACGTTGAAAGACAGGCCATCCGAGAGGAAGCAGAAGCGCGCACACGGATGAGATTGGAGGCAATTGAGGCCGTTGCAACTCGGGCCCATCATCTCGATGCAAACAAAGACAGCCACGGCGGGAATGGTAGAAATAGAAATGGTGGATACACCTACGACGATCACGATGGTGAGAATGGCAACATCCAGCAAGGCCATTCCGATGATCGCAGACGAAGGATGCTGATTTTCATGCTTACCAGCTGCGCGGTGCTCTCCATCATTGTGGCTGTGATCGTCGGGCTCGTGTTTGGCTTGTTGAATGATTCCTCTAATTCATCGTCTCCTTCAAGCTCTGCGAACAACAACAGTGGATCTGGTATTGCTCCAACCCACGCTCCATCGTCAATACAGGTCAAGTCCAATCCACCAACGCCCACAATCAAGCTCCATCCCCTCTACACAGACCAACCAACCGCGTTCCAGGATCCATGTCCGTCCAATAACAGATGTGAGTGTGCGCGCGACATCGAGCTTGGCAACATCAGCACATCTCTTTGGGGCAGCACAGCGAAGGCCGGAATCGATCCCGTCAACACCTGCGATGGGATCACCAGAAATGGTATGGGTGTGTGGTATCGAGTCCAAATGGCAGACAACTCAGATACGGGAAACCAGGCCACACGGAATAAGTCGTTGTCGCTACTCTCAATGTCCTCCTCTTCGTCCTCCTCCAGCAATGTACCGAGCAGCATTAACCGACGCATGATGGCATCGCTGTGCGGGTCATCCTTCGCGATCGATCGCACCAACCAGACCATCAGCATCGAAACTGACTACGATTCCCAGCTCTCCATCTTCTCCGGCGACCGCTGCGACCGGCTGAGTTGCATTGCAGGCAACGATCAAGGTGGGGGAGATTGTGACGACCGCAGCCAAGCAGTGTTTGTTCTGGATCAACAAACGACGTACTACGTGTACGTGCACGGCTTCCGATCATCTCACGGAACATTCTCGTTGGAGATATCGGAGATGCCCGACAACGTAGACTGCCGAAATGCGATCGACATCACCTCCACGCGATCTGCCGTTGGATCGACAAAAGGCGCAAACGTGGCACCATCTGCGCTTGGTACTTGCCTAGGCTTCACCTCGACCGCACCAGGGGTGTGGTACAAGTTGGACGTTGGTTTTACCTATCCCAGCGGTCTTCCGTTCTCCTTCTTCGCCCAGCCTATCGCAGGAGGATTCCTCCCATACGTGAATGTGTACCTGGGCAACAACTGCGGAGAGTTGGTCTGCATTGGATCTGATTCACCTCAGCTCATCTTCCAGATCACTGCCGGAGCGACATACTACGTTTTGGTGCATGGACCCGGACACAGCGTGGGCGACTTCTCGATCGATTTTGGGTTCCCAAACACGGGAGACCCACCGCCACCGCCTGACAAGCTCTGCGAGGATGCAAGGAGCTTGCCAGTTGGTTCCAGAGCGAAGGAGTTCATGTTCGGTCTCACCACGGAGGTTGACCCGGTCGCATCTTGTGGGAACGATGCCATCATCGAAACGAAAGGAGAAGCAATATCCATCTACCGCGGGGCATGGTTCAATACCACAGGGATGGGGACCGTGCTTCGAGCTTCGACCTGCAACCTTGGAACAGGCGTCGATACGCGCATCAGTATCCTGACTGGCCGATGCGCAAACTTGCGTTGCATCGATGCCAACGACGACCGATCGCAGACCTTCAATGTCACAGCTTCGGTGTTGGATGATGCGACCTCGACCAGCTGCAGTACTGTGGAATGGTTCGCAGAGTCTGGTGTTGGATATCATGTTCTTGGTGAGTCGCTTGTCAAAGTGCAACGAAGAGTGAATGCCGTCATCAAGGACTGGGTGCTGTGATGCTTGCATTTGCGATCAAGCCCACTCAATCCTCGCTTCTGTTCAATGGAATGCATTGAAACGCAATTTAATCCCGCCCTGCCCAATCACAGCCCACATGCCCATCCCCAAGTCTTCTGGGGTGGATGCTACCGTTGTTGTTTCGTTAGATGAGGTGGAGCCAGCCTTGGGTGCAGCAACAACATGCGAAAAATCTCGACCCATGCCCATCGATGACACCGCTGTGATCGGCACATCCCGAGATGTCTTATCTTCCGTCACAGGCACACCCGGCAGCCAAAGTGAAGCTGCTGGCATTCCGTGTCTCAGCGAATCGGCTGATGGTGCAGACTCACAATCGTCTTACCGGCTGTTCTGGTACTCGCTGGTCGGAGATGGGCAACGGATGACTGCTTCCACCTGCCACCCTGGATCCAAGCGAGATGAATCCACAGCCACCGCCATCACGGTCCTCGCTACAACCACCGACTCGTGCAATGATCTACAGTGCCTATCACGGAACGAAGTAACCGAAATACCATGCCAAGGTCACATGTCAACCACATGGCAGTCAATCGCCGGCGAAACGTACCGGTTGATGGTTCAGATGCACGTACTACAGGATCCAACAGCAATGGCAGCGGAAGCCGATGCCCGCTCTGGTCAGTCCTTTGCGAAGTACTCCACTGAGCCAAACAGTACTGATGGAAACAACACCAACAATGATGTGAAGAGCTTCGCTTTGACCGTTGAGCCTGTCGTTCTCAATGACAATTGCCAGTCAGCGATCGGTCCTGTCCCACTGGATGGGAACTCTCGACACTTCACAACGAGAAGCGCCACATCGAGTTCCTCTGTTGACGGGTCAAGCTTTGCAACAGATCCGCAAGACTACAGCACGAATCCTCACTTGTACAGCTCTTCACATTGTCATCACAACAGCAACACTAACAACAGTGGCAACGGCAGCAACAGCTATGGCGGCGATGGCCATGCCACCTGGGGAGACAGTGTGGGTGATGGCACGACCGTGAATGGCATCATTCATCGACCAGCAAATGGGCGCGACGCATGGTTCACTGTGCTTGGAAACGGTTATGAGCTGGTTGCGTCCACGTGCTCCTTATACACACAGTTTCCCACCAGACTGTCGCTCTACACTGGTGACGAGTGCCATTCATTGGCATGTGCAGACTCGATGGATGGGGATGTGAGTGGGAATGAGGAAGTAAGCATTGTGGTGAGCACATGTCACGATGCCATTCTGAGCAAGAATCCTTTATTCAACCCCATCGCACAAACTCGAGGAGGCTACATGCGATGGAAATCTAGGAAGGATGCGCTGTACTTTATCCGAATCGCGGGCTATGATGTCGAAAAAGACTACGGCGTGGTCGACTTCCGCGTTGCGCCTTCCAACGAGCGATGCAACTGGGCCACATGGATCGATGTTCAACCACCATTGGAGGATGGAGCATACCGCACAGTGACGATAGAAGGCACAACCGAAGGTGCCCAGCCCCAGGAAATTGAATTTGAAAGGTACTTGTTCGATTCCAGCCCAGCTGTGTGGTACGAGATCAAGGGTGTTGGGCAACCGATGTTTGCCTCAACGTGTTATACATCTTTATCAGTGGCAGCATCAACGGCAACACCGTCAACCACGAACGTGTTGATCCATGAGCCATCGATCGTCACGCCACCTTCGAATCTCACCGACTGTGATGGCTTGCATCCCCTATCATCAGTTGAGTCTGTGGCATGCGGACTACATAACACAGTCTCGTGGTACGCAGTGAAGGGCAAGACGTACCATGCGGTAGTACGGAGCTTTGGGCTGCCGTTCCAACTTGATGTCGGTGTGTATGATGGCCACAGCTGTATCGGAGCAATGCCATTGGACGTCCACAGCGACGATGTCCAGGTCACTCTGAACACGAGCTCCCTGCACATTGAAGCGACGAACGCTGAAGATGCAAGGTCCTCGGAAAATCCTGGCCAATCGATGTTGGAAAGCTGCAACGGAGACTGGCGCAATCACAGCATCGGCAGCAACATCAGTGACAAAGAGGAAACGGATGGTAGTGGACGTGATGCATTGGGTGAGTTTCGATTGTGGAAGACCTACTTCTACGAATACGAACCAGCCATGCTTGGAGAGCAAGATGCGTCCATCATGGCACTTGTATCAACGGTATCGAACGCCATCTGCCTCCCATCGCTTGCAAACGAAGCCATTTCACGGCTCCAACATACACAAGTGTACTTCTCGGTATCCATAGCTCAGGGAAGCTGTGCCACAGGATGGCAATGTTTGAATACAACGACGAGAGAACAATCACGACAGCACCAGGAGGATCAGGAAGCAGGCACCCATTGCGACGTCGAAGTGTCAATTCCGGCAGCAACGGACTCGCCTGGGTTTGCCGGTGGCGAAGCTGGCCATCGCATCGCCATCCACTTCTTTGGATTTGGAGATCCGGCCGGGCGGAATATCACAGACATCCAGCACTCGGTATCGGTTGATGCGAAGAGCAACAGCCCAGCAACATGATCCCACAGTGACTCCATGATACGGTGTCACAAATGTCGTTGGGTGTACTGTGGGAGGCGACATAGGATAAGGCGGGGCAACACAAGCTCTTTGCGCAAGATGAGATTACAATCCGTGCTATCAAGATTATTCGCCATCAAACCACTCGAGATCCCTTAGCAACTCGAGTGGAAATGAATGTCTCCAGGCCGTTTTCTCTTCTACCGGCAGGATCAAGTTGGAACAACGAGTATTGTGCCAGCATAGCATAGCAACGCATAGTCGTACTCCCGTACTATGCGCTGGGCTTTGTTGGCGATCGTGATGGTCCATAATCCAGCGTAGTGGTGTCCCTGGCAATCACGCGTCGTCGTACTTGTGCGAGCATGATGGCTTTGCACGTTAGTTTCAGACCGGCGGTATCGTCGTACGGCATGACACGGTACGGCACAGCGTATGGTGCGCTCGCATGTGTGCCATGCATCATGGGATTGCCCCTCGTGGCGTGCTGCCCGCTTCATACTTCTGCAGGATAGTACGGAGTCGTTGTTCATTTGCTTGGAGAGTTTGCAAGACAGCCTGTAACTCGCGCACATCGTCCACATCCATCATCAAAGAAATGGATCCACCACGATTTGCTTGAGGGCTTGAACGGTTTGAGTGACTTGAATCAAGTGACTGTGTGGCGTCGAGCATGCGTCTGTTTGCATCGTGTGGCGTAACGTCGGGTTCACTGTTGATCTCTTCCGACCACAAATCGGAGAACACAGACACGGGAAATGCGATCACCAGCACGCCCAGCAACATCGCCACACAGGAGCACCATTGGCCCATGGATGACGTTGGGTAGTAGTCTGCTCTTCGTCGTTGATCGTTTGTGTGATCGAGTGGTTGAAAGCAATGTAAATGAGTACGATGGACGGGTTGAGAGAGTGGAACGACACGGTGCAGGCATGACGTAGACCTGACGTAGACACGATACAACCCAGCAACGTGCGCTGCTGTCCAATCGAACCCCTTTGACTCCGCCACACTCTGTCACACGGCATTAGCTCATGATCAACGTACCTCCGTATCCAACCGTCGTGGATGTCACGATGAACCACCAAAACGCGGCTGGGATGGACCGAAAGGGACTGATCTCTTCGCTGATGCCATCGACCGCGATGCGGACGTATTGGTACGTTTGGGATGGTTCGTGGTACTTCCACGTTCCGCGCTCCAACCAATAGAGGATGGATCCAAACACCATGGCACCAAATACAAGCACCATCAGCAGCAGCTGCAAGTAGGGAACGCTCTTGTGCAGCACGTTCACGAGGCTTTGGAATGTCCTGTGGTACTGGCTGAGACGGAAAACCTGCAGGATGCGGAAGAGCCGCAGCAGACGCAGCGAAACGAGCCCATTTGTATCGATTGTTTCGAGGAAGTACGGAAACGTCGCCAGCGCGTCCAGAATGGTGTTGGGATTGATGAAGAGAAAGCTGAGCCACTGTGTGATCGCTTCACGAGCCGATTGCGCTGGTGCTTCCATCGTGAAGACGAGCACCCGGAGGATCCACTCGATCGCCAAGATGACCATCAGATGATGCAGCAGTTGATCCGTCCATGGCAGTGGTACCGGTGGACAGACGCAGGGATACTGTGACCCGTCGGCATCATCGGCCGCAGCCATGGTCGTCGTCATTCGTTCTGGAGTTACAGTGAATGCTGTGCTCCCGAACGCATTACAGAAAGCACATGATGCAGGAGTTGACTGGTACATTGACATGGTCTGTATCACGTTGATAATGTTGCTGGCCGTGATGACGACGATGATGAAGCCGAAAGCGAGACGCGACGCGATGGAGGCATCGGGCTCTGTGAGGATGAGGAAGCAACGCCGACGGATCTTCCACCCGAAGTGGCGCCGCATCTGCCGTTGCTCTTCCCTTGCACATGATGATCGTTGTGTTTGTGATGCTGAGATTGCCTCGTCTTCGCCGCCATCATATCCAGCGATACAGGTGTTGCCGTCGAAGTCGTTGCTGCGGTGGTGCTCATGTGACGGCCATGATTGGTCAACGATCTTCCCTGTCCTCGGCGAACTTGGTAGACAGCCCTGCGCAGCCTCTAACGAGTTCGTGAGCTTGGCACTGTGCATCAACGGTGATGACTCCGTCATGTTTCAGCCAGGCCCGTATTCACACGAGTGTCTGCAGGTTGGCTGTTGTTGGTGGGCGTTGCGTTGCGTTGCGTTGCGTTGCGTTGCGTTGACAGTGAGAGGAAGAGAGAGAGAATGGTGCAACGCTCGACCAATACTCTACTGTGGCTTTGAATCTATCCGTCTCTTTTGCGTCGATGTATCTTTGTCTTCGTTGTTGTCGGTGTCGATGTCGATGTCTGTGTCTGTGGCATTACGTTATTTGCATGTGCTGTTCCCTTCATCCTTCATCTTCCATCCATGATGCAGTTGCTGCATTCATTCCTTGCGTCGCCAGAGAGACCAGGCCTGACCAGAGTCCATAAGATCCTTGACAACCGGAGACGTGCAGAGATGAGGAATGGTGTCCCTCAATGCATGTCCATCGACGCTGCTGCTGCCAACAACCGTTCAACACCGCTGTCGTCGCTGCCGTTGGAGTTCTTCGGAGATACTCGCGCAAGCGCAGAAGAGACAGGATCCTTTTCTGTGAGAACAAGATACGGAGTCGTGGATAAATGAATGAAGCAGATTCCGCCGTTTGGGGACGTTACATCACGTCACGATGAACTCACTCGACGACGTGCCTCCAATCGTGACGGGCATTCCTCGACCTCGACGAAGAAGCGCGGACTGTTGGAGCGCATCGCGCATTCCCCACTTTTGACAGATCATGGGCCCTCATCTCCAACCTCTCGTCTGCCATAGCAAATGATGCAGTGGCTGCGGACGCTCATCGCGAGGCAGAGCCGAAGCAGCATGATGGCCGTGAGCCACATCAAGCAGGCGATGCAACTCCAATACAACCATTACAAGTGCATGTCCACGCTTTTGCGGCAAAGAACGCACCATCTGGTTAGCATAGTTGGTACTTGTTGGACATGCACATGTGACGGGAGCGAAGGGCGCACTCGACCGCATGTACATCCGATGGCACGGCCATCTGTACACCAGCAAGCAGAAGAGGTGTGCTGGCGTGTTTGTCTGGGGCATTGGTGATGCCATCAGCCAATTCGCCGACAAGATACTATTTACACAAGATCTGGAGTTATTGGTTATGTGCGAGCAACTTGCGAATAAGATGCTCACCAGATCAACTCCACCGCCCGTCACATTGGGAGACGTTCCTCTCGACTCGTATTCTTATCATCCAAGATGACTGGCTGTGAAGTTTCTTGTCTTGCACATCCCAGATGTCTCCTCCAACACGCATGATCCGGAACAGAGCTCCATGCTCGTCAGCGCATCAAAATCAATCCACTTTGGCGGTATCCCCAACGACGAAATGTTGCGATCGATGCAACCAGCGCATGACGAAACAAATCGCTCGTTGCCGCATGATGTGCATTCGTTGTTGTAGCACATGGTGTGCGCTGGGTTACTCTTCTCTTCGCACTCCACATCTCCAGAATGATCGTCGGTGTAACAGCATTCGCTGCAGCACGAGCATGTGACTTGTGAGAGAACGCTGTCTCCAGGCGGTGAAGCGCAGTCCGCCCAGATGTAGTCTGGCATATTGTCCGCAAGGCAGAGGATTGGGTCCAGGTTGCCGACGATGCTTGTGCCACCGATGGAGAGCTCCTCGAGGTTGCTGAGATTGGATATTTCTGATGGAAGAGTGCCGTTGAGGTGCTTGTTGCCATGGAGGTACAATTTTCGTAGATTGGCCAGCTGGCCAACCTCGGATGGGATATGTCCATGGAATTGACAGTTCTCGACGTAGAACACCTCCAGACTCTCCATCGAGCCTATCTCCGTTGGGAGAAGGCCAGCGAATGAATTGTCGTACATGTAGGCGTACTCCAGGTTGACCAAGTTCCCAAGTTCGGTTGGGAGAGACCCGGTCATGACTGTTTCCGTCACATCTAAATATTCAAGGCTGGTCATATTTCCGATTTCGGTTGGTAGGCTCCCACTAAAATAGGAGTAGTAAGACTGCCAAGATTTCAGCCCGGTCAGCAGTCCAATCTCGCTTGGAAACTCTCCGTGCATCGTTGTCAATTCCAACCCCACCTCCAACAGGTTAGTCAAGCGCCCGATATGGGTCGAGATCGTGCCGTCGATGTAGGTGCATGAACCAAAATCCATGATCTGCAAATTCGTAAGGAAATACAGTTCATCTGGTATGGTCCCACTGATGAAATGGTCGCCCAACGAAATCGTGATCACTTCAAAATCTTCATTGCAGAAGATGCCTGACGACTCGCCAGGCTTATGCCATTGGCAGTGATGGAGGTGTGGCTCAAGGTAGTCGTAGAGGGAAGCCCATCTTTTGTTGTTCATCTTGAAGTATAGCAGCACAAGCACATACTTTTCCAGGAGCTGGTTGAGATCGGATGCATCTATGTTGAGAGCACTTTCGTTGCGGGGGCTTGTGACATCGCCATTGTCGTGGTGGGCCAATGTTTGACTTCTGGCATTGCTGAACGTCTGCTGGTCCGAGCCTGAGATTTCGTGGTTCTCCGCCAGCCAACGTATCGCTTGAGATTCAGGGCTGGTTGGGTCCTCGAAGACAGACCGATTGGTGAGGCTTGGCTCTGCCTGCAAGATCGGCGCAAGGATGTCGATGTATTGCAGGAAGAGCGGGTCGATCGTTGGCGACGCAGACATGGAAGGTACATTGCTTGGCTGTACGGATGGCAAAGCAGAAGGCAATGTGGACGGTGCGGTGGACAAAGTCGGTGCAGTCGATGGCGCCATCGATTCGGATGGAGAAACCGATGGCACCAGCGAGTTGGTTGGTGTGACTGATGGGGAGGTTGACGTTGAAGGTGAGAGCGACGGTGATACCGAGATGGAGGGTGCCAGGCTTGGCCACATGGTTGGAGAATTGGTAATCCTGAGTGTTTTTGTGCCGGTGCTGGTTTGTGGCACCAGCACTCCCACGGCGATGGCGATCGTTGCCACGATGACGCACAGTGCCACGGACAGAATTATGCACTGTCTCTTGCGCTTTGCCTCTGTTTCGAGCTGCGTCTCAATGACAGCAACCTCGGAGACTGGTTCTGCATCAGCAATACCATGTTGCGCAATAATTCGTTCGCGAAGGTCTTTTTCCATGTGTTCGTCGTATTCACGTTGGAGCTGCTCGTTCACCAAAACGTCCAGGTCTTCTTGGACTCGTGCCAGCTCCGCAACGACAGGTCTTGGCGGTGGCTGCAATCCTGCATTTCCGTCGGTCGGTGCAGATGGTGTCGGCAACGACAAAGGTGGCACCGCTGGTGACGAGGGCACTGCTGGTGCGACGGACATGGTTGACGGCATAACGTGGACGGCTCCATGCATTGTTGTTCTGGCTTGTTGCGTTGCTTGCTGGCGATGTTGATGTTCCGGCCGCTCTTCATTCGGAAGTCCGATGCGCGTATCTGCCATGTCCAGGGAAGAGTCACCAGACCTCGTTTGACATTCTCCTTGTTCCAGGCGATCTAGCATCGTCGAGACCTGTCTATTCCATTTGCCATCTGCAGTGTCGCTCATGTCGCTCACTTCGTCTGCTTTGGCGTCAGCCTTCAGTGGCATTTGTTGCATGGATCCTGCTGCTATCGTTTGAACGCGCATCGGCGTCAAGACAGCCTTGGCTCCGTCAAGATTGCCATCGGTCTTTGCAGCTGCCCGTTTGCGCTGGAACCTGCGACCAAATTTCGTGCTGGGTTTGGTGGAGCACGAATTGGCCAACCTCGTCTCCCCTGTTCTCGCCGGCAGTGCTGATTCGAGACAGTCTGATCCTGTCTGGGTATTCTCATCGTTAGATAATGCCACCGAGCGCACTGTTTCCAGGTTTGCTGCGGGTGCTGCGTTGCGTCGCAGGTTGCTGGATGCGGCGTGGCCAATCTCGTCGTTGTGGTTGGTGATGTGTGACGAGATGTCAGCATGGCTGGTCGCAGTTGCGGTGATGGCACAAGTGGGGGAAATGGTGTGAAATTCGCCTATGTTTGCGGAGGTGCCAGCGAAAGCCGTTGCGATTCCTGCGACGCCATCAGCGCTTGCAGTGACATCGGAAGACTCTTGTGTTGGGGGACTGCGACCATCTCCCATGGTGCTGTCTCCTGTGGTGTTTCCGTTTCCGTTGCTGGTGCCGACGTCGGCATCGGCATCGGGCACACTAAGCCCTGCCATCGTTCGCACCGCCGCTTGCACTGGGTGAAGATCATCGTCGCCATTTCGCTCTTCCCCGCCGAACGCTTGCTCCTCGCCAGAGTAAGGGAGTGCGACGCCACCGTTGGCATCGTTGGCATCACTTCTGAGGTTGCTATCTTTCGTCATGGTGTTGGGAGGAGTATGCCGATCTTATTTGTTTCTTGGCTTTCGCGTGGACTTCGGATTTGCTCTCTTGTGGTGGTTGGGAGGGGTTATGTGCATCTCCGATTTGTGAGTAAAAAGAGATGATGTGTTCCCGACTTCTTTCTCCAACCTTGCTCTGTTTGGACTTGGGAGACTGTTCCGATCGAATGTTCTTCTGCCTGTCGCCAGAGCGTTCCCAAAGCCGACGAAGCCTGCGATCAAAAATGCGTGGATCCAAAGCAGTACTACTACAACTGTGATCACAACGTGTTCTCTTCAACTTCTGGGACACCCGGCAAAATGGGTCGAATTAGTCAATCTGCGATGTGACTGACCCAGCCAATCAGAGCTTTCTGTATTGGCGATGACAACTGTTTTCCCGAGAAGAAAGTTCTCGATTCAAACTGGTGTTCTCGGGAACTCTTTGCGGGTCACAGACGCCAATTTCATTTATGGGGCACATGGGAAGAAACTCCGAGAATGACCCTCGCTAAGTTTGCCTTGGTTAAATCCCGAGCAATCGTGCCAACACCAAACCCTTGATTTATTTAGACGTCATTCGAATTAAATAGTCGTCATTAGATTTATTTAGACGTCATTCGAATTAAATAGTCGTCATTAGATTTATTTAGACGTCATTAGAAATAAATAGTCGTCATTAGAAATAAATAGTCGTCATTAGATATATTTAGACGTCATTCGATTTATTTAGAAGTCATTCGATTTGTTTCACGGGACATGCCACTTGGCTCAACTGACTAGATCGACTAAGCAAAGCTCTTGCCACGTCACGATTGATGAAATGGAAACAGACCAACAAACAGGGATACACAGACGGGATTCGATGAGAGCAACACATGGCGCTCGCGCGTTCGTTTGGAATGGCCAAGCCATGCAAACCACTTCACAACATCAAGTATCAACGTAGTGTAGCGAACGCGATACAGTCGCAATACAAACCGATGCACGCATGTGTTACTTCCTACGTCGCAGTAGACCAGTGTGATGGCATGCTCGTTTCGTCTGTTCTGCACTTGGTTTTGCGGTATCAGTGAAGGTGTCTCTTTGTTCGAAGGGTAGTCACATTGTATTTCTCTGTGCATTGCTCACAAATCCTGCTGTTCGCCACAAAACAATCGCCATGAGATTCCCCCCGCCCCACGCTTCCTCCTTCCAACAAAGCAAAGCCGCTGGCATGAGCGGCAGCCATATCATTCCAATGGCTCTCTCCCGCTCCTCTTCTTCCAATACAGTACCAAATGGACAACAGATCAGAACTCTTCGAGGTTGACCACGAACTCTTTGCACAGTCTGCTTCACATTTATACAATCGTAACCAAAATAAAACGTATTCTATAATAGACAATAACACTCCAACTCCACACTCGTCTCTGTTGTGATCCGGGCAGAGAGGGGCAAAGTCGAGGAGAGCCACCGTTTCGTGGTTTGCTTGTGTGACCAAATGCATTTGATTAGTTCGATCACTTACCGGCCTTGTCTTCTTGGATCACGAGTGACAAAATGTATCGATTTATTTAGACGTCATTAGATATATTTAGACGTCATTTGATTTATTTAGACGTCATTAGAAATAAATAGTCGTCATTAGATTTATTTAGACGTCATTAGATATATTTAGACGTCATTTGATTTATTTAGACGTCATTAGAAATAAATAGTCGTCATTCGACTTATTTAGATTTAGGCGCTGATTGTCATCGGTATTGACGGGACTCGGTCATTTGGGCCAGCGGCATCGATGCCTCGTTGTATTTGTCCGAAGTAGGACCAACATGATGTCTCACTAAGTTCTTCGAAAGGAGGTTCGTTCTTCGCCAATCGCGGAATGTCAATTGAGGCTTTCTTGTGTCTGGTGACAAAATCGTTATTCGATGTCGAATTAGTCGTACTAGTCGAGTTTCCGTCTCCGCTGCTTTTTGCCGGGTGTCCCTGTTAGAAATATCTCTCGCGGTTCGTTCGTGGACAAGTAACTTGTGGGGACACAACGCGGCTAACGTTGGCATCGCGCATGGCGCGAAACGAAAAAGAGGAATTGGGGACTTATGCACGACTGAATTGGTTGGTCCCGTGTACGATCACACGTGAGTGACTTGATCCCACACAAAGTCACCAACATCAACCGAAAAGATCGCAACGCACCAAAGCACAAGCAGTGCTGAACAGGAGTCCTCACACATGTGTGGGGATGGATGCGGCAAGGCTCCCACGCTTTGTCCTCCAGAATGCGCCAAGTGTTAAGTTGTTGGCGTATTGGGATGTGATGCCAACGTGCGACGGCATCGTGCTCTGGAGAGAGCAGAGCCGAGTAGACGGGGCTTGAAGCGGAGACTTGGACAGGACCACGGCACACAAGAGAGATCTGGCACTGAACAATACATTGAGATTGCGTACTCCTCTGTTCCACTTGTCTATGAAATGATATGTTTGACAGTAAAACTTCCCCACAATCTTCTTGTTACGCATGCTGCTGCAGCATGATTTGGATGGACAGAACAGTCGTCGACGACAGCACTACGTGCAAGGGATCTCTCCCACCCGACCGAATGGCGTCAACGCATCCCCGTCGCCATCAACGTTGCTGTCGTCCCGATGCGAGCTGTCGCCGGCACCCGGTTCGCCGTAGTAGTACACATCGTCTCCCTCGTTGAGCTTTTGCGCACGTTGTGACCACAGATCCTCGAACATTTGAATTTTGTCCGGCACGGACGATGGCGGTTTCTTGGGTGGTTTGAGGGATGATTTGGACGATGATTTCTTGAGTGATTTGCGCGCGTTCTTGGACGATGGCTTTTTGGATTTGCTGCGGCTGCTGCTGTTGCTGATGTCCATCGTCGATGATGATTTCTTCTTTTTCTTTCGTTCGGATTTCGCTGACGGAGATCCGAACGGCGAGAGGTTGTACGATGGCAGGGACTTGAGGGAATCGGCAGATTCGCTGTACTGCTGCAACGCTGCTGATATTTTGGTGGCCTTTCTGCTGCTGCTACGACGTGATGATGACGACTTCTTTTTGGATTTCTTGATTCTGGCCAAGCCCGATTCGCTGCGGACGCTCTTCATATCGTCATCATCATCACCGCCGTCATCGTCATGGTCATCGTGATCACCATCGTTATCGCTGTGCCTGTCTCGATGTTTCCTGCGACTTGAATGCTCGCCCCTCTTATTTTTGGACGATGATGACGATTTGGAAGATTTCTTCTTCTTCTTGTGACTGCTTCTGCTGCTGCTGCCGCTCTTGGAGGGCAGTTTCAAACTGCGCGTGGACGTCGCTTTGCTCATGCCATCGCTCCTGAGCGCTAGCTTGGTATTGCCGACGCTGAGGGGAGACATCAAATCCGCCTCTCGATTCGATTCGTTGCTTGGTGCCGCCAGGGACATCTGGCTCGGTGTTTGTGACGAAAAGCGAGAGATCCTGCGCCGACTTTTGCCCGCCTTGCGATCCTTGGACAGAGCCGGCGCACTTTTGAAGCTGGAAATGCTGTAGACGCTGTGCATGTCATCATCGTCATCATCGTCGTCGTCGGCAGTGCGAGACGATGACCCATCTTGTTCACCTTCGTTGTCGTTGTCGCTGCTGGATCGATCGAAGTACGAAAATGGCTTTGTCTGTTTCTTGAATGTGATGCGAGAACTGGGTTTCTTCTGCTTCAAATTGACATCGTTGCCTTGCACGTCGTCGTTGTTGTCGTCATTGCTACCATTGCTACCATTGCTGTCGTTGCTGTCGTGAGTAGGGGGATTATCGCCATCGTCAGCAATTTCAAAATCGCCGATCTGCAACGAACCAAAGGATGACAGAGATCCCGTTCCGAGAGAGGACACCGATGACGCGAACTTGGCGTTGGTGCTGGGCTCGAACTGGAGTTCCACCTCGATGTCACCGGTTGCAGCATCGTCTGCTTCTTCCTGTTTGTCTGCGTTTGTGGATGTGTCTCTGTCTGCGGCTGCGGCTGCGGCTGTATCTACGCTTGTGACTGTGACTGACGCCCGTTTATCATCTGCATCTGTAGCAGCCGCATCTGCAGCAGCAGCATCTGTGGCAACAGCATCTGTAGCAGCAGCATCTGCAGAAGCGCTCCCCTTGTCACTTATCCTGCCTCTCTTGCCATCCTTCTTGGCACCGCGCCTGGATCGCTTCGGTTTGGAACTGGACGACCGCTGCTGTCGCAAAGAGCGCAAAGCGCTGAGACGGTTGGAGCAGCGGGAACGGGACCTCGAGCGATCATCCGGATCCGTGGACTTGCTGCCATGTTTGGCCTTCTCGATGGACCTCCCCCTGCCGTTGCTGTCTGTTGCGGACAGCATCTTGTCCTGCTTGGTGTCGCCATCCCGCAGCTCCAGCTCTCCCTCGATCGTCATGGTGCGAGTGTGTTGAGTTGTTGAGTTGTTGCGACTGTGCTTCTATAGTCGTAGAATAGTATGATGAGTTTGATGTTGTTGATGTTGTGCATGGAATCGGAGAGTGTTGCGATGCGTCATCAATAACGCTCTCTGTTGGTGTTCGGTGTTCCGCTGGTTGCGTCAAAGTCGCCTTGACTCTTCTTGCTGTTCCGCACGTGCCACTATGTACTATTACTATGTATTCGTTGTGGACTTCGGTGTCGGCTTCGTTCAGAGGTCTTGTTGCGCGCGAAATGTTCGTGGCCGCAAGTCACCAAGATCGAGACGGAAGTTGTCTGTCGATCCACCTGTCTCTCTGCATTGCGCTTAAGTGTTTGTCATGTCCAACCGTAACATTGGCGATGTTGGTCATCTCGTTATGACCCAGGTGAGCGAGTGGACCAACCTTTGGTAAAGTAGAGTGGCACTTTTTCTTCAATTTCAACACAACCAAGCATATAAACCAACTCATTATAGTCTCCATAGCACCAAGAAAATTACCCAGAGCCTTGAAGTCCGTAGTTTAAGTTTTATGGACCTGTCAATGTGCACATTTTTGGACTACTCCTAAACTGAGCGATAGACATCCGACAAGTTCGATCCAAAATAACGTGTTTGTGTTCTTAGTTTTGGCGAATTTGTTCACATTTTGAATTAATTAGTCCTTATTTTGTTCCTCCATTTTCGCCACCAGTCTCCGTCTCATCTTCGTGCGAATCGCATCCCTCACTTCTTGCGGGACCATCTCTTTGTTCTCCGCGTGCCTCCTGGTGGTGTTGGCCTCACACCACATCCTATTCTCCCTTTCCTCTTCTTCCATCTCTTCCTCTTCTTGGCTCTTCTGCTTGTCTGATGGTTTCGTACCTGTTGGTTCCATAGCAGTTGCTGTTGCTGTTGCTGTTGGTGATGGTGGTGATGGTGATGATCCTGATGCCGTTTTTTTTGTTGTTGTTGGTCGTACCTGCTGCCGTGGCTGTTTTCTTCGCGTCTCGTTGTGAGCTGTAGTACGCCGCGGTCAGGTGCGATTTCACGCGCATTGGACTTCCGTGCAATTGCGTGAACCAATCAGTCTCTGTTCCCTCCAGCTCCATCAATCGGCGGTGCGCTTCGTGTTCTGTTGGCCGATTTTTCGGGTCCTTTTTGGCGGCCGTGCTCATTTCATCCAATTTCTGCAGTACGTACCGTGGTAACTCCGCGTTGCTGCGCGTTGTTTTCACTGCCCAGCCCTTCACCGCGAGTCGGGGGATTTCGGCTTCCGCGGTCTGGTCTTTCAATTTTGCGGTGTGGTTGTGTGGTAGCTCTCCTTGCCCCATCTCCAATGCATCGCGAAACACGAGCGCCTTGCTCTCCACCGCGGTAGCACCCCACTTTCGCGTCTTCTTCTTCTTCTTTGGCGATTCGGCGGTGAACGGTTCCTTTCCTGACGTGTGCGTTGCGATCGTGCGGACACCCAGCCGGTTGATTTCCCATCCCTCCCACTCCACACACGGGACAAGTACGTCATCTGTGACGCCAGATGCCGCCACCAAATTGGCCTCATCGTCTCCGAACTTGACCTCGTGCGTTTGGCGTACCTTTTGCCCTTTCGCGCAGAAACGCTTCTTTGGCATGCCAGGGAAACTCAGGACACGCCACTCGAGGCATTCTGCATCCACCAAAACCGTGGTTGTTCCTGCGATGTTGCCAGCTTCCAATGCGTTGAAAAGTTGGTGTTCTGTTTTGATGTCATTGTCCTCCAGCACATACGCTCGCAGTACAACAGTGATGTACGCAAAGTGCGTGTCGAGGCGGCCTTTTCCAGTTTGGGCTTCGGTGTAGATCCAGGCAGAAATCTTCGGGACATTTTGTGTTCCGAGGTTCTTGTTCAGCACTGATGTGATCAGCGGGATGTGCTCGTGGCTCGCGAAACAAGACGCATTATCGGATTGGATGACAATTTCGGTGACCGATGGAAGAATTTTTCTCACCTGTTGTTGCACAATTTCGAGAAGCCCGCCAACTTGGAGGGTGTCTTGAGTTGGCCTCCCCTTCACAATGATATTGATGAAGCGATAAGTGAATGTGTCATTGTGACATGTGATCACCATCGCACCCAACAGAGACATGCCCTTCTTGCCCCAGTATTCTTGTTGAGCTTCGCCTTGGCCAGTCGGAAGAATTTTCTGTTTGTGGTCCAGCACCACATGTGCACGATCCTCTCGGTTGTTGATACTTTGGAGGTACTGCTCAATTTGTCCGAATTGAACCTTGCTGCACACTTTGTGTGCCATGTACCACAGTATTTCGTTGTTGAACCCCAGTGCAGCATTGAGCATCGACTCCAATTCTGTCGCGTGTTCCGCAAGGTGATCTTCCATAAGCAATGTCACGAAAGGGACATATCGGTCGTCCACAAAACGCATCACCCCTGCACAACGGTTACATACTCCAGTGTGTTGTTTGTCTGTGGTGGCGCAAGGCTGTTCATTATTGTCAGTGGTGGTGTCATTGGCAGCAGCATGTGTCACACGAGTGATGTCAGGAATATCAATTGTGATGGTTGGAGTGTCGTTGGTGGCAGAAGCGATGTCATTTGTTTGAGTGATCTTCTTCCTGAGCTTGTGCTTGTTGGTACGCGTTCTGGTTGATTGGGATTGTTTCGTCATTGTCTTCTTCTTCTGGTTGGGCATGAGCGCAAATTGAGCTGAGTGCATTGGGTCATCACACTCCATCTGCATGTGAGAGGCAGTGAATTCCCATTTGACGAAGACAACAAGAAGCTCCAATGAGTACAACAGAGACTTGGCTGTGCGCAGATGCCGGGAAATCACGTCATTCTCGTCCTCAGCGCCGTTTGTTGTGGGATACTTAGCCTTCAAAAGTGTGACGAGGCGCGAGATCGTGCGTTTGAGAGTTAGCATTGCCAACAAAAAGTGGCTTTCGAAGGAAGACAGCCCTGTGTTCACTTTGCCACGTCGTGTTAGTAGCTTTGTCATCTCTTTGAATGCTGGTTCGCCCACTGGGTTGGTGGTGGTAGTCTTGTACATGTCGAATAGCGCCTTGATGCTTTTGCCTCCACGATCAAAGACCGGAACTTTCTCGAATACGACTCCTTCCCACTCCACTGCATGACACAAGCCAGCCTTGTACGTGGTCGTAGTGCAGAGAAACGACACCACACCAGACAAAGCACACGCAGTCACACGGTATTGGAGAATTTTGGGCGGAATGGTCTCCCCATCACTCAACATGTCGTAGTAGTGCTGCAATGTCTTCTGTTGGCTTTTAGTGATGGTTTGTCGATTGCTATGTACATGCACGCGTTCTTCCTCCGGCAATCCATTGGCGTATCCAGTGAGAATATCTGTGCATGCTTTTGGAGATGCAGACTCTGCGAGAACGGCTCTCGCGCAGAGGTGCATCAGTTTGCTCCCTCCAACACATATGCGGTACAAATTTGGTGCAAGCGTCAGTGGTGGCAGTGCTTGCCCTGCCCGGACAAAATGCACCACCTCATGCATCTGGCCAGTTGGTGTCGCTTCTTTTGGGAGCAACACATCCCAGAGCGCAGAAGCAATTGGCACCCACAGCCGTTTGATGTTGCACCAGACTTGCTTGTTGTGTTTTCCACCAAGTGTGAATCCCGTCTTTGGCATGGAGTCGAACACTTTTGCAGGTAGCCCCGACTTAACCAACCCTGCAACGCGGACCAACGCATCGCGACGCCATCCTCTCACTGTTTTCTGGATGAGTCTGTTGCGGCCGGTTCGCTTCTTCCTGCGATCACAGCCGTCCATGTAGTCGTCGTCGCTGTCAACATCAACTTGCTCGGAAGCACCTCCAGCGACAGCGTTTGCGTGTCGCGCAGTGCTTGCGCGGGTAGTTGGTTTGGCAGGAGACTCAATGGGAGGTGGCACGTTCACACTGATGTCTACCACTGTGATAGCACCGACACCTTGTCCAACCGTACGCAGTGTGACCGTTGGTGCATCAAAGATGACACCAGCCGCACTGGACAGGCGCACGTCAACGCGCAGGTTAGCGGCATCGACATGCGCCAAAGTTGGAACAAGGTTGCTGTCCACCGGAAGCATCGGCTTCACCTCGATCGCGTGAGTGATGTCGGTGGGCTTCCGCAATCCAGTAGACAGCTTGTCAGGCAACAGCTGCTCACGAGTAGGTGCCAAGTTGCCATCCGAATCAAAAGGAGAATCGAGAGGGGCAGCACAGGAACGAGGCTTCTTACGAGGAGATGGGTTTTCGCCCTTGATTGTTGCTTTGGCGGGGATGGAGGACATGGTGTTGATGGTAGCAAAGGAGGTTGATTGATTGATTGATTGATGAATCGCACCGTAGAACGCTGAATGAAAGCGGGTGGAGGAGGTGATGCCGATGGAGGTGTTGGATGCAGCAGCGAGAACAACAACCGCCAATGTCACTAGTGCTCTCACTACTCGTACTACAACCGCAGCACAACAGATACAACGAGCATCGCATCGGCGGAGGCACCTTTGGAATGAAGCAAAAATGTGACGGTTTTTGTGTCGGCGTGGCGACGATGTGTGCGTGCGCATGTGATGATGTGTGTGATGTCCACAAGTGGAAAATGTCAATCGATTCCGGAGCAGCTAACGGTGTGTAACGTGTTCCAAACGAACGAGGAGGAAGGAAAAAGCTGGAGACACCAACGTGAATGGACACCAATCGTTATTAACTCGGAATAGCAAAGAACTTTCGGCAAAATTACATTGTGGAACACTACGTTTGACCCAAACGATTCCAAATATTTGATGGTCCATAAAACTTAAATTATAAACTTTAAGATTCTGGGTAATTTTCCTGTTGCTATGGAGACTATAATGAGTTGGTTTATATGCTTGGTTGTGTTGAAATCCAAGAAAAATTGCCACTCTACTTTACCAAAGGTTGGTCGACTCACTCACCCGGGTCTTATGTGATCGCTTCGTTGCTTGGTCTTTCCGCACATGTCGCAGACGAGTCCCTTCGGACTTGCCATTTGCACTCGGGATTGCGCCAAGTTTGCTGTAATCCATCAAATCGTCTGTGCAGTTTTCAGCCACAGCATTGTTCTCCTTCTCATCCATTCGCATCCAACGGACGAACCAGGTCCCAGAGCACCGCTGTGCCACACAGCTGTGTGCAACCCACACCCACCAAGAAAGGAAGGAAGGAAGGAAGAAAGAAAGGAAACCTGGACTGCAACGACAAGGCACAAGCACCGCATGTCCGCCAAGCGAGAATTGGCACGCTCTCATTTATCATCGCCCTCTCTTCATTTGCGACACCACCGACATGAAGATCACCACGAAGAAGTCAATTCGGCGCAAAGATGGCACTCACAAGTGGAGGAGGAGCGTGTGGGCCACTTTCATCAAAGTGGCCCTGTTGGCCACAGCCGTGGTCTCGCTCAACACCTCATGGCTGCTCGACGATGTGTCAGTGACCATGGCGACAAGGACAGCACCAACACAAGCGGCATCAACGGCATCAACGGCAGCAACAGCAACAGACGTTGACAACAGCTACGGCGACGACAATGACAATGGCACGAACTCAACGCAAAGCAAAAGGAATGAACCGAAGTTCTACGAGGTCGTGGTCAATCGAACGCACGGCACGAAGAGCGACTTCTACTACGCCCTCAGCTGCGATGGCAAGTACGAAGAGAACAAGGACAAGGTCCCGACGCACGACGACTGGGTGGACCTGCGACGCGTCTACAACAAAGTCATGGGCGAGAGCAACTCCTCGCTGTCGGGTCCCATCGACGGCGATGCCTTCCACGTCCCCACCTACATCGACCTGCACCCCACCATGAACCGCGGCGTCTTCGCCAAGAACTTCATACCCAACGGCACGCGCGTGTGGACCGACACCTATGAGGCCGAGTTCACGACAGCCGAACAGTTCCGCATGTTCCTCATCAACATCCCGCGCAAGTTCGCCTGCGAGGTGTTGCAGATATGGTCGTACTACTGCAAGATGGACAATGTGCTCGGCATGGTCATGGTGACGACGTTGGATTCGTCGGCCCTCATGAATGCGGCCGCCAAGAATATCATCAATCTGGTCGACGTCGTGGGGCCCGACGGCGCATACAACGATCTCGTGGCGTCGCGTGACATTGAGGCTGGCGAGCAGCTGCTCATCGATTACACCGCGTTCCTGTTTCGGGGGAATCATTCTGTCTTTGGGTTTGCTGCTTGAATCGCGACGCCTTGTGACGACTTGAGCGATACAAGCATGAACCGCAATGCGATGTCCTGCAACGCAACGCAACAGAGTACTCGCACAGCTACAGCTACAGCTGCATACAGGATGGAGTGGTCCACGTCGTGTGAATCGATGGAGATGCTGTTGCTGCTGTGCTATACACGTACTGTACGGCACGGTGCAGTGCGATTACAGATGCGCGAACATCGAACTGCGCGAACATACGTCTCAGCAAGAAAATCTGCACAGCGGCAAGGGGCGCACAGGCGGTGGACGCAAACTGATTCTTGCGCATGATCGCAGTTGCGCATGCACGAGAAGGAGGCCCAAGCTCGACATGAGCCGAATGCCGTGATGACAATTCGCGATGGCGGGCAAAGTTGCCGCGAAGCAAAACGTTCCGAGAATCCTCTCCAAGACTTCGCTCGCAACAAAAACACAAACGCATTCTGCGCATTCACCATGACAGTGGTGTTGAAAGTACCATGCTCTGCTGCAATTCCGAGTGTGAAGCGAAATCGACTGGCATCTTGTGCAATACCATGCATGCCATGTGGAGTTTAATACTATTCTATATTTTAGACTAGCGATTGCAATTGACCACACTATACGTACGTTTCCTGCATACCACCAACTCCCTCTCCTTGCGGTGGGTCCCTTCCAGAGATGTCGCTGCTGTCAATCTGTCTGGAGTCTCGCAATCTTGCCAAATTCTTCCCATCCGTCTTCGCAGAAACCTTGTGGGACAACAAGGAGCCAAGAGAGCTTTTCAGGAATTCGCCGCTTTCGCCCAGCGCGTGTCAATGACCGCGAAGACCTCTCTCTGTGGTGATCACAATGACCAACACAGCACACCCTTCGGCCCCAACCGGCAACAGCAACAGTGCGTCCATAATACATACGACATCCACTATTCTATTGGGATGGCACAGATACGTGTACTCTGCAACACAACCAACACAAGAGACAGCGCAAGAGACAGCACCAAACGACGACGACGACGACGACGACGACTACGATCACAGACTTGACCACAATTACAGACATCAACACAGACATCAACACAGACATGAACATGAACACATTGAAGAGGAAGAAACAGAAACGGCAGAAGAAGGAATCCAAGAAGAAGCAGCACCGCAACAAAGCAAAGAAGCGAACGCAACGCTCGTGCTCCGCCAGAGTCGCCTTCGCTGTGGTTGCCACCGGCATCGTCTTCTTCGCATCCGAACACATTGATCACCGCGCGCCGCAGCCGCAGCAACTGCAAGGCGAGGAAGGTGACGGCGAGCTCGAGACAATCTCCGTCAACCTCACGCATGGCACCAACGACGATTTTTTCGAAATCAACGAATGTGATCGCGTATTGGAGGAACAAAGGCACTGGATGCCCACGCAACAGGATTGGATCCAATTGCGAAAGACGTACGTCGGCGCGGTGGGACAGACCAATTCTACTCTCATCGGTCCCATCGACGGCGATGCCTTCTACGTGCCGGTCTACATCGATCGTCATCCGCTCATGAACCGTGGCGTGTTCGCCAAGCAGCTCATCCCGCGCGGCACGCTCGTGTGGAGCGATTTCTACGAGGGCGAGTTCCGAACGCCGGAACAGTACCGTCTCTTCTTGATCAACATCCCGCGCCATCTGATGTGCGAAGTGCTGACCATGTGGACCTACTACTGCAGGGCGAACACGACGAGCGGTGTTGCGGTGTATGCCGCGATGGATCAATCGGCGTTGATGAATGCAGCGCTCACACCCGCCCAAGTCAATCTGATGGACCAGCAGAGTCCCGATCGCAGTGTCAATCATCTGCTCGCGGCGCGCGATATCCAGGCAGGCGAGCAGCTCCTGGTCGATTACAGCGCATTTGTCTACAGTGAGGGTGACATCGCATTCGGGATGAGGATACCGGATCGCAGGCAGCTATGGGAGCGGCGACGGCGACGGTAACGGTGACGGTGACAGTGACGACACTGATGACGAGGTCTACTTGCGCTATCTGCGGCTGACCGCGGTATGCCATGTCATTGTCTCGCATTTCGCTCCGATACTGTGTGCGGATGTTGATTTGGTAGAATGTAGCGCAGTGCTCTGCGTGTGGATACTTCGTGTTGCAGCAGAGCACGCCATTTGGATCAAGATGAGAGGATTAGAGAGTGGGGTGGAGAGTGCGACGAGTACGTACATACCATCGGATGGTGGAGTCCATCTACCTAAGCTATTGTAAGTGTGGAGCAGACGGAAGATGCGAGTGCCATTCGGCCTTAGACGACTTCACAAAGTGTGGTACTTGCTATTCTATAATCTTCTAATGTTGTTGGCAACGATATCCCCATACAAGTGGAGAGGTCGGCTTTTAGACGAATGGCTCCAAGGGTATCACCTCATCCCATCCGTAGCCGCATACCAATACCCGCACAAGTGAACACATCGTGCATGCAACATTGAGAAAGCTGGTGGGACCATGGTGGCGACCTTCGCGACCGCAAAATTACGAAGAATAGTGTCAATTCGCCGAAGTTTGTTGGTGGCGACTGTGCAAATGTCCACCCATTCCGATCGCAAGAGTGGTGGCGATCAACTCGCTCTCTCACGAACAAAACTTGTGTCATCATGAGTGCGATGGGCACAGAGCACAGAGCCATCGAGCGCCATGCATACTACTATGGTACATGTAGCATCAATACAGCTGAGAACAGACCAAACGGCAGCAGAGATAGTGAAACGGAGTGGAAAGCACAGAAAAAAGCGAGATCTACACTCACGAAGTCCTGCAATAGTACCAACACACAGGCAAAGACACCATGTGGAAGAAGAACACCAAGAACGCGACACAACAGCGCACGAACCCAACAGGAAATGGGCCAAAACGGCCACGGGGCCGCCGACCAGTGAAATGGATCGCGGCCATCCTCATCATAATGGCTGCGCGCTACAATTCAGCATCCACTTCGCAAATCCCATCAATGATGGCAACAAGCGAGCTGAAATTGGAAAAGGTGCGCACGTACCGTGTCAACGCGACGCACGGCACGCGGCATGACTTCTTCCGCATTCATGGTTGCCTCACGCAATTCAAGAACGACATCCCGACGCAGGAGGATTGGATAGCGATGCGCAAGCTGTACGTGACCGTGGTGGGGAAGGAGAATTCGACGATACGGGGAAACATCGAAGATAATCCAATTCGCGTACCGACCTACGTCGATCTGCATCCAAAGATGGGCCGAGCTCTCTATGCCAAGGAGCGCATCCCCAACGGCACGCTGGTGTGGTCGAGCGAAAAGGAAGGCTCCTTTACGCATCCCAACCAATACAGGATCTTCATGATCAACATGCCGCCGAAGTTTGCATGCGACATGCTCTTTCATTGGTCGTACTACACGAAAGCCGATGCAACCGAATTCGGTACCATAGTCACCGCCACGATGGATGACTCCGCGCTGATGAATGCGGGCAACGCGCCGAATCGAGTGAATCTTCTGGAGATATACAACGAAACCGGAGACTTTGCGAAGGCCTACGCTTCACGTGACATCGAGGCTGGCGAGCAAATCCTGGTGAACTACACCGACTGCTCGTTCCCAGAAGGTGAGATCATGTTCGGAATGAAGACTCCGAATCGAACCATCAACAGAGATTGAGAGCACTCGGCCGCGATAGGCGATTCGGAAATGCAACAGGTAAGGGTGGCATGACGGGTTGCTCTTGTCGGTGTGGCCACAGTACATACGAATAGAGCGATGATGGCGGCCATGAACCTACCACAAACAGTTTGTCTACCATGCAATAGATGCCATATCAAACCATGCTCCACAATTATGCTTGATCCGAGACACTGGTCGGCTGCTCCATTGAGAAAGAAAACAGCGGAATCACCAATCACTCAAGCAGCTGCGCCAACACCTCCGATGTCACGAAGGCAAGGTATATGTTGAAGAAATGCTGGGAGGGATCGTTGGAGTTGAGCATCGCAACGATGATTGTAAGGGAGGCAAGGAATGCCATCAGCCTGGTGTCTGGGATGGAATAAAGGCCTTGTGCCATTTGGTAGGCGATGGGATAATTCATGGTGCTTGAATACTCCGGTCGGTCTTGTCTCTTCTTGTGTAGTATTTGGTCAGCGGAGGAATCGAGGAGCTGTTTGCCTGTCTGTATGTCGACTGTGTACATGAACAGTTCCCAATCTGCGCCGGTGATTGGACGTTTACGGGCATCGCCAACGGGCAGATTTTCTGGTACAAAGAGGGATTTGCGCACAACCACAACAACACGACAACAAATGGAGAACCGAACAGATTGAAACAAGGAAACAACACAAAAGAAGCCATTCCGCGCGGCCGTTGGAGAAGACGTTCATACCAACACAATAGAGACTCTGGAGAGACAGCGTTGCTGCACTCGCATTAGTGCATCCCGGACAACTTGTGCAAGACAAGGCAGACGCCATGTGGAGGAGAGGCGCAGCCGGCGCAACGCAGCGCTATGGACAGTCCATGGCCAAGCGATGCAGGAGCCACCGCTCTCTGCGATGGATCGTGGCCCTCACCATGGCCGCCGTGATGTGCTACATCTCCAGCCAAAGCCTGGCAACGCCGTCGGTCACCGAGACCTTCGTCGTCAACGCCACGCACGGCACACGTCACGACTTTTACTACCTGTTCCATTGCGACAAGAAGTTCCGACAGGACGTCCTCGACATTCCCACGCATGACGATTGGGTCGCGATGCGCAAGGTGTACGCTGCCGTCATGAAGCATGAAACGTCGGCGAGTGCCCTCGACGGCGATGGCTTTCACGTGCCAATCTACGTCGACATCGATCCCGTGATGCAGCGCAGCGTCTATGCCAAGGAGCGCATACCGAAGGGCACGGTGGTGTGGACGGATCTGTACGAAGGCGCGTTCGAGCGTCCCGAGCAATATCGCATATTCCTGATCAACATGCCGAGGAAGTTCGCGTGCGAGATGCTGTATGATTGGACGTACTACTTGGAAGACAAGGAGGCCGAATTGGGGACCACGCTGTACGCCGTGATGGATGATTCGGCGTTGATCAATTCTGGGAGGGACCCGAACAAACCCAACGTGGTGGATGTGAGTCGACCAAACTCGACTTTGACCGACGTAGTCGCCACGCGGGACATCGAGGTCGGTGAGCAGCTGCTGGCAGACTACAAAGATTGTCGCTTCAAGGATGGAGAGAAGTTCTTTGGGATGAAGCCACCAAAAAGTCCCTCTCGTTATTTTACCCGCCGCCGTTGAATGAATGGATCGGTAGATGATGGATTGTTCTGGAAGACCTTGGTCCATGTAGGAATATGATCTGTAAATTCGAGTGCACCTTAGAGTGTCGTTGTTTCCATGAATGCATCCGCCTCTTGCACAAAGGAGAAAACACCTGGCGCAAGTCCGAACACAATGGAATGAGCACACAACAAACGTAAAGACCAAAACTGTTGCAGAAGACAATAACTTCGCTCTCTAGAGAGAGACTTCGTGAATCCCCACTACGCTTCCGCTGGTGCCATCAACCGTGCCTGCTTGATACCGATACGCTGCCGATAGAACAATCCGTCGCGCGTCGGTGCCTGAATCAACCGCTCGACCGTATCGAACCCCCGAATGACCTTGCCGAAACATGGCTCGCCGCGATTGAACTCGGTGTTGTCCTGCGTGTTGATGTAGAACGAGGGACCTTCGTTGACGGAGAAGCCGACGGTGTACTGCTCGTGCGGGACCTGCGGTGAATACTCCTGAAAGGCGACGCTTTCCAAACCGGCGTGCGCGAAGGCTCTGACCTTGGCCGTGCGCGAGCTGCCGTCGTAAGGGAAGGCGGCGGCCTTGACGACGTTCATGGCGTGGATGATGAAGGAGCAGCCGTCGATGAGACCCAGCGTGACCATCTCGAGGAACATGAAGACGGAATGCGGCATGACGTCGACGGAGGCGAGTTCGATGACGATCTTGGTGGGAAGCGGCTTCTGGTCTTGTTGCGCCTGTGGTCGCAGGCCGTTGTTGCTGGCGCCGTCGCTGAGCGCGATCGTTTTTGTTTTGGGGAATTCCAAGGTAAGTTCGACGCGCTGCACGTCGCTGCCGTACTTGTCGAGGATATCGTGCTTGCAGATGCGCTGCACGTGCTGCTGCAAGGTGTCGATCTTCGTTTTGCCGCGCACGATCTTGTGCTGCAGACTGGCCATCTCCTTCTGGCGTTTCTGCTGCTGCTCGTCGTCGAGCGCGCTGGTTCTTCGGTGAGGCGTGGCAGCATGCAGCTCGCGGAATGTGTTCTGTATCGTGCTGAGCTCCAGTTCCGCCGTCTGCAGCTTGTTGTGCAGGGAGCTGCGCTCCAGCATCATGGCCTCCATCTGCAGGATGGCGCGCGATAACGTGGCATGCGATTGCGAGTAGAACCATAAACCGGACGAGCAGACGAGGGCCGTGAAGAGGAGGAGGATGATGCGCGATGGCTTGGCGCATGCGTTGGAGACGGGGTTGCGCCACGTGAAGTAGCCGGCCAGTTGGCGCGGAACCGAGTAGAGAGGCAGCAGAAGACCATTGGTTTGCGGCGATGCTGTCTCGGCGCTCTGGTGCTGTGCGGGTGTCTCCGTGGCTGCTGTGCTGGCCGTGGAGGAAGCGTCTGGGATTGGCGACAGCAGCTCGGGTCGTTGCAGCTCGGTGATGATGGACGTCGCATCGACGCTGGCGCGAACGCTGTGGGTGCTGCTGGGCGAAGAGGAGGCAAGGAGGATGGAAAGCGGCGTGGCGCCGTTGCTTGCGTTCGCGTTGGCGACCATGGAGCCGATGCCGCTGCCGCTGTTGGATCGCAGACTGCTGCGGCTGTTGCTACTGCTGTTGCTGCTGCTGTTGACGGAGGACCAGGATCTGTTGCGCTGCCTCTGCTGCTTCTGCGGCTGCGAGGAAGACTGCGAGGAGGACAGCGAGGCGGGCCTCGTGCGATGGGATGCCTGCAGGATGCTCTTGGTTGACGAGTAGCGCGACGGCTGCTTGTTGAGCAGAGCTGGGAACTTGGACGACAGATGCGGCACGCTCAGTCCGGACGGCGGCGGCGAGGTCATGAACGGGAGGGAGGATGCGGACGCCATCGTGGACAGCAGAGTTGCTGTGGAAGTGGCCGTCGAACGCGGTGATGAAGTGTTGGAAGACTCTGAGGAGTTTTCGGTGGCAAGCTGCAAGCGATAACCTTCATCCGCGAGGGCGGTTTCATCCACATCTTCGACGCTGGGCAGTCTCCGTCTGCTCATATTGCTGTTGCCATTGTTGTTGTGGTGGTTGGTGTTGTTGTTGTTGCTAATGCCATTGCTAATGCTGTTGCTAATGCCGTTACCAGTGTTCCCATTGGCGCCAAATCGCATAACCACGCTGTGCTGATGAGGCGTCGCTCGATCCGAGGTTGCGCTCGAGTGCGCATGAAGTCCGCCGATGCCCTGCCTTGACGATGCTAACCGAGTGGGTGACATGAGGAATAGTCCGTTGCTGTTGCTGTGGGTATTGCTGTTGCTGTTGCTGTTGCTGTTGGTATTGATGTTGCTGTTTGCGTTCTTGGTGGTTGTCGATGTGCTCACAGCAGCGGGATGTGATGGTGGCCGCCCTTGCGATTGTGCGTGGCTATATTGGAATGTTGCCGCACTCGTTGTCACTGCTGCTGTTGCTGTTGCTGCTATTGTTGTTGCTGCTGCTGCAGGTGGTGCTTGGAGATGGCCTTGCGACTGCAGCAGCTGATGATGCAGAGGTGCGTTGAAGCGAAAAGGCGGTTGCTGAGCAGAATTGCCGATGGCCGGCGTTGCAGCATGACTGTTGCCATTGCTGTTGCCATTGCTGCTGCTGTCATCCGTGGATGTCCCCACACCGTTCGTACTCGCAGTGCCATTGCCAATCCCGGCACTGAGCACATTGTTGTAAGGCGAGGCCCGCCGTTTCATGACCGCCATGGTCGCTGTTTTGTGTCTCTCGATTTCTTGCTGACTCTTGCTGACTCCTTCCTTCTTGGTCTGCTCCAATCACAATCACAATCACAAGAACGCTGACGATGCCGATACGGTCGCTGATCAAGCTTGCCCCCTATGTATGTATAGCAAGAGCTGTGATATGTCTGTTATGGTCTGCTATGCATGTATAGTAGTGCAAACACAAGAATGTTGTGGCAGACAACAGGCCGTTGATGGTCTCTGTCTGAAGTAGTATCAGTGCTGGTGCGCTCTCTTGGCCGAGACGTTGGTCTTGGGTGCGATGTCCAACACGGAGACAGCAACACACAACGCAACACAGCGCAAAAGCGCGAACAACAACAGCAACAAAGGACAAAGGTAACCCAAGCGCAGACGTGTGTCTGTCCGTTTTGGTTCTTTCTCTCTTCGCGCTTCAATGCGGACTCCGACTCTTCCCCACTCTACGAGTAGTTGTACCTGTCCCAATACGCGCTGCTTTCTTCGCACCACAAACGCTGTCCACGAGCGCAGAGTACTCTCCGCCCGTACGCTAAATACTCTCGTGGTTATGGCTTTTTTACCTCCTTTGTCCGTCTTGGTGGTGCCACAGCGAACAACAAAGGGACACGCCATGAAGATGGTAACTCTTCCAACAACGAGGTGCTTTTGCGCCCAATCCATTGACTGCGACATCGACCTTCTTGTTCATACAGTCGCGGATGTCACAGTGATGACAACCCGTACACACGCGACAACGCCCTGTACCCAACGCCGCCGAAATCGGCCTAAGCCCCATCTGTCAATCAACAAAAATAGATAACCACGAGACATCGTGGAAGTCATTGCGACGTCCAATCAAGACGCCCTGGCATCTTCTAATCGTAGTTTCCTATCGTGACTCGATGACTATCTTCATGACCCGAAACCAATGTGCCTCCGCTTTTTGTGGATGTTCCACAAGATGTTGGGAATGAACACACAAAAGATTTTCCGCAACACACCAAAAGGCGCCGATGGAGACCTCTGTGCGATGCTTTGCATTGGAATGTGGATTGCGTCGAGGTACTTGGCGTGGGCGTGGCGCGTCGGGATCATGGTCTCTCTCGCCATGGGATTGCGGACGTTGCGTACATGCCACCGTTCATGGTAACCATTGGCCATCCATTATAACAATAGTATTGCGCACCAGATAACAGAGCACGTCGTCGTGGCATTACAACTCTCCAATATAATACACCGAGATCGCACCTGCGCCGAAAGCGCACCACCATCGTCGTTGCATCATTGTTCACTCGCATCGGAAACATCTGTTCTCTCGGAATGCCCACGGTAAGATCAACTTCATGCATGCATGCTTCTGCTGCGCTGCAGTCTCGCACTCTCATGTCCAAGTGTCGTTCATGTTTACTGCGATGCTATTATATCTTTTACAATACCTACGAGCAAACATCATTACTCATCATCTTGCTCTACTCTACACCTTTCACCTGCCTTCCGCCTGCATCCCACTTGTCTTCCTCCATCTCACTCGTTCATTCACTCACTCATGCATTCCATGCGTGAGTTCCAGTCCATCCTCCAATCTCTTCCACCACACCTATTCACACCAAAGGCGGCATATCCAAATCCGCCGCCGGCGAGGCATCGTGATAATCCGAATCTTGATGATTCTTGCGCTGCTGATGCCGACGATGCGGCGAATTGCTCATCATGGAGATGCCGGCCAAGGACCATTCGTCGTAGAAATCGTCGCTGTTGTCGTACGCGACCATGTCGGGGCCGTCCATCATGCGCACCGATTGGGGCGTCGACGAACCGACGCGCGTGTTCGTGATGGAGTACGTCGTGTTGGGAGACGTCGTCATCATGCTCTGCGTGATCGGGACGCCGTTGGGGCGGTACGTGCTGTAGCTGTTGCTGCTTTGCGGCGAGTCGTCGTAGCTGCTGCTCTTGCGGACGTAGGCCCTCTGTGGCTGTCGGCGGTGCTGCTGCTGCTGCTGCTGGGATCTTGAACCTCCGAAGGGAGAATAAGGTTCCGCACCGGGTGGCGATGGGTAGCTAGATGATGACGACGACGAGCCGGACGGTGACGACGCTGGTGAATACGCCGACGATCCAATCGCATTCACAGCGGCGGGTGACGCCACGAGCGTTGCCCTTCCGTTGGAACTGTCCGAGGAGGATGGCGTTGCCAATCCTTGCTCCAGCAGCATGGAGCGACCGCTGCGTGCCGTGGTTGCTCTTCTCATGCTGGCGAGCCGCTGGCCGCTGCTGGTGACGTGGACGCCGCCGTTGATGCCGCCATCTGTCTCTTCCGTGATGGTATGCATGCTGCGCTGTGGAGACACGGCATCGGTGACGACGCTGCTGTCGTAGTTCTCCGGCATGGTGAATTCATCCTCCTCGGCAGCACGCAGCTGACGGAACGAGGAGAATTGAGAAACGGGCGAGTTGGTGATCGTGTCAACCTCGCCTCTGTCCGCCTTCGGCGATGCACCGAACTGCGCAGTTGTGATGGTGTACATGTCGGAGTTGATACTGCCGTTCACGTTGCTGCTGTTCCCAGAGCTCTTGGAATGACCGCCGGGCGAATGGATGGCTGGCGCCTCCAGCCCGCTCTTGAGGTAGTCTTTGGAGAAAGCGGGTCGTTTCTGAATCGCGGCTGGACGGATCCCCAAGGACGGGTACTTGTTGTACGTTGCGGCAACGCGTGGATCGTTGACCAGCAGGTTTGAGTTCTGTTGCATGTCGAATGCGCTGCTCGTCGTTGTCATGACGTCTGCATGTGGGTGGTGATCCAAGGAATCCTCCTGGCTCTCATCCTCGTCTCCGGCGCTGAGGCTGAAGGACTCGCCCAGTCGCTCCCGCAAGAGTCGAACACGGTTGGAGCCGCTCTTCGTGAAGGCCAATGCCACAGCACCAACCGCCAGGCATCCTGCGCCGATACCAGCCATCAATCCCAGTCGGCTCTTCTTCTTGGTACCGCCTTCGCCGGCCGGGGTGGGTCCTTCATCGTTTCCGCCCTTGTTAACTTGCGACACGCCTGTTGGGGGCGTCACGGTGGGACTTGCCGTTGGCGCAGCGGAGTCATAGGTGGCTGGTGGCGCTTGGAAGTCTTCGTGCGTGTACACCAATTCGTTGATCGCCACGCCTGCCTCTCGCAGGGAGGTCAGAAGCTCCAGCAGGGATTGGCCGCGGAAGAACAATGCCAAGTCTTCGGTGGAACTCGCGTGGTTCGGATGCGTCAAGGTGTGCATGCTGTTGCTCTCCACCTCCAACGTGACGAAGACATTGAAGTTGGTCACGACGCGGTCATCGTTCACCGATTTGGGAACGCCATCCAGGACATCATCGGAACTGTACTGAAGTCGGAGGCTATAGGCCTGCAACACCGATCCGATCTGGGCCTTCCAGTACCCTGTCATGACTGGCTTCATCGTGTCGAAGATGGTCTGCGCGTGCGTTTCCAGATGCTGTGGGCCGTGCGCCTTGAGCTCGATGGGCGCAGTGTACACCTTGCGGTACACGGTCGGAATGTTGATGGACACGGGTTGGTGCGATGTCGTGATGAGCTTCGTGCGGTTGTAGGATGCCGATGACGTCGCGCCCTCACCCTGCAATATGGCTGCGTTGTCGAGGCTCTTTGTTGGCGAGGCAACTTTCTTGCCATAGTCGTGCGTGTGCGACTGGTGCTTGTTGTATTCGTTCCTGATGCCGGCATCGCTGGTATCGGCATACCCATTGTTGAACTGCCTGGTTGATTCGGTATTGTAGCTGCTGTGCTTTTCGTTGGTCGCCTTTGCGGCCTGCTCCCCTTTGCTGACTACGGCGTCAGAGTCAGCGGGCGGTGATTTGTCAGATCCTTGCTGGCTGATGGTTGCTGATCGTGTCAAACGGTCAATTCTATCCACAATGTACGCTGTTCGATCGTTGAACAACGGTGGCGAAAGCACAGTAGCAAGTCGTGAGTGCAAAAATGTAGTGAGGCAGCAGGTGAGTTGTGATCCGTTTTCGAGGAGTTCTGATGGCAGCAGCAGGACACTCGCAACATCACAAGCAATCGTCACGAGCACGAGCGATGGCAAGGAGGGTGTCTCAAGCGTTGCAGTCGCACGTACGTTTCTTTTCCAGGCTTGGGATTTCTGGGTAGACGTCAGCCTCGCGGTCATCCGGTGCTTTCTCGACGCCGTCCGCATGGCTGGCCTTGGCGTAGTTCCCTTTCTGCATGGCGCCGTATTCGGTTTGGAACACCCTGTGGATGTCACCCTCCAACACGCGATGCTCAGCCGCTTCATGGAAGATGCTGATGCGCTCGGACAAGGTTGCAGGAGATGTCACATCCACGACGTTTGAGATAGTCACCGCATTCTGGCCTCTGCTCTTGTGGCTGCCACTATCATTCTCAAACCATGCAGTCGATGAATGCAGAGCGCTGATTGCCAGCAGCGCTGGCAGAGCTGTTGCGTATCCCCACTTCATTGCGTCGCCTTTTGATGTTTGCGTTCGAGGAAAAGTTGCGCTTCGTGGATTTCTTGAAGCTCCTTGCGCTTCAGTCTGTTATCTCTTGCTCGCTGGATGCCTCGGCAAGATGCTCCAACTGAATGTATGGTATGAGTGGGGTGCGCTGAGGTTCCACGCTGAAGTCGTTCCGTGACGAGTATTGCCAAGAAGGGTGCAGGTGGGGTACTTGGAGTGCTACTTTTGCTATCTATGGAGCTGTCTTGAAAGTTGTGTTTGTGGCCTCCGATCCGGACAGGGACCAAGATTGATTCTGAACGTGTTGGTCGTGGCGATGACGATGGCGACGGTGCTGCAATGGATTGTTGTTGTCGTTGTGATGGCCGTTCCTCTATTATTTCGTCTGTGTTTTGGGAACGGCAATCCCAGGAATGACACTCAGGACAACACGCGCACACACAACCCACAACACACCACACAAGCACGCGAGATGCAAGGCGCAAGACGTAGCACACACCACACAACATGAATCAAACAACAGGATGTGCACCCAAACCATCACGAGGTGCCAATAATGTGAGGTGGGACAAGCAGCAAGAATCAACAAAAAAGTGAGGAGGTGGGCGTTGGGTATATACGTATTCAGCCATTGATACAAGTAATGCTCTCGAAGTGCGCCTTGTGACTCATACGACCACATGCAACTTCGGTTGGTGCAAAAACAATTGTTGGGCAAAAAGGTATCTTTGGGGGAACACCGATTTTGTTCCACGAATCCGCCAAATGATCGGATCGTGGGTTGGTTGGAGTCGAAGAGAATGATGGTACAACAACCCGGGAACGAAGAATACGCGGCCCACAGAAAGAAGAGGTCACGAACCACGAGCATGGGCACCGTCCGTCCCTTCCTGCCGATGCGAAAGCATCAGATCGAACATCTGCGAAGCATGTCCTTTGGGGCGAGGTTCGCAAGCATCGAGAAGGCAACGTGATCGAACAGCTTCCAATGCAAAGGCGATTCAACATTTGTCGTCGACTCAACCCATCAACCCATCAACCCATCAACCAACAAGTCGACCAGTCGTCCAGCTCCGGACAAACTACATCTGCTCGTGATTCCATAAACCAAAAGTCTTCATCGACGCTGTTCCGCAAAGCAGGTATCCCGCACAACCAACGAAGAGCTTTGCGATCTACTCCTCTACTCTATCTCTTTTGGCAGCTCCCAATACCGTACTACGAGGACAATCACGCCAAAAGCAGCCGCTGGAGATCACCATGGGGAACATCTTCTGCGCTCCCGGGGAGCCATTCGAGGTCCATCCCTCGTTCCGACCCATCATCGACAAGTATGATGCGTTCATCATCGATCAGTGGGGAGTCATGCACAATGGCGTGGTCGCCATGGAAGGTGCATCGGAATGCGTCCAAGAGCTGGCGCGACAAGGGAAGAAGTGTATCATTCTTTCCAACACATCCTCCTCGGAAGAATCTGCTCTTTCGCGTCTGCCCAAGCTGGGATTCGATCTGTCCTCGCTTGCTGGCGGCGCCGTCACATCCGGCGATTTGGCAACGGCGTACATCCGCGAAAATTACAGCGGAAAGAAGGCCCTGGTCTTTTCGTGGAAACATCCGGCGGCACCAGATCCGCAGGAATTCATGGAACGTTGTGATGATATTGTCCTGGTGGACAACATGGAGGACGACGCAAATCTACCCGACGTCGTCATCCTGCATGGCAACGAAGTCATCTTGCCGGCTGACAAGCACGGCAAACCCGACGAAGGCCAATCCTTGGGAGACTACATATTGACGGGCAAGATGGAGCAGGTCGTCATGCCAGTCCTCAAGCGATGCGCCGAACGATCCATTCCTGTGCTGTGCGTGGATCCGGATCTCATTTCCGTCAATCCGGATGGCACCGTATTGTACATGCCCGGAACGATTGCCAATTACTACGAGCGCACGCTGAGAGGGCCCACGCTGTACTTTGGCAAACCTGATGCTCGTGCGTTCCGTCGCGCGGTGGAACGGTTGCAACAGCAGTTCGGCATCACGAAGGAACGAATGTGTCACATTGGCGATTCGTTGCATCATGACATCGCCGGTGCGAATTCCATCGATCTCGACAGCGTGCTTGTGCTGGGTGGTGTCCACCGGGTGGACCTGGAGAATGATCTTGGAAAACTTGCGCCGACCTCCAAGCTGCAAGATTTGTTTCAACAGATTGGGCACACTCCGACGCATGTGGCGCCGCTGCTGCAGCTTTGAGGACGATCTCGAAATCACGAGGGAGCGGATGATACTTGCAGCACTGCAGAGTTGCTGTTGGAATGAATTGCATTTGTTATCGCATAGCTCGCACCCACACAGTTTCTTCTCCGTGGGGAGGCACATTGGCGCGACTATGTACACAGAGCATTTTCATTCGCGTGTTGCCATCGCTTTGCTGATTTCCCCCATGAAGGTCTGAGTTGTGGGGACGGACGATACTCATACTCTTCGTAGTATTTGGCGCTGCAGCAACACTCTTTTGCACTTCCATAGGTCCCGAAGCACACGCAGGCAGATGGGGATCTTGCAGGTTCAATATAACTTTGCGTTACACTCAATCATTGCTTCATCAACGTGTATGGCATTCAGTGCTGGAGTGCTCTCCGTGATGACCCGCATCATATCTCCATCGTTCCAAATATCGGCTATTGTTCATTATCTTGACCCATCAGTCAGCACCGACAAGTCGTCATCAACACGACTGTCGTCTCCGCCTTCGTCGGATGTACTCTTGGCCTTGCTGGGATCGCTGGAGATGCGCGATCCGCCCCCCTCTCCTTCCATCTTGTGTTGCTTGGAAGAGCCTTGCCTCCACTTTGCGTCACTATTTCCGCCTTCAGAGACGGTGTTTGCTATCTGTGATGCGCCACTTGGCCCGATGGAATTGGCAGTGAAGCCGATCTTCTTGGGCATGATCATGTCGACGATCCTCCCGTCGGCATCGCCGCCAGTATCGCGAACCGCCAGATACTTCGACCGTCGCTCCTGGATCTCCTTTACCTTGACACCACAGTTCCATTCATCATAGAACTCCACAGCCCGTGTCATGTAATCGCAAGCCGATTCGCGAAGCGTCGCCCGCAGAGCGTGAGTGTCTTCACTTCCGCTGTGCTTTGAAACCGTTTTCATTACTCGGATGAAATATTCAGCGGCTTGTTCGCATGCGATGGCGCAGTAATGTGTGAGAAGAGACTTTTCGGCCACAGCGATGGCAACCTCGTATGCTTCTTCTGTTCGACGGACATTGGCAATGTTTGCCTTGATTGACTTCAGAGAGAGCTGTTCGGCCTTCAGCAACTGCAGCAGACTCGTCGTGTTGCGACCCTTGTTGGTGACGAGATCTCGGGAGAGGTCGATCTGTCGCTTCAATTCCTTCTTGTATTTTGCCTTGCCTGTGGCCCGATACAGTGCAGCCGCCGAGAGACCCTTCACAAGCATGACGGTCGTGTCAAAGTAGTAGGTTTTGGCATTTGCTGACAACCCATCATATAGCTTGGTCATGTGCTGGGCGAGCTCGTATCGTCGAAATAGAGCCGCCAGCAATGGGAGGCCGGAGTAGGTTGCCACCAATCGGTGTACTACTTTGGGATTCTCCTTGGTCTCCGTTTGATCGTGATCCATATTGCGTTCGATGGCCTCCCAATCGATGGGATCAATGCCAACCAAGCACTTGGCCATCATCAGCAATGAAAGTGTCACACCGTTGCAGAAGGTCACGGTGTAGACCTTGAACTGTCGGAGCGCATCCTTGAGCGCGTCAACCAACGGCCGCAGCTTGTATCCGAAATACAACGCCAGGGTGTTGCGGCTTTGCAAATTTGTCAGCGCCATGTCGAAAGTACCGGCTTCCATGCCGTACGAATAACCTGTGTCCAAGATTCTGATGCACTTGGAGAACGGCTCGTTGTATGGATAAAGCCAAGCGCCCGTCAGACAATGAACTGCGGAGGTCTGCTGCGTTCCTCTGACGCGCTTCAGCAACATGTGGGAAATCTCCGCGCACCGCACGATGGCTGCGTGACCTTGATTCGAGACGTTGAAGAATAGGCCCAACACGGCAAATGCCGTGGCAGAGTCTTCGTCGATGCCGTATCGAATCGTCATGCGGACATGCTTCAGCACGTGCACCACCCATGGTATCCAATCACCGCAAGTGAAGGAACGGTAGGCCGCTTCGCAGACCACCTTCGTCGCCATCGTTTTGCGATATTCCGTCTGGATGGGCAGGTTCACGATGTCCTCATCCGTGTGGTTCTTCAAGAATGACTTGATGTGCATGAGGTCTTTCATCGCATGCAAGAGGTAGAACCTCTTGGGACACTCGCCCAGAAGCTTCGCGACTGATGTGATCATGGACAGAGATTCTGCGCTCTTGTTCTCTCGTCCCAATGCGACTGCCATGGTGATGTATGTCGCAAGCTTGTCATCGAGCGTCTGCGCTTTGTCGAGGATCTTGTTGCCAATAGAATGGCCGACCTCAAAGTTTCCCAACGAAAGCTCCACCTCCGACCGGCATTGGAACAGCGCGAGGCAGGTCTCGTAGTATTCTGACCACGGGTCGCGCACGTACTGCAGCGCATCCGCCGCCTTCTGGAGATACGTGGACGCGGATGTCCGAGCAACCATCCGCAGTGCCTTTTGTCCGACTTCAAGATTGAAGGAGACGAGGAAGAGATGGTCCTTGGTGGGGACGCTGTTGAGATGGTCAGCCGCGATGAAGAGCAGGCTATCGACGTCCCTGATGAGGTGCTGCTGCTGCAGATTTTGCTGCTCTTGATCTTCGTTTGGTGCTGATGTTGCCTTGGATGCTCGATACAAATCCAAGAGACGATGCCCGATCTGCAACCGAAGCTTGTCGCGGACCTCACCGCCTGGAACCAATCCATACGCTGCCTGTTGCACTCGATCATGAGCAAAGTGGTACCGACTCTCGCCGATTGAGTTGGTGACGAGGCCCTCCAGAACAGCTTTGTCCAACAGCGCGCACAATCGGCCGATTGTCCATGGCACTGATTCTGCCGATGCCGATAGCGGTGTTGGTGCTGTCTGTGTGAGCGTGCTCTCGTTATCATGCGAGCACACCGCGTCAATTCCTGGTTGTTCATCCACATGCTGCAACACCATCTGCAGGACATGCACGTCGAATGTCGACCGGATGTAGGCGGCGACAGACAGAACGTGCTGCAGATCCTGTGGCAGGCTCCTGAGCTGCATCTCGATGATGGCCACGATGTTGTCACCGATGGGGAGCTCGTCGTTGCCGCCATTCGTGGATTGGCTGAGATCCCATTCCCATCGACCCAAAGTGCTGTTGTGGACGATGATGTGGCTCCTCTTGAGCTCTTCCACGGCCTGGAGCGTGAAATAGACGTTGCCGTGCGTCTTTTGGTGGATCTTGGATGCGAGGATCTTGAGATCGTCGTCATCGCCGGAGCGACGGAGGAGATGGGAGATCCATTGGGTACACTCCGGCAACGCCAAGGGACCGAGCGTGACCTGCTCAAGGAGTCGATCACTGCTGTCGTGGTTTCCATTTTGGCGATCGGCGTTGGCGCTGGTACTCCTGGTGTTCTGATTCACCAATCGGTCCAGGAATGATCTCTGCAGGGGCGCCTCTGGTGACAACTCCACTGCATGGTGATTGTGGGGATCAATCTCCTGCCGAATGGCTCCCAGCAGCATGAAGTTGTGCAGATCGGTATCGGCCAGCAACGATGCCAGAAGCTCCAGCCCGGCAGCCGATGACCATTGCAGATCGTCAAGGAAGAGGAAGACGGGGCGCTGCGGAGTGGAGATGGCCTTCACGAATTGGATGAAGATGTAGCAGAGGCGATTCCACGCGCTCTGCGAGCTCTTTGTGGCTGCATTCTTCTGCTGGCTGCTGTCGTCAAGTCCGGCGTCCAGCATGCTGTCCGACACGGAATGGCCAAGCACGCTGTTGGTGGATGCAGATGCGTTGTCCATGGCCGCATCTGCGGACCTTGGAGCGGAGTTGTTGCTGGCATCGTTGGTTGTGACGCTGGAAGACGATCCAGCAGAGTTGGAGAATAGGATGGACAGCGATGGAACCACTGCGATCAAAGCGCACATGGCAGAATAGCTCTGTTGAACTGAATTGGTCTGCGGTGGACTGGTGGATTCGCCATGGTCGGCATCGCTCCGATTGGGTTCGTTCGTGTGCGCATCTGCACCTGCATCCACAGAGAACGCTTTTCCCATTGCTTCCTGGATCCGGCGCAGCTCTTCGGAAGACCCTTGCTTGAGCTGCGTGGCGAAGTCGTCCAGCGCTTGAATGATGGCGGAGAACGGATCGTTGCTCCCGGTGTACTCATCGTACTTGCCACGCAGCACATAGCGGCAGTTGCAGGGACGCTGCGTGCTTCCTGCGTTGGGCTCATGGCCGCCTTCGCACGAGCAACCTGCTTGGATCAAGAATTGTTCGATCAGCTGCGACTTTCCAGTTCCGCTCGTTCCCCAAACCAGAGCGGCTGGGATGATGGGCTGACCATCGTTGATGTGTCGCCAGATGTCGCGGAGATGTTGCACTTCCTTCTGTCTTCCGAAGAAGGAGGCGCCGTCGTTGGGTGCAGTCGCTTCCGCAGATGATACGGGCGCCGCCTTCGATGCTGATGTCGAGACAGCATGTCTGCTCTCTGCCGTTGCGTTGGGTTGGAGTGACTCGATTGCTGGACCGCTCTCCAGTGCGTGTTCATCGGCGAAGACGGATCCAGTGCAGGCAGATGTGACAGAAGCGGTGGAGTTGTTTGCCTTGCTCGTGCTGACGGCTTTGCCGATTGATGCCATGGTGGATGCGCTTGCACCAGTGTGCATTGGTGGTGTGCGAGTGTGTGGATGGCGTCAAGTATTGTGGCGTCGAGTGATGGTGCTATCCTTGTGTCGGAGATGAGCACAGATGTATGGTACTCCGATGTGCTATTGCGAGCGGTTCTATGGCAACGCTGGTGTCGGTGTCGGTGTCGAGGTCGATGTCGGTGTCGGTGTCGGTGTCGATGGCGATGTTGTGCACGGAGACCGCTCCAAGAACGAACGCCAAAGGGCTGGTGGCGTGAGAAATGGAAGTTGGTGATCACAATGCCCCTCGTAGTCGCCGGTTGCCCAATGTCGGCAGCACAACCAGCAACTTCAATGTGCCGTCAGGTGGCACTCACAAGCCGAAGACGCCAAAACCGGAACATTCGTCTCTGTGAGGCGTTATCATCGTAAAGCGACCACGGATTGGTGTGTGGGTGTGGTTGGCCGGTGGGCGCCAACACCCTTCGGGCGCCGAAAAGGAGCAGGTGCTTGATCGGAGCAAAAGCAATGGGATAAATGGGCCCTGCGACGACCCATGGCGCGAGCACAATTAGGCATCACTCTTCATCATGGAGCACCCCAACAGGTCATGAATGACCTGCAGCCGTTGTTCCCTTCGCCTCGAACAGGATAATTGATCCAAACAAGTGTCAAACAACGGTCGTGAAATCACTTTCAGCAACCAATTGGTCCCCACATTTAATCATCGGTGCCTAAACAGGTTCCTTCAAAGAAAATGTTGAGAATTTGAAGGGGTTCCACAGTGCAAATGATATTCCCCAAGATTGTTTGCGTTCGTGAAGGAGAGTAGTTTCTCCGAAGAGAGAGGCAGAACCACCGCATCAAGAATCATCAAGGAACACTTCAAGATTGCGCCACCACGATCACCCATGCATCGAATAGCCCGTGCACGGGAGCAAGGAGCGTAGGAGCAGGTTGTAGCTGACACAGACGAATCCAACGAATCCTAACCAATCTCTGAGCCCGCTTCGTCCTTCCTCCATCGTCGATTTGTTGAATTTGCACATTGGAACCGCCAACCGCAGCGTCATCGCGGCACATACCCGATCACCTATCACCAACTGGAGCAGCATATAGTATCTCGTTCGTTTGGAATGGAGTAGAGCATGGGCATTCCTCGGCGATGATCCCCCACCTCCAACTCTGCAAGCTCTGTGGTATGTGATGGTTTGGATGATCACTTGTGGAGTAGGTAGTACTACATGGCAGATCAGACGACGGGTACGGTAGGAACCAGGGGATTGATCAGATCTTCGCAGGTGGTATCAAATGGCCTGCTATACTTACCAGTAGTTTGTACGTTGTACGAGTAATACATACTATCAGGCCTTTCTACCTTCCACCTCACTCACTCGGCAAAGCAATAGCACTAGTTGTAGAGTTTTTTGCCCTCCAACGTGGGATTAGTCGTGTTGCGTAGCCCAGTCTAGAGCAAAATTACAATCCATCCCAATAAACGCTTATGATGCTATATCGCAACACCACATCATTCATAATTAAAAATAAGTGTACCATGTGAACAAATAACTTGCGATGTATAGGAATATTGAACTTAAATTTAAATTGACTTCAAATTTAACATCATTTTTGTTGTCAACGTGGGATTGTGTGTGGCGCAAAATTCTGGATGGGACCATGGTGCCATCACTTTGCCATCCAAGATGATGCCCATAACCGTCTCGTTTCGACCACCTGCGCATCTCATTGTCTCCATATACCCCATATGTATCCATCCCTGCCAAGCATGCACCGTCAGATCTCCCTTCAACACACATTGGCAGCCCATACCTGAAATCCAACATTTTTGAAAATGAAGGACAGTCCGAAGGCAGCTGCTTCATCCGATCATATCTCCCGCTCACAACCATATCTGTTCCCCCCACACAGCCTCCCTCGATACCCGATGAACTGAGTACACGCTGATGCATTCCACAACGCCTCAAGATGGATCTCCAGTTTTTTATCCATCCCGACGCTGATGCCATCGTCAGTTTTTCTTTGTATCGAAAAAATGCGACTGCAGCATTTGGTTGGTTCCAACCTCTTCCACTCAATGTAATCGATCCCCACTTCTCCAACCCCATTCCTGACTTGATAATGAACACATCTTGTATGGGTGGGTTGGCGATGTGGCGGATGTTCACGTGCGCCACCACACCAGCAAAGCCACGTGATGGGTGCTTTGTCACCACCCCAAAAACTCTTGCACTCCACTTGTTCCCCTCCATCGACACCCTCCAGGCGTTCTTTCAGCCTCAAACTTCGTAGGACCCTTCATCTTGATCCCCTTGATGCATCTTGCCCATCCATGGTTGTTTAAATGGCTTGTATCGTCCACACACAGCCCGTACCCAACATGCATTTTTGACGCATTTTTGCACGTTTCGCTCTTTTCACTATCGCTGATTCAAATGAACCGCTCTGATAGCTCCCTCTTGCCCATCCACCAAGATTTATATGGCGTTTCCGTTGATGTGCTTGGATCTGGCATTGGACTGGTGGTTGATGCAGTGCCGTCCATGACTTTTGGCGGTTCTCACAGAGTGTTGTTTTGTTTCCCCATTGTCATGTTGTTGTGTTTCTTTTCTTGGTGACGGTCTTTTCTTGCTGTTGGGGTGTGGGAAATCGCAACAGAATTCCAACGAATGCCTCCAAACCTTCGCCAAGAATCCTGAGTCTGGTGAGTCCACTGTAATTTTCCGTGAAACAAACAACCAGTGACGTCACTAAACACGAGCTGGTTTGTGAAACTGCGGTTTTGGTATCATTACCGATACTCCCGGGATCATCCAAACACGAGTCGATCTGACAAGGAACACGGCAAAAACTCTACAACTAGTGCTATCGGTTTGCCGAGTGAGTGAGGTGGAAGGTATTGTTGGTTCATCCACGATTGGAGCAGCAACAGATACCACAAAGCAAGATCATAACGGACGTCCGGTATCCGTCGAGGGATCAGTCGTCACAAGAATGCCATTCTCGAGAACTGGACGAGACGAACGGAAGCGGAACATGGGATCCTCACTCCACCCTCCTCCGCTCTCCCACCATGCTCAACATGTTGTCACTCACAAAAGCAGCTGCGATCGGCCTCAAGCTGAGGATGTCGCCCAGCGCGTGACCATTTTGGTGAGAACAGAACACAAACGGTGACGTTCGCGAAAGAGTGCTCGGAATCGTGGTTTGCGCAGTCATTGATAAACTTCATGTCGCCAACACAGGTGATTATAGAACTTGCTCGGTATCAACCGGACATGGCAGAGTTAGGAAGAGGACGGATCGGCCCAACACTCCGACTACAGATGACCCACATCAGATAGACGCTCATACAACATCGCAACTTGACATCGAATACAATGTTCCGTTTATTATGTATGATATAATATGTATATCTGCAGACCAATTGATGTATCAATTGGTCTTGTCAACAAGAAGAGAGAGACCCAACGAGGTGGCGACTTCACGATCGTCACCGTTTCAGGTGATCATGATCTGTGGTTGAAATCGAAAATGCCTCCCGATCTTTCCGCTCACCCGCATCGAACAAGGAGATAGAGAGAGGCACTCGCCACAATGGGTTCAACTTCATGCCGCGCCGATGGATTTGATCCACACACAAGTAGAGCGGAAGTGTTCATTTTTAGTGAATCGTCGCACTGCTCATCACACGCTGCCTCTTCATTTGAACAAATAACTTCTCCGCTTCAGAAAGCCATCCTGTCAATCTCACAAAATCGATCGACCGCCACATTACAAATCATACCATTATCACTCGTCATCACTCATTATCACTCATCATCGCCCAGCTTCCAACAACGACAGCAACGATAACAGCGATAACAGCGATAACAACGACAACGACAACGACAATGACAACAAATATGCGCATCACGAAGACAACTCTCGTGGCGTTTTTCGCCATCGCCAACATGGCAACGACCCATGCTGTGCTCCGCGGCAGCAAGAACCTCGTGGACCCAATGGAAGAGATCCATACCGTATTGGAGAAGACCCGCCTCCTCAAGCACGATGTCGATGGCGCGAAGACCAACAAGGGCAACAAGAGAAACAACGAGACATCAACAGCGAATCCGGCTGATCCAGAAACAACCGCGCCAACCGCGTTGCCTACTGGGTCGCCGACAGGGTTGATTTCGGAGATGCCCTCGATGACGCCTGTGGCTCAGCCAACCGCGTCGCCGACCTCCCAGCCCACTGTCCTACCAACTGCCAAACCATCAGCTGCCCCAGCGGTCTTTGATTCCACCATCTCCGTTGTCTGCAAGCCGGATGGCGCTACCGATCTCACAATGGAAGAGAGAAGTGCCAAAACCATCATCTGCAACTCTGCCAAGCCATCATGCCGCGCGGCCATCACTGCAGTCAAGGAATCCAAGCAGCTGCAGAACTTCTTCGGATGTGCAGGAGACCTCAGTGAAGGAGCTGCGCGCAAGCTCTTCAACAAGTACTCGTCAAACGACGTGCTCTTGGGCCAATTGTCCCTGATCGCTGTCGCCAACGCGATCCTTGTCACCGAGCGAGCAGATGCCATGAACACAGCATGCGCGGCCATCGCGGCGATGCAATCGCCTCCCGTCGCCACCCCATGCTGCCAAGGATCCTCGGGATGCACCTCAGTCACCGGTTCCGCCTCCAACTCTCCTCCATTCATGACCGTCGCCATCACGGCATGCACTGGCGACAGCGCATGCAAAGACATGGGCCCCAATCCCCTAATTCTCGGTTCCTCCTGCACTGGAGACAGCGCATGCGAGTTGATGAATGAGAACGAGATCAACCCGTCCATCACCGGAGTCACCTTCGTCGGCGAGATGGCCTGCACCACCCCTCAATCTTGTGAGGGAGTGGGGCGTCGTTCTCATGGTGATGTCACCATCCAGACCGGCGCATGTGTTGGATCAGACGCATGCAATGCAGCTGGCCGTCGTGTGGAGCAATCAGCACCATCATATCGCTTCCGCAGCCACATCGACATTGGCCCGAATGCGTGCGTAGGCGTCAACGCATGCAAGGACGCCCATTCAACCGTCAACCATGGCACTGCTGGCAAGTATGCAGGCAGCCTGACCATTGGTACTGGTGGTTGCGCCGCCAATGGGTCATGCGAGAAGATGGGCTTCAATGACATGATGAGAACCGACCTCGTCGTCCCTCCTGGTGGATGTGGCAGCGTTGATAGCTGCAGAGGATGCATAACAAAGACAGAGTGCGACTCCGACGAGGTCTACATCATCAGCGATGTCGATGGAGCCTGTCCAAAGGGAGGCAACGATAGCAACATGAATCCCACTGGTGACAAGGTGGAGGAGTACTGCATTGGCAAGGACACCTTGCCCACAGACTCTCCGACCTTTTCTCCCACTCCTTTCCCCACACCTCTCACGTCAGCTCCCACATCAGCCCCAACAGCTCCGACAGCAGCTCCAACATCGGCTCCGACGTCAGATACTCTATCGCAAGCTCCGAGTGAGATGCCGTCAGATATCCCGAGCTCACTCCTGTCAAGCGCTCCATCGCAAGTGCCGTCTGAGGTGCCGTCCACACAACCTTCCGGGCAGCCCTCTGACCTCCCGTCTGAGATGCCATCAGATATCCCAAGCTCACTCCCGTCCAGCAGTCCATCGCAAGTCCCGTCCGAGATATCGTCCGAACAGCCCTCCGACCTTCCATCCGAGAAGCCGTCGCAAGTCCCTTCTGAGGTGCCGTCCGTACAGCCCTCCCAACAGCCGTCCGCGCAACCTTCCGGACAGCCGTCTGAGCAGGCCTCTGAGCAGCCGTCTGCCATTCCGTCCGATTTACCGTCAGATATCCCAAGCTCTGTCCCAACTCTCGCCCTGGCATCTTTCACCGTTGGATGTCTCTCAACACCGGGTGACGACACATCAACGTTCAATGCCATCATTGGTGACGTGTTGTGCAATGGTGTAACAGGCACATGCGCGGACTTCGTCTCCAACGTGGACGCTCTAGCTGATGAGGGGAAGCGTAAGATGATCAAGAGCATCTTTGGATGCAATGGTGAAGATCCTCCACAGCCCGTGGCGTTGGAGGTGGCGCAGGGACGCTTTAACAAGATCAAGAACGACGAAAGTGTGACCACAGCATTGTTGGCGACCGCACAGGAACCAGCAACAAAGCTCTTCACTGGTAGCGCGTCTGCGGTGACGACTGCGTGCAATGGCTCATGCTGCAGTGGTGGTGATGCTTGCACCTTTCGCTCTGTTAATGGAGGTGTCATGACGGTGAGCTCAAGGTCGTGTATCGGAAATGATGCATGCAAAGAGACATATCCCAACGCAATCATACTTGATAGTTGCCACGAAGGCTCGTCTTGCTATGGTCTGGGCAATTTCTTTGGAGGCCGGCCAGCTGCTGGTGCCGAAGTCGGTTTCAGGGTGATCGGACCAAGAGCTTGCCTCGTAGCTCACAGTTGCTCCGCTCTTGGAATTAATGCCTTTGGCAATGTACGAGTGGAAGAAGGAGCATGTGATTCATCCCATTCATGCTTTCAAATTGCTGGCCGCGGCTTTCAAGGGTCTACAACCACGACACCGATCGTGACAAGTGTCTTCGTCGGAAAGAATGCGTGCAAGGGGACTTTCGCTTGTGAAAACTTGCACGGCTCGTCATTCACCAAATTTGCAGGAAGCGTGATCATCGAAGACGGTGCCTGCTCGGGCGCAAACAAGTGCAATGGTCTTGGCGACAGTAGCAGCGCAACCAACGACATCATCATTAGAGCAGGAGTGTGCACAACAGCCGCCACCTGCGAAGATTGCGCCCAAGGATCATTGTGTGCGTCACCCACAGAGACTTACGTAATCGACGACGCAGAGATGGATTGCCCTGGGCCATTCCAAACTGCCTGCCAAGTCGTCTAATGGTCACATACACAGCCACACATACTCGCATGCTCTGGCTCGTACTCTACCGCCATTTTCCTAGTTTGTGCTGGCAAAGCAGAACACTCTGTGACGATGATGTAAACGGTAGCTTCGCATGTGTCTTCTACACTATCTCAGTCACTAATCGAGTCAAAGATATTGTCTTGGTGCCAAATATCCATGAGGACAGATTCTGTCTGGGGAGACCAAAAATGGCCATTTTGGGCTCAGGAGACAAAGTTACCCGGAGGTTCGCCAAAATCCGGTCTGAGGAGACAATTTTCAGTTCCACGTGATAAATCTCCACGATAGGATTTTGCGGTCGAATACTTCGACTAAAAGAAACTCTGCCAGCTCTTCGTTCTGACATCTTCTCCTCCAAGATTTTCTTCATCGTCATTGTTTCTTCGCTTTCCTCCAGATGGCAACAACCCTCCCTCTCCAACCTCCTTGCCTGCTGTGGTTCATTTCATCCCATCATCAACCTCGCACCTCCTTGCTTATCATTCGCAGCATCCCCCATACTGCCTCCTTCTTCCAGCTTGCCTTCTTCGATACGTCACCTTCATCATGGCATCTTCTCTTCCACCTGATGCTCCCAATGCCAATGACGACTTGACCACAGCTTCCGCTCCAGTTGCAACGACCGTCCATGGCACCGTCTCTCCATCCCAGCGGCTTCATCCCTTTGGACAAGTTTTGGATGATGGAATGGGTGATGCAGGCAAACACACCCATGAAGAAGAAGGAGATGGCATCTGTGTCAACAGTGATGACGAGGGTGCAGTGCCTACAGTGGTGCCTCCAGATCCTGTTGGCGATTTTGGAGTCCAACCATGCTCGCTTCCTGGCTACAGCCATCGCATCGTCCTCCCTCCCAAGAAGGGGAGTAGGGAGATCTCTGTGGAGTGGAAGGTGCTCTCGGCCTACGACCATGCAACAAAAGTGACTGTTGGAGAAGCGCACAAGCTTGCTCTTCTCCATGCAAAGGAAGAGATTCGTTCACTGCAAACAGCTGTCTTGCAACGCTTCCCCAAGACTCCTCCTGGGTCTCCACCATACGTGCCAACACCCCATGACTTGATCCACGATGTGCTGGGCCCCACATCTCCCATTTTCATCCGTGCATTTGGCCCAAGCGGGCTGGGTTTCTCATATGCTGAGTACATGGAGTTCCTCTATGCCATCACATCACAGATGGTGGAAGGCTGCACCGTTCGTCGGCTCTACGATGGCGGCAACGCTTCCACGCTTCCCAGCTTTCCTGCCAGACAGCACTACGTCAATCTCTGGGATCGTATTCGACGCAATGGAAACCCTGTCTCTCGGAATGGCCATCGCTTTGTTTGGACCGAATTGGAAAGTGCTTTCAACATGACGCTTGAGATTCTTTGTCTTCGGCATCGTTGCCCGAATCGGATTGTCACATTGGATGATGACAAGGTCCATTGCAGCAGCCGTGCGGAGAGCAGCTATCTGCTTGGCATGAGACATACTCATGCAAATCGTAATGGGTAAGTGACGAACAGCATTGTGTGTTTTGTTGCAGAGGGGTGGCATCTCCATTTCATATTTCAATTCCTCACCCCAGGTCTCTGTCTCATTTCCGTCTTCTGCGTTCCTTCAGATTAACCCTGAACACTCTTGTCCAGTCTGCTTCTGGACTTGTTGTGGGGTTGGCTGCTTGCCGAGATGGTTTTGATGACGACACCTATCGGTTGTTCACCCAACTAAAAGAACCAGATGGTTCTTTTCGAAATCTAACCCTCATGACAGATCGAGGATACAACTGCCGCAGCACCACCGTCTTCCTCACTACCAGGGGTGCCAATCTGGAGGGTACACACATGCGAGCTGGATACCTACCATTCACCTTCGGCCCATCCATTGGCAAGGGTGCACTCCAAATGAATATTGGGAGGAAGGGGCCAAGGATGGTGCATAGCGCTGTCACCAACAGCATCGGCAAACGACAATTGACATGCTATGGATACCGTCTCAACGAACAAACTGTACTTGCACTCTCCACAAGATCGAGTGGCTTCGAGTGGGACCTCACCCTGACCAACGCCAGTGACCAACAAAAGTACTAAGACATGGTGGAGGACAAGCATGGGAACAATCGAAGATCCCCACACTACCCACACTTCTTCCAAACATTCACTGTCAATCCAACACGATCGTCGGCAGTCAGAGCTGCCATATCCCAAACTCCCCTTGGCACAACCGGTGTTGTGGCTGCCGCACCCAAGAATGTCAAACAGCGTTGGGCAGATATGGTGTGGGATCTGCCTGTGGATGGACTCACCTGTGGCCAGGGTGACCATCTGTGGTTCGTCCACCGCCGCTTCGCGTTCACGAGCACCTCCACCTACAGCATGATACAGAAGGTGCTTGAAAGCGGAGAGTGGTGCAATGCTGACAACGCCACCATATTCAATCAACCTGCATGGGAGTGCATTGGCCGCTACTTGGGATATGACGTGCTTGGTCGGAAGGCGAAGTACCTCCAAGCATTGCAAGCAGAAAAAGCGAGATTGCGCGCACTTGATTTATACTCCAAACTCACATCTCCCACCTTCGATTCCCGTCATGTTGAAATTGCACTTCTCTCCTCTCTCTGCGACGATCCCCCTGAAGAGGACACCTTCTCAGACAAAGACTTCATCGAACTCATGGCTATTTTTTACCGCAGCAAGGCCCAGCGAAGCAAAGCCACACGATGCAAAATGCTCCGCACCATCCTTGCTGATGACGACAAGGTTCGACGGCGATTCCTGGCCATCAGCGACGCCTCCCTCAAGAAAGACCTTAAAGCTCGTCTCCCCAAGACCAACATAACGAAAATGCCACGAGAGAAGGTTGTGGAGAGATTGGTTGCCCTGGCGATGAAGGAGATCGAGCAGGAGCCTGACCATCCATCCAGTTTCCAGGCAGGAAGCACCACTTCAGAGTGGATGCACAAGCTTGACCACGACCTCACGACTCTCATGTTACAATCGTGGTTCATGAAGTCGGTTCGGGGCAAGGCTGGAAAGCTCGCCAAGCTGGGCCACAAAAACAAAGCTCCCCTCATGAAGCAGGCCCTCCACTGTGTTGGAGTGGGTGGCGAGGGAAGGCAAGTGAAGGCGACGTACCAAGTGGGGGTGGTGCGAAACACCGATGCACCGTACGCCCGCGCCTCCGTCGACTTCCTTGCAATCGTCGGTGATCCAGAGGATGACAGCAACGATGAAGTCTTTGTTGTGGAGATCAAGACTCGGGCAACGACAGACACAGAAGACCTCGAAAGACGGCACCAGCGGAAGGCCGATTGGGAGCATGGGACGGAGGGAAAGAGTCATGTGTTCGTGGATCTCCAAGACGACAAATGGAGGGCATTGTTCGAAAAGAAATCAGAGATGATTCAACTGCTTCATCATGCCTTCGTCTTTGGGGTGACAGGTGCAATGGTTGTAATTGGTACGTCCTTGTATGAAATGGATGGAGCTCCTGCCATGAATTTCGAAAGTCGATACACGGTGCTCACTCCAACTGTTCTTGCTTTTCTCCACTGATGCTCTCGAACCAACCTCCTCCTACCACCAGGTGATGCAACTGCTAACACCATAAGATCAATGTCCACACACTTCCAACCCAATGTACTTCAATCCTACGGAATCGTGCTACAAAATCTGTACAAGCTGAAGTTGGAGTTTGCATACGCGCACTCCACTGCCGCGTCCCGTGAGGCAGCGTCAGGCAAGACGCTGCGAAAGTATCTGAATTCGAAACGCAACCCCCACATGGGCTCAACCGGGGGGCGACACATTGCGGCATTGACAGAAGAGGATGTATTCCACCAATTGATGATATGGAAGGCATGCCAGGAACTACCAATGCCGGTGCCGAAGGTCCACACCTTGGTTCCATCGTTTGTAGCCCGTTGGAATTCATTCAAGGGCGGCTCTGATTTGATGACCAGGATGATGAGGCAGCACAAGGTGCAGCCGCCATTCGCAACCTTCCAATGCCAAGCTGTGGTACGGATTGTGGAAGTCATCCTCCTCTTTCTGCACAAGCTAATGCACTACTGTTGCACAGACGATGTTCACACGAATAGAGACCTGGACAACGCAACGGTGCTGCAGACTTACCGTAACATGCTGAATCATCGCAGCAGTGTTTCGGTTTCGTTGGAAACATTGCGAGGGGCATTCGGAGTCATCGTCGCCCAAGCCGCTGGGAGCAACAGAGAAGCAGGTGATGACGACGAACGCGCAAACTGGGTTATTCAGGGAGCAATCGACAAGACAGCAGACACAGATTCGGATACAGACAATCAAATCTACGATGGTAGACCAACTGTTGAAACTGAGGAGAGGGACGGAAAGAGCATCCGGAACCTGCTGTCTGGGAATCCAGCTGCCCCAACACCCGCCATGGCTGCGCTCGAACAACGTCTCCGCACGGGCAGCCATGAGCCCATCTTTTGTGAAAACGTGAAGAAACCCTGCGTCGTATGTGGGGTTGTAACGAAATGGATGTGCATGCAGTGTCACTTTTTTGCCTGCGTGCCTCCCACAGCAAATCACAAGAGATGGGGAGTTGCAAATGGAGTGCATACCAGCATTTCAATGTCAAATCTACGAAAGAAGGCGAACGAACGAATCATTGCAAGCAACACATGTTTCCGAATGCTCCACGGAAGCAACAGATCATGGACAAGGAAGACCAAGGCGGATTACACTGAGTGGAGTGCGAAGCAACCAGACAGGAAAGGAGGGAAGCGCAAGACTCCATCAGCAGTGCAAACAAGCAAAGATATCCAATCGAGCCAAGGAAGGAAACGAGCAAAACCCTCATCCCAGACTCCTGCTGAGACTTCACCAGCACCACAGAGACGGCGGACGCGCTCGGAGACAACTCCACAACGACCGCGAACGCGCGCAGCAGCTCAACAAGGAAAGTACAGCCATGGGAATGGGTCAAGATGTAACATATAGCAAAGTAATAACACACAAACGTCCATCAAATACGGGGTGGTGTATGGTTCCTGTGAAGAGGCGCGGCCACAAATCATTGTGATGCAAGAGGAAGAACGCTGTGGAACGATCATGTCCTGTGAAGAGCGTGGAGGACATGGATAAGCATGCAATGAACGGATGTATACGAAGAACTGTGATGAGATGCAAGTGGCTCAATGCATCCAGAGAAGCATTGAGCCATAGAAACAGGAGGGCATGCCAGGACATTGAGAAATCGGAAAAAAAACGATATGAGGGGGGAAAAAGTGAGCACGAACAAATAGTCTTAGTCGAGGTGGTCGAAGAAAATACCATCGCGATAAAACGTCGCGTTACTTGATTTTGGTCTCAGGAGACCAATTTTGGCACTCCTCAAATTCGCTTTGTCTCCTGAGACAATTTTGGACTTTTATCGTGGACGAATTTCCTCATGGATATCTCGTTGTTGCTGGTGTTGGTGTTGGTGTTGTAATCCACGGAATGGCAGGCAACAGTCATTGCCGCCACCAATCGTCACACTCTCACCGCCATCATCGACGACACCCAAATTGGAGCCAAACACAGGAAAACTGACCTGGCAAGCGCAGGAACATCAATAAAGGTTGGGACGATTGTGTTTGCATTCAAAGCTGCGGCAGTCGCTGGTGTGTAGCTGTCGTACTCAGTTCATACTCTTGCGACGGTCGCCTGAGGCACTGATCGAATTCGCTGTTGGTGTTACGCACACCATCCAACAATTCCCTGCAAGGGGATGATGTTGTCGCGACGATCGATACGAATCGAATTGAAGGAAAAGATCTGCTTCGGTGTCACAACACGAAAGTTGGACGAAAAGATGCTTCTTCTTCTTCTTCCGTAGAGACGCGGAGTGCAGACCCTCGCCAGTAACAGCGGTGAATCTCATGAAAGTTACGTGGACCATACACCTCACGTGGCTCGCAGGGTTCCAGTATGAAATGAAATTTGATCATCGGCGAGGACGAATTCAAGCGGACGAAAGGATCCTCTCCACGTCACAACATGAAAGGCGGGTGAAAAGATATTCATTCTCCCGAGAAGCAGACTGTGGGCCTTGCCATTAGCAATGGCACATTCCATGGCACCTACGCCTCACGTAGGGCGAAGTACGAAATGAAATTTGATCATCGGCGATGCTTCAGTTTCCCACGAAAACCTCACCTCTGCCATTCAGGTTCCACGCGACGCGTTCTTGTTTTTTGGGAGGAGACGGTTACATGGGCATTCGATGGCATGTATTGTTTCGACATGGAGTAACGCAGGTATCATCCCATAAACCAACATGTCGACACAAACAATGTCATCGTCCGTGTCGTCCGTGGTCTCCCCAATGAAAAGCCATGCTACCATGAAGTGCAATCAATTTGAGATCAAGATTGCCGTGATGGGATACGTCAGGTATGTAGATTCACAAATCGGCACTGGCAACGGACATGCATGGGGATGCAGAGGGGCATTGTCAGTGCAAGTTCCACTGACCTTGCCGCGCCCACCTGAGGTGCATTTGCAGATGCACTGGTATGGTAAGAGTATCTTCGTGCGAGTCATTTCAAGCTTCGTTCATCTCAACGCCACTTTCATGCTTGTGATGTTCCATGTATACCATAATCCACACTTGCCCATTACCCCCACGTCCCTTCACAATGCACTCTGTCCTCATCCAGCGTGGGCAAATCCACCGTGCTGAATGCTCTGCTGGGCAAGAGGTTCAGCGAGGTGTCGATGAAACGGACCACTGCCGGTATCAATCATTTCAAGATCTTCCATCCACAACCTGAACCACCCACGCCCGTCGATACGACCAACAAAACCAAAGGCGCCAAGTCGAAGGCTGTGGCCACCCCTGTGAATTCGGATGTGTGGTACGAGGCCAATGACGAAATCTCTGCGAAGAGCGTCCAGTCCGCTGCATCGACGCACGAAACCATCAAGAAAGACAACGAAACTCTTCGTGCCAGCAACGGAGTCCAAGAAAAGTCCTTCGTCATCCAGGCAGAGCGCACGATCGTGACCATGAGAAGCGACTGCAATCTCGTGATCACAGATATTCCTGGAATCAATGAGGCAGGCACAGATAGCGTCTACAAGAAGTGGGTTGCGGAGTCGTGGAAGACGTTTGACTGCGTGATCGTCGTGATGGATGCGCTCCAAGGCGTCAACACCGACGAACAAGTTGACATCCTCAAGTTCGCGAAGAAAAACAATGCGGAATCGAAGGACATCCCCGTCATCGTTGTCGGGAACAAGGTGGACGATCCAGAGGACGAAGAAAAGCAGGAGCTTGTCGGCGAGGTCCGAAAAGCCGTCGAAGAGATCTTTGGCTCAGGATGCGGTGTGGACGCCTTGGAAAACGTGAATAAGGAGGTCAGCAAGGGTGGCCATCGCAACGTCAACAGCAAAGGGGGCTCGTTCTCTGCTTTCGTTCCCATCTCCGCGATGCATGCCTTCTTGTACCGCTCAGCTTGCGGCCTGAGCTTCGAGGACTTCAAGAAACTGGACATGGACTTGATCTCGAAGATTGGCGAAAATGAAGTGGGCCGCTTCAAGTGGAAGAGGATGAAGCCGGAGAAGCGAATCGAGGCTGCATATGAGGCGATGCAGGGTGACGATGAATACGAGGAGCGCATGCAAGGTACGAACTTCGATACGCTTTTGTCGGTTCTCGAGTACTCTCTTGGCGGCGACGCGGTACAGGCATCTTTGATCAGGAAGCAGATCGAACTTGAGCTTGCTGGGATGTCAGATGTTCATCTCGAACCGGGAGATCTGTCCAAACGTCTCCGCCAAGCCAGCAAGAAGTGTGTTGCGATAGGCTTGCCAACTGCCATCGTCAAGGATGCCTTCAAGGCTTTCTACAAGCAAGACAAGATCAAAGCCATCAACGACTTGGAGACAGCGCTGAAGCAAGAGACTGTTGGAAGCTGCATGGGCCGCCTGCACGAGTTCGGATCGCTCTGTCACAATCTTGGCTTGACTGAGGAGAAGATGTGGGTCGCGATTCAGATGAGGCAGTTACTGAAGCATACCTTCACAATCATTATCGACGAGGGCAGCAAGTGGGATGTGGAGAAATGGTACAAGAGCTGCCGTTCGCCGGACAATGGAACATGGAAGTCTGTGGAAAAGTCATGGGAGACAATGTCGCCAAGAGGCTGGATGGTAATCTTCGAATCTTTGCTGCTGTTCATGAACGAGATCTCCGTGATTGAATATTTCGGACGAGAGAAGATGATGCTGCACGAGATGAATGCCCGGATGCAAAGGGTATGTGATGGCGTAAGTATGAAAGTCCCCCAGTCGACGTGCGTTTCGCACAACCATGAATACAATCACCACCGCTCTTGTGTCGACAGGGAATTGCCGGAAGCGAAACTCTGCACGAATTGCAAATGCACCAGCACGTCGCCTGGACACGATTTCATGATGAGGAACATTGCCGGTGCCATGAAGGGTACCTACAAGAATGGGAAGTTTGTTCCATCGAACAGGGCTGTCTATTCCAAATTGGCCACCTTGGACATGCCAGACAAACCGCTCGACGAGAAGCACTTTGGCAACGCCTTGTGGAACTACGTCGCTTATCAGAATGAGACTGCGTGACGCCAACGACCAGGCATTTTGCAGAGCTCAATTTGTGGATTCCTGTGTCTACCTCTGTCTTTGGGCATTGTCTGTCTGGTCCGACTTTTTCGCTCATCGTCTGAGCCATCGCGCTGCTCCTGTGCCGCGATCTGAACCGATGCAGCGCCGAATCCGTGGTTGTGGATACTACGGGTATACTAATAGATAGTACCATCTCTGTAATACTCACTGTTCGTCCACAAGCCTTCACTTCTGCGAAGGTCTGAAGTTGCGTGTAATTCGAATTGCCCCTTTGCGGGAGCGTCAATACATGACGCTTGTGTTGCGACGGCAGCAGAATTCAATTTCCATCCGTTGGCATTATTCATACTTCATTCTTCTTGCGGGGGTGCATGGATAACTTTGAATACATTTGTGCTCAAGAGTATGCCGGCGTCGTGCAACCAGCTCAGCCTCTTCCAATCCAGGTGCTGCTCGATTTTATCTGCTTCTCTCCGCTCTCACTTCACACAAGTCGTACGGTGATTATCCATCACGTCTCTGACATGCAAATACAAGTGAACCATCGCGATTGTATCCAGTTCGCAATACGACAACAGGCTGCGGATCTTGTTTCTCCGTCGCTGCTGCTGCTGCTGCTGCGGAGGCGGAGGCAGCGGTTTATCGATGTCATTACGTTCCACCGTCTCGGTGTCGGCGCTCTCTAGGTCGATTTTCTCCGCAACACTACTCTCGCTGTTGCGACGGTCGATGTAAACAATCTTGGTGTTGATTTCGGCCATTTGTTGGAGCGTGCGAAGATGCTCACCCTGTTCTCTTTCCGTGACCTCTTCTGTTCCTTCTGAACCCCCAACGATTTCGAGCCAGGCCATTTGCGCCTGCATACCGTCCTGGACATCCAGATTGTCGTACGCCATGCTGTAGTGCGGCACCAACGTTGGCAGAACCTTCTTGATGGACGACCTCCCCAGAAATGCATGATGGCGATAGTGCTTGGAAAAGATCGGCTCCAGATCCCACAGCCGATCAATCAGATTGTTCAATCGTTCAGAATGATGTGGCAAACGTTCCGCAAGCTGCTGCAACATCCTGCGTTCAAACGCGGCATGGTACACGATGATGCTCCCATTATTCTTGGCGTCGTCTTCATCAAACTGCTGGAGCAATGCTTGGGCCAACGTTTCGTGAGGGTCGGTGCTCTTGTCAGTGTGCAAGTATTCACTGTGCACGAGCTTGATTCGTGATGGGTCGTCGACACCATCGTCACCGACACCATCGTCACCTTCTGTCAATTTGTGTAAGCTGAACTGAAAGGGGACATGATCGTAGGGACCAGTCCCAACGACCCAAGGGATTGCTTGGTTGATGGTCTCGAAATCCAAAAAGTAGAGAGGATACGCTAATCTATCCATCTCCGTCCGAATGGCGTCGTAGTCGATGTGTACCTGCTTGTTCTGCACCAGCTGTACCTGCTGCTGCTGGTTCTGGCTGAGCGGAAAATCGGGCGGGACGTCCTCCAGCAAGAAGATTTGCTGCCTGAGCAGCTTGGCCTCCTTGCTCTTGTGGAGTTTACGGATATCATAGATCAGTGGTGGGGTGGTCAGTGCGGATTCAGAAGAGCCCTTGTTGTTTCCGCATCTGCCATCAGCGGCATCCTTGTTTGGACTCGAACCGGCAATCTCATTTTCGACCGCATCTTCGATATCTGCAGATTCCTTGCGGAACATGTCTCCCCAGCAATACTCGGCGTACACGCATGGATCTGGACGCACGCAGTGCCTCTTGAACGGCGCATCCAACCGTGCATCGTCTTCCGATGTCGATCGAAACACACTCAGCTGTGTCAATATCTCTTCAGGCAGATCTTGCTCATGGAGCATTCCTTCCACGGCGTCCGTAATGTCCGTTACATGGAACATGCGTGTGAGCGCTTCCCGGGCGCGCTGCCGCTCCTCGCCGTTTCGTCTGTCGGCATCCCAAATGGCGCTGGTCGTCTCGGGACATCGGTATTCGCTGTTCAAATGGCATATCGATGCCTTCGTCACATTGACTCCGGCTTGCCGCAGTGTGTGAACCTGCAACGCCACGTCCGTCACAAAGTCCTTCCGTTTGGCGATATTCTTGCTCGCCTTGACCTCGATCAAGTGCCAAGCATCGTCGGCGGTGCGATCGCGCACGCTGTGATCTCGAGTGAGAATATCCACCTGCACCAACGTCTGGTTGGCTTCAAAGGTCGCCTCGAACAGTGTCATGTCGTCGTGCGTGCTCGCTGTCGAAGGCGCTGCCGAATTCGTCGCTGCCATCAATTCCTTCGTTCTCTCCAACGCATGTTGGAGCTCTTGCTTGTAGTTCGTGAAGGATCGCGTCGTTGCGGTACTATCGGCGTCGCGCGTGTGCTCCTTCATGACGAGGTGTCCATCTGGAAAGAGGTCTCGTGCCAACCTGCCAACCTCCAAGCCAACCTGCAACTGATGCTGCTGCATGGGAGGAGGCTTGGCGTTGCGAGCGAGGTCGGGACGGTGGAGTTGCAGCCAGGCTCGCTTGATGCAGGTTCGTCCCATCATAAACCTGGACTTGGTCAACAGATACGATGGTGATGGTGCGCTCATGATTGCTGTCTGATGAATGGATACGGCACAAGCGGGGGATGACGAAGGATGAAATGCTTGTTACACGACGCTCTCTGCGCTCGAACGAGGACGTGAACGTGGACGTGAATGTGGCAACTTGTGTGATAAAGTGTGCGATCCTCTCAAGGGTCGACTCGACACGCAGGCAATTGGACTTTGTGTGGATGGTTGAGGTTTCGACGCGAAGGTGTTCTCGCGTTTGCGTTTTGGCGCACGATTGGAAGATCAACAGCGCAGATGGTATCTTCGACCAACTCGAACGAACCACGACATTCAAATTCAAAAAGTCAAACGAAGAAAAGTTCTGCGCAACGCACAGCGCACCAAGCGGAGAGGACACAAGGGAGCAACTCCTCCCGACGGTGGAAGATTCGGAATGCAGACAACGGCAATGGCACCCAGTGGTTGGTCCAACGACGAAGATGGAGTTGCCGTGGGCTGCGTCCTGGGCTGCACCATTGCACATCTCCGCATTGAGAGAAGCTGAGTCCGTTTCATGCAACTTGAAGGTGGCGACTGCATGATGCATTCCGTTTCCAACACTCCGACTCCTTCCGGTCTCTTGGAGGTGACGCCATGAGAATGGTGCTGGGACGTTGAAGGGTTTTTGATTTTGGAGTCTCGCAGTGATGAGATTGTGTTGTTGCAAGAATGCATCTCCGTGGTACTCGTACATATTATATAGTATGATACGCATTGTGCCTCTCCCACCTCGACAGGCTGGGTGTTGGAGACTCTGATCGTCGAGGAAGCAAGAGAACCATGGTGCCGACACCCATAGCTCATAATGTGCCATCGGCGTCCAAGGTCATAAAACATCATTCAGAGCGAAGACTACTCTGCTCTATTTCCCTCTCCATCTGCATCAACATCTGCATCTCCATCCGCAGCAAAGACCATCCAAATGGGAGCCGCCGAAGCCAAACCGATTGTCCCTGATCGTCCCTTCGAGAAGCACGGACGCAAGGTCTCATGTTTGTCCCATGCCTTCCTTCCGACGTCGCCATCCCTTCATTCCAAGCAGTCAGAGTATTCCGCGATGTGTTCGCACTACGCATCATTATCAGCAGCATCACCAGCGATCCGGATTCCACCGCGGTCATCGATGACCGTCTTGATGCAACTCATCCTGCTGCAAGATTGGCAGCGCGTCCTCATCCGGTGCATGCTGTTTGGCCGACTGGAAATTGCGCAGCCTTGCCATGTGACGTTGTACGGTGAGACGTGGTGCTTGTATCCGCTGCAATTGGCCTGCGCATTGGAACCGCCCCCGGTGGTAATTTCAACATTGCTGCACCATTGCCCCGAGGTTGCGTCGCAGCCTGTGCGATGGGTGGATTCCAAGACGATGAAGAAGAGACGTAAGAGGAAGCATGCCGCGCGTCGCACGACACATCGTCATTGGGACTGTTTGGGGCGCAGGCGACGGTGCGCGTACAACAAAGCTGCGATGGATCGTCGCGATGATGGCGACGAAGATGATCGCCGATGTCTGTTGGCCTGTGGCGACGGCGACAACACGAATGCGCGCAGGGAAACATCTTCCTGCATCGAAAGCATCGAAGATGATGCCATCGAATTGCGGCTGATGCAATGGAGCCCACCGCGCGACGAGTGTTCCATGCTATCGTGGGAATTATCGATCGGCGATGGTTATCCTGCGAATCGTCCCAGCAACAACATTCACAGCAACGGTTGGGTGGATCGATACGAAGATATTCAAGAGGCGCCGCATCACACTGCCGCCGAAGACCACGACTGTTCGGATGACGATTCGTTCGTGCTGCTCCAGGAGCACAATTCACTCCTCCAATCGTTGGAAAAGGAAAACACCATCCTCCAATTGGGCAACGACGGTGAGCTGTATCCCATGATCTTGTCCAAATCCTTAGAGACGGAATCCACCGCTACGTCTGAGGGGTCATCGCCCCACGATCCTGAGTCAGTCACAGCTCCGATACCAATCGATGCAATCCTCCAAGACGCCAAGGAGGGATCGCTTCTGCCCATCCATCTGGCCTGCTTGTACCAGGCCGACTCCGAAGTCCTGCGTTTGCTGCTGGACTTGCATCCACAAACATCCCCCATTGTGGGTGGGATGCTTCCCATCCATCTACTTTCTGCGAACTGGCGTTTGCCGCCCATCCGCCATGGCTCGCACAAAGCATCGATGCTATCGCAAGCATTACATGTCGTTGTGGAAAGCGATCCAGCCATGTTGCATTGCAAGAGCATGAGGCATGGTCGCACAGGCTTGCAGTACATTGCGCATGGCAATTTGCCAAGAGAAATCAAGCTTGCTTGCGAAGCCGTGTTGCGCGGGGACACAATGGACGATGCTGATGATGGTGGTGGTGATACAAGGTGAGCTGAATTGGACGCCATGCAATGAATTGAAATGGATTGCGTTGGATTGCACAGTTGCTGCTGCTGCTGCTCTGCTAATATTCCTTCTTCTCACTCTCATGCCTCTGTTTGTCCACTTGCAGTACGTCAGAAAGTAGTGACGGATTGACGGATATCCCCCGCGAGGTGGTGTTCGACAAAGCACGTCGTCACAGCGAGTAGCTGAAATCAGACGACGAAGTCAAGGAGGGAGGCAGCTGCTCGTTCGGCTGTACGAGTTTGTGCAGAGTTTCTCCGCAACACAATCAACTGTACGCAACAGTAATAGTGATCATTGTTTGCATGCTGCTGCATCATGGATGCGACACGAGAAGATTCACAAACTGCTGCGGAGTAAAGTAGATATAGTATTATATGTGCAGTTAGTCAATAATACCATAACCTATTGTAGCATGTGCGTCTATGGCTCCTTGACCGAAATTCCATCCGACCCGGCGATGATGACGGCGGTGGTCATGTCGCAGAACAATCCATGATCGACGACACCGCACACGCTCTTGATATCGATCGCCATCTGCTTGGCATCCTTGATGGGTGTCTCGAAGTGAAGATCGACGATGTAGTTGCCGTTGTCGGTGACGGCGATCTCATCTCCGTCGACCTGGTTGTTGGCGCTGCTGCCCATGCGCAGGACGGCCTTGCATCCATCGCACGATGGCAATGCGGCCACGGTGCGCATGGTGTGCTCGTGGCAGAAGGGCGTGATCTCGACTGGGACGGGGAAGCCTGGTCCCAATCCCTCCGTCAGCTTGGATTCGTCGACTGTCACGTTGATGGGTGGGTGGGTGATGGGTGATGCAATGTGAGGATGGGTGCGAGTGGTTGCGTCGAACGATGCCAAGCGATAGAACAAACAGTGCAATCCGACACAACAAAATAAACCACATCATGCAGTGCAATGCAATGACATGGAATACACTAGAACACGACAGATAATACAACATCATACGATAGATCACATGACATCGGCACGTACCAATGACAATGAACTTATCCGACACGATCTCGACCATCTTTTCTCGCAGCAAAGCGCCGCCGCCGCCCTTGACGAGGTTGAGGTCCGGATCGACCTCATCGGCACCATCGATGGCGACATCGAGCTTGGAATGCGTATCCAAGGTCGCGAGCGGGATCTTGAGGGACTCGGCCTGCTCCTTGGTGCGCACCGAGGTTGGAATGGCGATGATGTCCTTGAGCTCGCCCGAATCGAGCAGCTGACCGACGCGTTCGACGGCGAAGTAGGCCGTGGAGCCGGTTCCGAGGCCGATGACCATGCCAGACTTGACGTAGTCGTCGACGGCCTTGTAGCCGACCTGCTTCTTCAGCTCGTCTTGGGAGACCATGTTGAGGAATGTGGCTGCGCGTTGGTTGCTGATGCTGCTGGAGAAGGCGGCGCGAGGAGCGACGGAAGTGAAGGCTTCTGTGGAGACAGCGAACAGAGCGGCGATGGAAAGGATGCGCATGGTGTGGATTGGGCGTCGCGGGTCGTTGCGTTGCAGTGTGCTGCGGTTGATTGATTGATTCACTGCAGAGTGAGAGTATGGACGACAGCCGGGAAAGGCAGATTCTGGCGTTCGCAACTTCGCGTCAGATTCTTTTTTGCGCGGTGGTTGTGTGTGAGCGTCATCACGACGCTTGTGCGTGTTGTTTGTGTGGTCGTGTGTTTAGTCGAACGAGTCATTACTCGCGCTTTCGCGTGCGATCATTTCGTCGTGGATCGGATCCAAACAGTGACGTTTGTCGGAAGATGATGGAATCCAACAACGAGAACGTTTCACACGCGTGCTGTGGTTGTGAACACACGCGTCGGTCATGATTCGTTGTGGTTTGCGAGTGTTGCCATTGCCGTCGCTGTTGAGGTCGGCTGCCGTTCGTCATGGTCGACCTCTTTGGCAGTTCCAGTTGGTGGTGGTGGTTTGCGTTGCAACCTTTCACACGAGCACAGATGAAGTAAGAATTGAGGCATCGGAGACACGGCTCATGTATCTGTCAACGACGCACAGATCACCTGCATTCCTCGGATCCACCAAGTTGCAGCGCCGCGAATGATCCAATCAACGCACAAGCAGGCGCACGAATGATCCGCATCGTCCATCGATCGATGTCGAATTTCGATGCTCTCTCTCTCTCTCTCTCTCTCTCTTGAGTAGAGTATTATACAAAGAAGACCAGTGTGCTGCACAAGATGGATGAGGCCGGCGAAGAACTGAGCGATGTGGACACTTGATGGAATTGTCCGGAGGAATTCTCTGCATTCGATTGCGCAAGTTCTCGCGGTGACACAGATGGACAATCGTCACGCGTCGCTGATGTACGAGCCAGTTTGAACTTCATCTACAACCCGAATCTGCACGACGTTCCAGAAACGCGGGGAGGTCTGTTGTCTCTCTATTGCGGCGACACCTTCGGCAGCCTGATCAACTGATGAAAGTTCAACACGGTTCATTGTTGTGGGCTTTCTCCATCGCTGCTGCCTCCTCTAGTATTGGTCCTGCCCATTTTGCAGTATCGTTGATGGTAGAATGCCGACAGCAAGTGATTGACGATGGCGAAAGGGCGCAATCAATGTTGGGACTCTTGTCTTGAGAAAAAGTGAGGAAGGGACCTGTCTCTCTCTCTCTCTAAACTGCACGTCGAGTAGTATGCCGCGATAGCTCCATGACTGTGGTACTTCCGTATCTTTTGAGATGGCACACGATTGAATGCAAGCAAAGTTCCAGGTGGAACTTTGGGACGCACGACACAGAATGTGCAATCAATGGCACTTTCTCAAAGCGAGAGCGTGTGCGAACATCGAAGAGAGACAAGCCATCGTCTTCACCAGCATCGTTCATAACAGTCGCAACATCCAGAGTCACATAACGAGCAACCAACAAGTTAAAGTGAGAAAGGTGTGATCAATCCATCCATCCATCCATCCATCAATCAATCAATCACTGAAGGAGTAGAAGTAGAGCAAACAACCAAGCATGTGGCAACGACCGATGTCGCGAGTGCGACTGCCAATGCGGCTATGCTTGCAAACGCAAACGCAAATCAAACCATCGCGACAACGCGTCTCATGTCTCAAACTGAAGATGATGGACGTGATGTGGACGGCCCTGCTCCTCTTCTTGTGCTGCTGCACGATCCCCGTCCAAGCCAAACGCAAGCAAGACTTCCAATCCGACAACTACTACGAAGTCCTCGGCCTTTCCAAATCGGCATCGTCAAAGCAAATCAAATCGGCCTATCGCAAATTGGCGCTGCAGTACCATCCCGACAAAGTCTCCGAAGAAGACAAGGAAAAGGCGGAGGGCATCTTCATCCGGATCTCCGAAGCCTACGCGGTCCTCAGCGACGATGAGAAGCGCAAGATCTACGATCAGTACGGCAAGAACGGACTCGCAGCGCATGAGGCGGGGCATGATCCGCGAACGGCAGGTTTTGGCGGTGGCGGCGGTGGTGGTTACAATCCCTTTGGTAACGGCGGTGGTGGACAGCAGTTTCACTTCCAATCTGGTGGCAGACGTCGTGGTGGTGGCAGTGCTGGTTTTGATCCCTTCAAGATGTTCGAAGACATGATGGGTTCAGGTGGTGGTGGATTTGGTGGAGGAGGTAGCTTTCAATTCCAGCAAGGCTTCGGCAGTGGTGGTGGTGGCTTTCACCAGCAGCAGCAACAACAACAACAACGTCAGAGGCAGAGACAGCCGGATCTCTTCCCCAAGAATGAATCCAAGGTGGCACGACTTGGCAAACCCAAGTTCCCCAATGCCAAATCCAAGCATCTCTGGCTGATCCTCTTTTACACCAACCAATCGCAAGAAAGTCGTCAGATGGCACCCAATCTCGAGAAATTGGCCGAACAAAAGACCCTGGCCTACAAACTCGGCGCCGTCGATTGTGGCAAATCAGAACGTGAAGCTGCCTTTTGTCAGACGCAATTGCAAGGCAAATCGTCTCCGCAAGTCGCCATGGTGGTGGACGGCGAGTTGCACTTCTACGACGGCAAATCGACAACGCCCAAAGCCTTGCATGCCTTCGCCAAGCAGCACATGCCAAAGCATCTCATTCAGAACATCAACCATGTGCCGCAGCTGCGGGACCGATTGTTGTCATCGACCAGCAACAAGCACGCCGCCGTTCTCTTGCTATCCGAGAAGTACGAAACGTCTGATCTGTATTGCAATCTGTCCTACCACTTCCGTGCCACCTTCACCTTTGGCGAATCGAGAGCCAAGAATCTGGCGATGGCGCAGCATATCAAGGGCGTCAAACGGTATCCCGTTCTCGTGGCCTTCGTGCCGACGGGATATGGCAAGGAACGGTATTCGGACACACACGATCTGTATCGGTACACGGGCGCGATGCAAGCGGATGAGATCATAGAATGGCTCGACAACATCGCGAAGGTCCTAAAGTACTACAAGAAGAAGGACGAGTTGTGAGACCTGTGGGGCAGGCAAGCATCAATGTCATCGCGCGTGTGTGTTAGAGCATAACTTAGAGCAAAGAATGCAAATACTGTCCTGAGTCAGATCCGAAAACGGAAACGGTCCCCTGAGATACTATCCCAACAAGCGCAGCAACAGTTACGTGTACACATGTGCCGAGAACAATCCAATAACAAGTTCAGTTGAAGTATATTAGAGCATAGCAGGAAGTATGCGTGGTGCAGTACAATGATAGAACATTGTGCCTATTTGCATTACTCTACGTCTCTGAGCAATCGTACGAGTGGGAACCTGCATCGTCTTCCTTGCCTACTCCTTCCAAGACTTGGCAATCGCCAAGACCAGTCCGTTTTCGGAACTGCCTTCCGTGATTTCGCCGTACCGGACGCTCAGTTGGCACGGGTTGCCATCGTCCAGGTTCCGCATCACGTATTCCCGCATCACAGGATCGTCGGGCATGGCCTTCAGCACCAGCTTGCGTTGCTGCTCTTCCTGAAGTACGATCGATGTGCCGTCGGCAGAAGTTAACAGTGCCTGCACCAGCTTGTACTCGCGAGGGAATTTATGCAGCAGGGACACGGCTCGCGCCACCATGGTCTCGGCCTCGGCCAGAGTGTCACAGGCCTCGTCGCACGCCAAGATGGCTTCGTCCGATGCGTACCGTTGGGAGGAGGACATCATCTCATTCGAGGCCTCTAGCCAAAGGCCGGTGGATCCGCCCGCCGCGTCCCGCGACAACACCGTCAGTGCACGATCGATGCGTTTGCGCAATTTGGACAAGCAGACCTTGACGCAGTCCACCTCCAGGGCGTCCTGTGCTGACGAGACGACGGCGAAGTACGCAGAGGAGAGATTCACGCACACGATCTGGTTCAGCAAGTTGGTAGGATGCATCTGTTCCATGTAATCCAACGCCATCTCAACCGTGCTCGTGACATCGAACAGCGGCTTCTGCTCCACGGCCGGAAGAGGCTCCGCTTGTGCCCAGCTGTCCATCCAGAAATCCCGAGTGGCATTCAGAATCCTCCGAGCCTCGTTGGCACGATGCATCTTCTTGGCGGTGCTTTGCCGACGGGCGACGGCGACCGACAGACCAGGCAGCACCGCCGTGTCGCTGTAATCATCCAACGGGTTGCCAGGATTGCCGTACCAGTCGATGAAGTCTTGGAATTTGGCCTTGGGGTTGGCAGCCTTGAAGGCTCGCATATCGCTGACCAGCTTGGGCCTTTGCAGTCGTTGCGCCAGCTCCAACCGGCATTGCAGCACGTTCTTACCCTTTTCCAATTTGCGCGCCAGCATGAGCTTGCGCTCCAACACGACGTCATCCGTCAGCGGGAACGGCCGCTGCAGATATGGTGCGTACAGCTGTTCGTCTGCCGATCCCAGGTTGGCACCGTACACAGGACAGCGCGCTCCTGGCCGTTTCTGCATGTCCTCCATGTTCACGACGGCATCCAAGCTGACGAATTCATTGCGCATCGAGAAGATGCTGCCGGCTTCGGCGGCATCGTAGTACATCTGACTCAACGTCGCGCTCGTTGCCATGGAGTGATTGGAATCGTCATCGCCGTCGTTCTCGCCATCGTTGTCATGCATGATGGTTCCTTCCCACGCCGATGCATCGTTGGGCAGGTTCTCCACGACGAACTTATTTTCCGGTGCGGTGGTGGCTTTTGGCCTGGGAGGCGGTGATTCGAGATTGGTGGTGAAGGACGTGGCAGATATTTGAAGCTCGTCCAAGTTGGTCGGCGGTGGCGCCGCGAAATCGAAATCACCCGATATGGTCGGCGGCTCGACAAAGTCAAGTCCCACATCCAGATTGGCGGCATGCCCTGGCTCGTCCATGACCCAGAATTCCAGGTCCGTGTTGATGGTGGGCGGACCATAATCATTTTGATCATCCGGTTTGACACCATTATCAGGCTTTTCATCCTGCTTCTTTCGTTGTTGCTGCTGCTGCTGTTGTTGTTGCTGCTTCGCCTTCGGCCATTTGGATGCCGGTTTGGATGCGGCTGCCTGTTGCTGGTCCGCATTCTGCAACGCACGAGGAGAATCCAGATCATCGGATGCTGTCATGATGATATCCGTCGCATCCGCGATGGGTCCAGATCCTATCGCCAAGCTCTTCATGCGCACGACCGTACCTGCTCTCTCGCCTTGCTGCTCTTTCTGCGCTTCTTTCTGCTTCTTCCGCTCCTCCTCTTCTCGCTTACGTTGCTCTTCCACGCGCTGCGCTTCCGCTTCTTGCGCAATGCGCTGCTCCTCTTCTTGCCGTTGCTTCTCGACATGCTGCGCCATGTCCTTGCGTTGCAATTCTTCGTGACGTTGCTTCTCCAGCTGCGCATCGCGCATAGCCACTTCGCCCGTTCCCAAAAACCGTTCCATGGCTTCATGTTCCGCAATCTCGCTGGCCACGATGCATTCGACGCCCAAATTGAGCACCTGCAATTTCTGTCCGATGAGACAATGGAAATCATCTGGATCCGGTTCGACGCAATGCAGGAAGGCGGAGAAGTTGGCCTTGTGTCCGATGGTGGAATAACATCGGCGTTCGTACAATGTGAGGGGATGCGGATCGAGACCAGAATTGTAACGCATGTTGGGAATGGATTCTCGCATCTCCCACCGGCGTCGCAATTCGTTGACGAAGACGTCCCAGACCATGGCGATGGAGGAGATGGATCGCAGACGCGCCATGTGCGCAAAGAGGATGGACAGCAAGCGTCCCCACGGTGCCGATTTGCGGAAGGCGGCGTGGAAGGCGACGTCGTCATTGTCGAGGAATGATTCTTCGGGCGCGTTCGGGAATTGGGCTGGCGAGAATTCGCTCATGATATCGTGCACGATGGATTCGGCCTCGTGCATCTCGATCATCTCGTCGATGGCATTGGACCAATCCATGGCGCGGACGATCTGCTTAGTGGATTGGTTGACGTGCATGCGGTCGGCCAGACGCATGGCGACGACCGTGCCGGCATTGTTGTCCCACCGATCCACGAGGTCCTCGTCGATGAGATGCTGAATGAGCGTCTCGCCGGGCAACGTGGCGGACCGGATCAACGCCGCGACGGTGCAACGTTGGCTGGCCGTGAGGGGCGTCATGCTGATGTTGCGATCGAAGAAGGATTGCACGCAGAAGGCGGTGGCCGACAGCGGATTGAGGATGGTCTTCTCCACGGAATCTTCCATCTCGGCGCGATCGAATTCATTCTGCGATCGGACCTTGTATGGCAGACTGAGGAGGGGTTCGACGATGCCATCGGGATTGATTTTGCCGTTCCACGTGGATGTGGCGTACACACGTCCGACCGGATCGACTTCGGGTCCCCAGATGGGCGTGTAGTCATGCGACGTGCTGTGATACATGGACCGCGCGTTGATCCCTTTCCACGCTGATTCCAGCAGCAGCACGGCGACGTGACGACACTCTTCGCGGTAGCGTTCGACGGTCGCCTCCGCCGGCATCGCATTTGGTTGTTCGTACTTGTGCTGGTTCGATCCCAACCGCCATTGCTGCGCTTCCGCGATGGCCTGCTCATCCATGCGCGCCGTGAAGATGGATGACAAGCGCATCGGATGATCCTGCTTGATCCATCGAAAGACGTGTCGCGCGCCGCAGAGGACGACGTGACGTTCGTCGCTGGGACAATGTCGCAGCAAGACGCGCGCCCACGTCGTGAGGCGGACATCGCCGTGATCGCCGATGGTATGTTCCGCCGTGGTGGCGCAGCACGAGAAGGTGGACATGGTGGATGGCATGGTGTTGGTCGTGGGCGGTCCGATGACGGTGCCCGAGATGAGGGGCGGGCAGAATCGTTTGTTCCATTTTGAGTGCGCCCGCGTCTTGTACTTGCGGCTGACGTTCGGCAGGTTGGTTTGGTGGATGGCCTGCGTCCATTGCGGGAAGATGTGCATGCTGCCGCCGCTGGCTCCGATCTGCTCGGCGATGTTGGCGGCCATGACGCTGGAGGATGTGGAGACGACGCTCATGGTGTCGTGGCTGTGTCGATAGGATGAAGATGCGTGCAGCTTGGACCTGCTTTGATGCGATGCGTTCTGCGGTGATGCGTTTGGCGAGAGGATCGTGGCCAGCGTCGGCGCCATGGAAGCGGAGGAAAGGCCCGCCATGCTGAGGGTGGAGGAATGCGCCGACGCCGATAGATTGTTGGGGCGGTAGCGACCCCACACGCCGAACGCAGGGATGCAGCACTGGCAGTTGGAGACGGCGATGTTGAGGCTGTTCTGCAACCAGCTGCTGAGGATGGATCCGAAGACGATGGGTGCCGTGTGCTCGCCTTCGTGTCTGCGCAGGACGGGATTGCCGACGGCATCGACAAGGACGGGCGAGATGGGCTGCGGATGGATGGGGGAAAGCGATATGTGCTGGCCGATTCCGAAGAGGGATGAGAAGTTGTCGAAGAGGCAATTGTGCCACGGCATGGGACCGAAGGACGTGCGCTGCAGGGACTTGACCAAGGATCCATCTGTGTCGGCTTGGTGGCGGTGCTTCCCATGCTTTCCATTTGAGAATGCTCCTCCTGTGGGTCTGGACTTTGTTGTTTTGGTGGTCGTTGGGTTGTGCGACTGTTTGTGGTGCTTTCCATTGTTTTTGCCATTGCTTTTGCTGTTGCCATTGGTGTGTCTGTTGCTGTGTCTGTTGCTGTTGCTGTTGCCATTGCTTTTGCCATTGGTGTTGGTATGAGAAGCCTCGTCACCATTGGTTTCGCTGTTACTGTCGTTACTTCCACTGTTCTCAACCTGCCCTTGGTTTCCTTCTGCGTTTGCTTCTGCTTGTGCTTCTGCCTCTTCATCTGCGTCTGATTGCACATCAGCATGAGCATGTTCATGTTCATGTTCATGGGCGTTGCTATCATCATGCTCGACTTCGATGATACTGCCATGGCCATCGGCATGCAAAGGAGACGCGGCGGCGGGCGCACCATTGGCGACGAAGGCCTCCGGCGCATCCCACAGAGCCAGCTCCAGATCCACGGTGACATGCACGCGCTGACCATGCGAATCGGTGGTCGTGACGTTCCAGGCAATCGCGTTGCTGCGAATGAGGCTGGATGACGCAGCGGCGGCACCCTGCTGGCTGATGGTGGAGACCGTGGTGCCCTCCGTGGTGGCGACGGACTCGTTGCTGCTGCCTGCGGCCGTGCTGGCGATGCTGACGTGCCGGTCGCTGTACCGATCCACATGCCAGGCGCGCAGGATGGTCTCCACATCGCGTGCGAGGCGCTCCAAAGATGTGGAGCACGAGTAGTCCGTGTATTCCTCTTCCCGGTGCGCCATTGTGGGTGGCTATGTGCAGATGGATAGATAGATGAATAGATAGATGTGGGTGGCTATGTGTAGATGAATAGATAGATGTAGATGGATAGATAGATGGATGAATCGCGGCGATCTCTGGCTGTTCGCTGTGGCTTCTCTTCTCCCAAACTCGCTTGTTTGTGCTCTATCCCGTATTGCCTTCCGAAGGGTGAGAGCGTCGGGATGGATGCTTGCACAGGTGTGTGTGTATGTATAGTGGGAAGAGTGCCCTTGAGTATTACGAGTATAGCACGTGTATAATACAATACGTATGCTCGAAGCAACTGTGATGCCTGAAGATCAATGAAAGAGTGTGCTGTGTTCTCGCTCCTCCAGACAGCGGCTTTCCGTATCAACAGAATCACCAACACAGACCAAGAAACGGCGAACAAGGCAACTGAATCAACTCGGATGCTGTTCGGTGCGTGGTTGTCTCGTTGTACGGTATCGTTGTATCGTTGTATCGTTGTATGGTTGTATCGTTGTATCCTTGGATGTCGATAACAGAGGCTTCGCCGCTTCACTTCACTTCACTCTGCTTGCTTTGACCTGATCTGATCTGCCACAAGTTGATTTGATTTGCTCGAAACAGAAGGAAGCCAACAGCCCAGATAGATAGAGAGACAGAGAGAGAGACAACCACCCTCAGCTCAACAGAGCACAAGAAGGTTTTTGGTTGGTTGGTTGCTTGTTTCGGCCTCTTTTTGACGGATCGCTGTTGCTTGTGTTCACGCACATCGTCGTTGTACGCCTCGTTCTCCATCCATTCGGCGACATCGCCGTCTCTCCAACAGAAAGAACACACACACAAAGACGCTTCTGTTCGCCCAAAACTTTGTCGGTTGAGTCATTTCGGTCATGCGTCCAGATTCACGCCTTTCCAAGTACAACACAATCCCTCTTTTCGCGCCACAAAATGCTTTCTTCGTGTCTTGTTTGCTGCGTCGCACCGCGTTGCGTTGTGTTGTGTTGCGTTGTGGATGTATCTTCTTGCTGATCGTTGGCTTGTTCTCAGGTCGCAACAGCCATAATCTCGGAGGCTCTGCCATATCCTATCCAACAACATGACAGACAACAACATGACAGACAACGACATGACGGACAACGACGAGCAATCGCAGGACGCCGCAACGCGTCAAGAACAGGCGTCGTGTGCGATGGATGATGTTGCAGTTGCAGACGAAGACCTGCATCGCGACAAGAAACTGCGATTGTCATCGGATGGCGCGACGGTGCGTGCGAGTGTTTGCGTCGTGCTTCGCAAGGATGTTGTCTCTATCGCACTCACCATGCTTTGCATTCCATCATTCTCATCAAACAGGATCCAAACGACGAAGGATCCGCGGACCAACTCGAGCACATGGCTCCCATTCCGCAACCAAGAAACAACAACGACGACGCATCGTCTCAATCAAGCGCAGCGACGCCGCGAAACGGCGACGATCCTGCGCAAGACTTCCAATCACGGTGGGAAACATGGGCCGCACAGGACACCAACACCGCCAACCTCCCGCAATTCCAAGCAACGCAACAACAGCGCAAACAGGTGCAGCGCGCATTCATCGCCAAGATCGATACGATCCTCGATGGATGGACGCACGCGACCCAACGCACGACCGATACTGCGCAACGACAGCTGGACCGTGACGCCACCGAGATCAAGGTCCGCGACGACCAAGTGCGTGCCATCTTGCGGTCCAATCACAACAAGCGCCAGCGGTTGTCGCGTCGGTTGCAGCATGCCGACAAGGTGTGGCAGAACCATTGCGCGGTGCTGCAGGATGCCGTGTGGAGCGACAAGCGCGTCAAGGATCTTGCCGGCGTTCTGCAACGCGGTGCGCAAAAGGAGGTGCCGCAAGATATGGTAAGCGCTGCGTGTTGGTCTACATGCTTGTAAACGTGCTTGGACTCGAATTCATCAACTCTAATCGACCTGCTGCCTCTCTTTCATTCACAACAGGACGTCGACCTCGACACGATCGCCCAACAGCACGAGCCATCCGGCAAGATCATCGAACACTACTTGCGCACGCAATCGTGCCATCCGCAACTCGGCGATCTGCATCACATGCCGGACACCACCTTGCATACCATCCAGTCCTGCGTCGAGCGTCTCTACCGATCGGAGGAAGACCAGACGCAACAGTTGGAATGCGCGGTGCAACGCATCTTGCAGTCAAATTCCATCCGCAAGCAGCAGTTGCAACACACGCTCAAGGCATCGCAAGAGCAGGCCAGTCATTTGTTTGCCAATCTGTGGGCCAGAATTGGGCATGATGGTGCGAAAGCAACTGAATCGGATGTGGTGCCATGAATTGGGGCCGCAGTATTGCAGTAGAATAGGGCTGTAGAGTACGCAATAGGGATGTGGTTGGGAATGTGCCGGTACCTCCATACACTAGTACGATTAGTATTCACATTGCGACACCACGATCGTCGGCCATTCCAAAATGAACGACGTGCCGTATCATCTTCGTGTTACGGCCATCTTAACGTTTCTGGAACAAATACAACGAAACGATCCACTCGTTGCCATCTTCGAGACCAAACAATTCGGCGCACGCCATGAAGAACAACCGCCAGTTGATGTACCACGTGCGTTCCTTGCCTTGCCCGTAGGCTTGCGCCAGGGTGGATTGCAGCTCACCCTTGCGCCATGCATCGTCGAGCATTTGCAACCATCCGTTGGAGGTTCGTTCGTAATGCGTGCCGTTGACGCGCCAATGATTCTGCACGCAAAAGTGCTTGCCAAAGTACAGCAGCAGATCGTCGCTGGGCATGGTGCCGCCCGTGAAGAAGGTGTCCGTCATCCAGCCTTTGTCGAAGTGATACGCGAAGTTCTTGTGCGCGAAGATGTGGACGAAGAGTCGACCGTCGGGCTTCAGGAATCCATTCACCTTTTCGAGGAGGTCGTTGTAGTTCTTCATGTGCTCGAACCTGATTTGTGGCAGTGCAGGAAGAAGAAGAGGAGAAGAAGAATGACAAGAAGGGGTGAGCTGCGTTGAGCTCCAGCAATAGTAATCGGCATCAGCACCAACGGTGCAAAACACCAGCGCCAGCAGTAATCGACAGATTGGAACGTACATTTCCACCGTCATGACCAGATCGTTGTCCTTGACCACGTCCAGCGCGCCTTTATCATCCGACACGTTGCACGTGACGACGGTGATATTGTTGACGTTATACCCGCGCGCCTTGGCAGTGGCGTAGATGTACTCGCGTTGCGAATTGGAGTTGGAAATGCTGGTGATCTTCGCGTTGGGATACCGCTCGGCGAGATGCAACGTGAGGGATCCCCAGCCGCAACCCAGATCGACGATCTTCATGCCGTCCTGGACGCCGATGAGGTCGCAGTAGTGCTGAAGCATGGCAATTTCGGATTCTTCAAAGGTGGTGTTGGGATTGGGCCACAGCCCGCTCGAGTACTTCTTGCGCGGGCCGAGGCAGAGGTCGTAGAACTTGGCGGGGACTTCGTAGTGCTGGTCGTTGGCCTCATCCGTGTGGATGGCGATGGGCAGGGTGTGAAGCTCCTTGACGATGGATATCTTTTGCTCGAGCTCCGTCTGGGCGCAATCGTCCTGGAGGATGTTGAGGTGATTGTAGAGCTGCAGACGGATGCCCCAGCGGATGACGAAATCCGGGACGATGCCGGCCTGGATGAGGGGGATGCACTGCTCCGATGTTTGGGACATGATGGAGAGGATGGATTCCTGCAGCTTGGCAAAGAGGGTGGTGGAAGTTACGGTCCGCAGGATGGCGTACGCCAGCGCCAAGTGATGCGGCTTGACCTGCTCGTAGTTTGCTGGCATCACCAGCAACGAACGGGAGAGATCCACGAAGTCCATCGTGGTGGGTGGTGTGTGTGTTGGATCCTCTTGTGGCTATGCTGTTCGTTCGTGTGTCTTGTTACCTATGGTGGACAACAGTGGTTGGGTACAAAGCACGTACGAGTAGTAGTAGTCGTAGTACTCTCCTCAAGATGGATTTGTGAGCAGATGGCGATCAAAGCGGCAGTATCGGAAGGATCGGAAGTTGAGGACCAAAGACTGAAGTGCGATTGTTCAATGTTCGTACGAGTAGAGCCGTATGATTATGACGTGACGTGACGAGACTCCAGGGGGGGGGGGGAAAGACGGTAATTTTTCATTTCCCATGATAAGGCAACAACAGTTTCTTCCATAATCTACAGTCCAAAAGTCAAAAACCAAACTGAAAATTTGCCATCTTTCAGCCTTCTTCCTGTCAGTTGTTTGCACAATCATCCTGATTTATGCAAAACCCAGATTCGTGGCTCCATTTTTGACTTTTACACCCTGTCGCCTGATCGTGTGTGTTGTCCGGACATTCCTCATTGTTATGGCCAACTTGTGCTTCCTTCTACTCTCCCACTACCCACACAATGTCATTCTTCTTGTGGTACAAATCAACCATTCAGTACTTCCTCGTTTGTTCCGACTATCATGAGCACACTACATCCACAATAGATTCTTCAAAGGTGTGTATCTATTTCTCACGTGGTTGCTGCTTAGTTTGTTGTGTCATGCTCGTTTCCGTCACTGCCTCCATTGTCACCCTGCCTCTCTCCATCTCCGGTCATGTCCATTGCCTCGTCAACATTCAATGGTGCCTCGTCAACATTCAATGGTGCCTCATCAACATTCAATGGTGCTTCATCAACATTCAATGGTGCTTCTGCAGCATTCAATGGTGCTGTTGGGTCCTGCACTATCTCAACATCTTCGACCAAGGAGTAGTTGGTTGTTGGCCCATCCCCTCCGCCTTCAGGTTGGTTTGGCGCCTCCTGACTGGTCATCTGAGCACCTGCACTGCCTGCGGATTGCCTCACATTCTCTCCTTCCGGATTCTGATTCGTATTTACAGCTGTGGACCCCGCTGTGATGGTGGTTGTTGCAGTTGCAAGGTTGGTTGCTTCTGCTGCTGCTGCTCCCACCGCTGCTGCCTCTGTCAGTTTGTTGGCTTGGTCCGCAAGGACCAGCATTCCTTCACATGGATCAACATCTCGTGTTGGTGGAGGAGACATCTGAGCTGTTGTTGTTGCCGATATTCCTTCCTCCCGTCCGTGCGGAAGGATCTGTCCTGTGCTGAGTTGCTGCGGATTCGTCGAGTGCATGTTGCCCGTCCCAGTCTGACCATTCTGCATCATTGCCGGGTGCTGGACTGATCCTGGGCCCTTTACGAAATACGGTCTGGTGAGGTCGTCCATTTTGTTGAAGACGCCATCAGGAAGGTTTCTGGCAGCCTCGTCAGAAGCTGTACCGCCAGTCACCACCATTCCCGGACAGCTCTGGTTGAGCTGTCCTTGCCGTCTCAGCTCTGCCCTTTCTCTGGCAGCCTGCTTTCGCAGTGCCACCCTCAGCTCAAGTTCGGCCACCCTCTCAACCTGGCATTCGAGTTGGGCTTCCAACACCTGAGTCACCTGCGTCGTGACTGATTGATCGTCTCCATGAAGCATGTTGCGTGCTCCAAAGGTGCGGAGATTCTTTGTCGTTCTTGCCGATCGGAAGCGTGGTTGAATGCGGCTGCCCATTGGGCTCCTGGGTTGTAAGGGTTGTGGCCATGGGGTCACCTTCTGGGCATTGCTGGCAGATGGCGGGTTGCTGGAGTTGCTGTTGTTGTCCGTGTATTGGGGGATTCTGTGTGACTGTGAAGGTAGCATTTGTGACTTGGCCCCTTTGTCGATGGCATTGGTTCCGCCTGAGTTGAAACCAAGTGCGTGCATTTTTGAAAACTTGCACGTCATTCCCACAGTCGTTGTCTTCTCCTTCACCCTCGTCGACAAGATGAGGACTTTACGTGGTTGCCCATTGTTGTCTGGCATCACATGATTGAGCCAGACAACGCCCCCCAGCGTGCCGCAAGCGGATGGGCAGAACATGGTGTCGATAGCAAAGGGCATCGGCACGAGCATTTCGCACCAGTGCCCCTTTGCAAAACCGGCCTTCTGCATTTGCAGGTCGTGTGCTTGTGCCTTCTGTGCTGCGTCGACGAAGTGGGTCGCCTGAAGGTTGCAAATGGCCTTTGCAATACCCCCCTTTGCCCCAATGGCCACTGGAGGCCGATACTTCAGCACCACAAAGGGCCGAGGCACCCCACCCACTTCGCGATATTGAATGGTCAGCTGTGTATCCTGCTGGATGGTGGCTGCAGGCATGTAGAAGTCGATGCTGATCATCCGGAATGCCTCTCCCTTCGGCCTCCACAATTGCGTAGTGTAGAAGACGTCCACATGTGTTGGGACGGAAGAGAACTGGGCGACGCGAGAGTTCTCGGCCATGTCAAAGAAATGACCATATCTTGCTGTCAGTGAGTTGTATGGTGGAGGGCCTGTCATGCCCACAACTTCAATGTCATCATCGAAGTCCATTTCTCGACCAAACACTGATGAAATTTCCTCGCCAAAGTCGCCCATGGCCCAGTCATCGTTGAGGAAGGCATCATTTCGGAACGACCCATTGGTGTTTGATGCCATTTGCGGAGATGGGTTTTGATCCCCTTCTCCATGGCAGCTCTTGTCTGTGTTGGTGGCAGCGTTTTCGGAGAGTGCTGTCATTGTGGGTGTTGTTGTGGTTTCTGCGACGGCCTTTGCAGGAGGAGATTTCGAGGGTTTTGTGTTGTCGAAGCCCTCTGGCTCATCGATGGGGCGAAGATGCATGGCCAAGTTACCTGATGCGTCTGGATTGAAGCGTCCATTTGCTGCCAAAACCCTCACAAAAGCAAACAGATGAAGAGATCGAGTGGTTGCTTGTGAGTTGTGATGTGTTTGTGCAGCATGATCAAAGCAAAGTTTGAGGACAAGAAATGCAACAGGGCAATCGCCACCACCCCAAACGAATGTGTCCACCGAGTGGTCGGGCCCACACGTTGCCTGCATTGGAGTTGACTTACCAAAGAAGATCTTGTTCTTCACGAGCGTTTTCTTCAGCATCACATACCCTTTGATGAAGTTCTTTGCTGGATACTTTGCGAGGGTCGGATACTTGTCTCGGATGTGGCGAGGCTCCCACATCCACAAGTTGGGATCAGCTGCAAGCTCACGGATGAGGAGCTTGGCATCGACTCCCTTTTTCAAGAAGCGAGGGGCTCGTTTCCTTGGTGGCGTCATGATCGGAGGTTGGTTGTGGTTCTGATTTGTGTGACAAAGGGCACCTCTGCTCAACTCAAGGCTCCATTGAAGTGCACCTGCGAGAGAGCAGCAGTGTTTGGCGCAATGGATGTGTGTACGTTGGCGTGATGCGGTTTGTGTCGTCCTCATTTGCAGAGTTGGCCATGGGGTGCTGCTGTGTGGTTGCCAAGGACATGGAAGATGCTGTGCTTTGCAACGAGCAAACAACCATCGCAGCAATTTCTTGCCGACGACGCATTACATGCGCTGGTGATGCGTGTTGGTGTCTTGCACACACACGTACAACGATTGTAGTTCGCGGCCATCTGAACATCAGAAAAGAAATGTCAAGAGATGCTTGCATTGGCTTGAAGTGTTTTTTGTGTTCCTGTCCGTGGCGAAAGACACCGGTGCCCAAGAATGGTGTACTGTTCCCCGTACAAACTGTAACAATGGCCGATGTCAAAGGGGCGTAACCAAGTTGCTGCAAGCGCGAAAAGTCATTCGCGGGATGGCGACAACGCGAAGGAGGGCCAATGTTCGTCTTCGGAACCACAATGTGTAGGTACAGCATCGGTCCTTCATTCACAAGGCACTTTTTACGCTTGCGTTGAAAGCGTACTTGGTCCTACGGTGACAACGCACTTTTTGCGCTTCTGTTAAAGGCATAATCGGTCCTACGATCACAACGCACTTTTGCGCTTCTGGTAAAGGCATACTTGGTCCTACGATCACAACGCACTTTTGCGCTTCTGTTAAAGGCATACTTGGTCCTATGATCATAACGCACTTTTGCGCTTCTGTTAAATGCATAATCGGTCCTACAATCATAACGCACTTTTGCGCTTCTGTTAAAGGCATACTTGGTCCTACGATCATAACGCAATATTTGAGTGTATGGAGCGCGGGAAAGGATGAATTAACGTCTATGCCGGGTTCACAAGGGCTAATTTGGCCTTATGAATCACTTTTTGAGGGTGAAAATTGCGTTATGACCACTCCATAAGGGCAATATTCACCGTTTGGATTGGTGTCATGAAGCACTTAAAATGATGCCTGTGTGATAAGGAATATATTGGACTTACGAATACGGTGTGTTGGTCACATTGGATAGGCATAGTGCTTCATATTGAGTCGAAGTAGTCGTAACATCCAATTCAGTCTTATGACGGCTCCATAGTGTCGAAAACACCTCTATGGATAGAATTATAAGCGCTGTTTTGGCCTTATAGACGGCTTCAAAAGCACTATTTGCGTCTTATGCATAACTGCTGTGAGGACGAAACAAAATTGAGTCTATGTTGTAAGACTCATCGCGTCCTTATGGCTAGCGCATAAGGGTCAGAAATGCATCTGATTCTGGCCCATAGCCGCCAATATTGCTTTAACGCGGGCTTATAAGGGCAGATTTGCACCTATGTTTATGTGATAGGCGCAGTTTTATCCATATGAATAGCACCATAAGAACAAATCTTATCCGGTAGAGAATGCTCTATGAACATAAGCAGATGGCTTATGCGGATAAGAAAAAATCTTATCCGGTAGTGAATGCTCTATGAACATAAGCAGATGGCTTATGCGGATAAGAAAAAATCTTATCCGGTAGTGAATGCTCTATGAACATAAGCAGATGGCTTATGCGGATAAGAAATAATCTTATCCGGTAGTGAATGCTCTATGAACCAAATGGAGGGCTTGCATGGATAAGAACTGATCTGTGCTATTGATAGATCTGTGCCATTGATAAACGCTCTTTCCACCCAATGGAGGGCTTGTATGGATAAGAACTAATCTGTGCTGTTGATAAACGCTTTTTGAACCAAATGGAGGGCTTGTATGAATCGGAACGCTCCTGTGTCATTGATAAACGCTCTTTCCACTAAATGGAGGGCTTGTACGGACAAGAACGAATCTGTCCCTGTCATGAACACTGTTGGAACCAAATGGAGGGCTTGTATGGATTGGAACACTCCTGTGTCATTGATAAACTATGTTTCAACCAAATGGATGGCTTGCGCGGAAAGGGACTGAATATGTATCCATGTCATAAGCCTCGATTTATCTTACGGACACCTTGCATGGATGTTCGTGAATGATGTCGATCCCAGTGAGTGTTCTGTGGAATGTCTGAGGAAGCCGAGGAACATGACCCAAGACCAACTCGCGTTGAGAGAACAGCGCGCGAATACTCCCACCAGCCAACAGATCGTGGAGACAAACACGGAAATCTTTGTGTTCTGCATCACCGTGTATTGCAAGTGATTGCTGTGCAATGCAGCAAATGGCGGACTCTGCTTCTCGAGATGTCAGCATCAATGTGCGATGGCCATCAGCTGCACCTCGACAGCAACTCACATGCCGCCTGGTGCCAACAAAGTATTGACGTCAACAACAACGACGACCAACAATCACGTGCAAGCAACCGAATCAACTACTTCTCACAATACCTGCCCACGACAGTATCCGATCCACCATCAAGCCAACATCCAATCCACTACATTGCGCATCAACTTGCTCCACCTCGCAATGACTCATTCAGAAGACGATGGAGGTTGAGATTGCCCACTCTGGTATGCAAATTGTGGGTCGCAACGTGGACATGCTCACTTGCATGGAGCAACCCCCATGGCTCACCATCCTTTTCCGCAGGACGTATGGGACCAGCATCGCAGTGGCTTCTGCAGTATGGACAGCACTGACACAAGACGGGCTGCTACCAGGCAACACCACCATCAACCACATGCTTGGTGCACTCGTGTTCCTGAAGCAATACGTTCCATGGGAGATTCTTTCAGTGATGCTGAATAGGGATCGCAGAACATTAATGAAGTGGACATGGATTGTTTTGGAAGGCATTGCACGACTGAGCAGAACAAAGGTGAGTGAACTTGGTGCTGTGTGCGGAGATGACTTGAATGCGTGTGCTTGCCTGACATGACTCACATCCCTTGCACATGCTCAAGTTCCTTTTTGTATCACTGCAGATCAGAATAGAGGAACGAAAGAATGGCAGTGTTGGTCACAACACTGTTTTCATGTCCGTGGATGGCACCGACTTTCGGATTGTGGAGCCCAATCCTTTCGACACAGATTGGTACTCTCACAAATTCAATGGGGCAGGCCTCAGATACGAGACTGGTGTGTGCATTCAGACTGGCCATCTTGTTTGGGTCGAGGGTCCATTTCCATGTGGGGAGTGGAATGATGTAACCATTTTTCGACGCAAGCTGAGGCAGGAACTGGACGAAGGGGAGCAGGTGATTGCGGATCAAGGCTACAGGGGTGAGCCTTCGTGTTGCATTGAGAGGACCAGATACAATGGAGTGATACGTGCAAGGCACGAAACAGTTCACAAACGCTTCAAAAACTGGAAGTGCTTGCGGGTGGAGTGGCGGCACCAACTTTGCAAACACCAATTGGCAATGTATGCCATCGCAGCTATCACACAATTCGAACTGCAGGATGAAAATCCTTTGTTTGACCTGCAGGAGACCATGGCGGATATCAGGGAAATGGAGAATTGGGTGGCATCACTGGCACCCCCCTCAGGAGCAGCCGCCTCACGGGAGGTGGATATGGAGGAAATGGTGGAGGAAGCAGCCAGAAGCGACAAGAGCAAAAGCACAACGAGCGAGGGCATGGACGACAGCACAACAAGCGAGGGCATGAGTGGCAGCACAACAAGCGGGAGCGTCAGCAGCAGCCCGACGAGTGGCAGTGCAAGCAGCGATGACAGCAGCTCTGGACGGGAGTGAGCCGTCTGGTGCATAATATAATTTTCTCACATAGTCCCTACCTCAATGTCGTATCGTTCATCTGGTGTTGCACAAGTAGCTGCGTTGTTGTTTGTCATTTGCGTTGGTGCTACCCGCAATGGAGTTTGTTGTGGCTGTCAGTGAATTGCGGAAGAGCGTGCATGCATGTGCGAGCACCCATGCTGTGAGAAGGAAAACGGAAAACAACACTGGCACCTCCAAAGAAAAGACTACAACAACCATGTAGCACGAATGGCCAACACAACACTGTTATGGTTTCACAACACAATGCATGTTTAGCTGTTCACTGCAATGCACCTTGCTTGAGGGTGGCATGTAGATAATGCGGATGTACGAAAAGGAGCATGGCATCCCCACCAGCTTGGGAGTGTTTTGCGTTGCCTAGAAGGTCGACACTAAAATGCCCCACTGTATGTTGATGATCTCAACAGAACTGACAATACGAGCATGCACATGAACCTCATTCCCAACAACAAGGATAGTCATTGACATGTCAACGAAGGAACGAACGGCTGTACCAACACACCTGACAACAACAAAAGAAGGACACCAAAATCCAGAGAGACGGTGTGGACAGAATCACCTCCGTTGCAATCCTACCATGGCGGTCCTGGTCATCCGGAAACCAGGACAAGGAGTGCAAGCAAATGGACAGTTTTGTGCATGGAGGGAATGCAGCCACCCACAGGAAGCCCCTTGTTCGATCTGCATGATGGGCGAACACAACGTGTATCGAACACAAATTGAGGCATACAACGAACTACAGCCAAGCATTCCATTGTTGCTGTGGCACAGTGGCAACCAAGCAACTAATTCACCGGACATCATTGCTGGTGCAGGAAGAACTGTTCGAAGAGATGAATTTCAGTTGCATCGCATACAGGAGCCACCCATGGACGAAACACTGTTGCAGTGGTGATGTTGGTGTACCTGTTGTTGTTGTTATTGTTGTGGTTGTGGTTGTGATTGTGATTGTAACAGGAACGAAGTGCTCTGTGGAGCAATGATCTCTGTGGAGAGTGTTGGGGTTGTGAGTTTTGTGTGCTCTGCGCTGGCCCAAGACAGCAGCCTTGTTTTGCGCGGACCGGAGACGAAAACACGCTCAGCAAACACCGACACAGTGTAAAGTGGGGAAATGGAGCAATGACGAAGAGCGAAAGCAACTCGGGCGAATTTTGGGGGGAAAGCACCAATTATCCAAAAAAGAACGAAAATGCCATATTATTCCGTCGAGGATAAGAACTAGGCGGAAACAAGCAATTTATGACTTAAACGCTATGAAATAGAGCCAATTATTGCATTTTGAACTGCCCCCCCAGCACATCAATCTGAAGCTCCTTCGTGGAAATGAATGTTGTCCAACAGTGCCAATCGTGCAAACATCGCAAAGGTCAGCGCCAACTGTCTTAGGCAGTACGTATCAATCGGATCGGTAAGGGGGCACTTGGCGAGTGTAGCTCGTCGGCTGGTAACAGCAGCAACAGGAAGAGGGAGGGGCGGATCCGAACCGCCAACACCGCACAGCCCATCAAAGAACGCGAACACAGAAGAAGCAAATGTGGAACGCGGCGCAACCGATGGATCTGCCACGTTTCTTCCGCGCCAGTTTGCTGAATCAGCACACTGTGTCACCCAAATCCAAAAGATACTCTTCGTCTGTTCGTCCTCCGTTCACAAAATGAGATTTCAAAAGCGCGAAAAGATGATTGGTGGCTGGCGCGTCACAAGATCCCACAAAGAGGAAAGGATGCCGAAACGAGCACAAGGCATCAAGAGAAAAGAAGAACCACATCTGCACGAACGAGCTACGATCAACTCCACCCATCATCATCCACAAGCAGGAGTGAACGGCAGGAACGCAACACCTTGCATTGGTTGGACCATCCGTTTGACGCTTGATCTGTTTTGTGCGTCGCCTCTGTCGATCAGGAACGGTTGCTCTCATCGCAGATCAACTGCCCTCTGCAAGTCCAAGAGCATTGGTAGGCCGCTGGATCATTCTCCAGAGTGGTGCACGTTTGGAACCCTCAAAGTCTGCTTCAATCGAACCACAGCAATAGTAACAGCAGAAGAAGAAGAAGAAGGACAGCACGATGGGAGTCCCCAAGTTCTTCCGATGGCTGGCGGAACGCTATCCCAAGATCATCCAGCGCAATGGCAGCCTGCCGGAGGACGAGACCTACGGTCGCTACTTCGATCCCAACGACACGGGCGTCAAGGAACCGCCGCCGCCCTTCGAGCATCCCGATCGCATCGCCACCATCTCCACGACGCCGCCCATCGATCGTCTCTACATCGACATGAATGGCGTCATCCACGGCTGTTCGCACAGCAACGATCACGATGAGAATGATGATGTCGCAGGTCCCGCGTCGGCTTCCATCACGCATGAGGAGATCTTCCGCAACGTCTGCTACTATCTCGATCGCATCGTCAATGACATTGCCAAGCCCGACCAGCTCGTTTACATGGCCATCGATGGCGTCGCGCCGCGTGCCAAGCTCAACCAGCAACGATCGCGGCGGTACCGCAGCGGCCAGGAAGGTGACATTGAGCAGACGCTGTATCAGTCGCATGAGCAGGAGACGTTGGAGCGCAAGAAGAACAAGAAGAAGCGCAAGGGCAAGGGCAAGACAAAGAAGAAGGGCAAACAGGCGGATGACGACACGGATGATGACAATGTTGCTGGAACGAATGATCTCAATGACGAATTTGAATCCTACTATGGTGATGCGCTAGATCCCGAGCTTGAAGATGATGTCACCTCGACCAAAACTACAAGCAGCAACGATGGCACCTTGGAGGAGCTGGAAGATGGACGGTACCAGGGCAAGTTCATGACGGAGTTCGAAATCCCAAACCTCGAAGACGACAAGTTCCACTCCAACGCCATCACGCCAGGCACCCCCTTCTTCCAGGAGTTCACAACGCACATAGAGCATTACTGCCAGTACAAGCTCAACAACGATCCCAAATGGAAGAACCTCACCATCATCTTCAGCGGCCCCAACGTGCCAGGCGAAGGTGAGCACAAGATCATGGACTTCATCCGCGAGCAGAAGGCGCGTCCCAACTACAACCCCAACCTGCGCCATTGCATCATGGGACAGGACGGCGATCTCATGATGCTGGGACTCGCCACGCACGAACCCAACCTCATCCTGCTGCGTGAACGCGTCATATTCGACATGACCAAGAAGGATCTCATGCATGCCAGCAACACCGACCCGCTTGACCTCTACTTGCACAATCCGCATTTCGAACTCCTGCATCTCAGCGTGCTGCGAGATTATTTGGCATACGAATTCGGAACATCCAACGTTGAATCCTCGTCGCCGTACGACCTCGAACGCACGATCGATGACTTCGTCTTCATGACATTCTTCGTGGGCAATGACTTTCTGCCCCACATGCCGGCCATCGACATTGGGGATCATGCCTTCGATTTAATATTCCAAACCTACAAGGATTGTCGCAGGGAGTGGTTGGAGGATGATTTGGGTCTCGAACCGTACCTCACCGATTCCGGCAACATCGCCTCGGGCAGCCGCTTGGAACAGTTCCTCAGTGAATTGGGTTCTCACGAAGTCCCGTACTACGGCAAGAAGCAGCTTTCGGCAAACTCCGACAACAAACGCATGCGCCGGCAGGGCAAACGCTTCGGACATCCCGATACCATCCCGACCAACTCCTTGATGGATTCCAAAGAGAAGTCGGATCGGCACGCCTACCGCAGGATGCTGCAATCTGAAACATCCAAGCTGGAGAATACGGACAATGACGCGAAACAATACGATGCCAACTTCATGCCCGTCGTGGCGCAGTTCGCTGCATCCGAAGACGACAGCAAGGAAGATAAGGACATCTTCACTCGCATGGGAAATCTGCTCAACGATTCCATCAGCAGCAAATCCAATCGCAAGGAACTGCTACGCGAACTCGATGACACCGACGTCAAGGGACGGTACTACTTCGACAAGTTCCAATTCTCACCGTTCGATGTGGACAGTCACCGCGCCTTGCGCAAGGCCTACATCGAAGGGTTGGTTTGGACGCTGAAGTACTACTACGAAGGATGCGTGTCATGGGAGTGGTACTATCCCTATCACTACGGTCCGATGCTCAGCGATTTGGTGGAGATCGATGACATGTTGGACGAAATTAGCTTCGAAGGGAAGATGGGCAAACCCTTGGAACCCTTCCAGCAGTTGCTGGGATGCATGCCGCCGTCGCATGCCTACCATCTACCCGGACCCTACCGGCCACTGATGACGGATCCCCAGTCCCCCATCCTTGAATTCTACCCCAAGAAATTTCTCATCGACATGAACGGCAAACGATGGCCGTGGGAAGCCGTGGTGCTGCTGCCATTCATAGATTCGAAGCGGTTGATCGCGGCGTCGCAAGAAATCGATGCCAGCCAATTGACCGATGCCGAACGGGCCCGCAACGCGCCGGGTGAGACCATCGTGATGCGACATGACATTCGCGGCTCGGCGCCGCTGCCATCGTTGGTGGGAAACGATGGTCCTGTCCACTTTCAGGCGATTCCAAAGAACGATGTCTCCAGAACACCGTACGAAGAATCATCCTGGTACCTCGAGGGCGGGGCCAAGCAGGTGCTGAAACCCAAGCTGGAGGACGGTATTGAATATCCGTTGCCGGGATACGGATCCCTGCAAGTCGCACCGGTCCGTCGATTGAAGTGCAGCCAGATGGGTCTCAACGTCTTCGGCACGCGCAGCAGGTACAAGCTCGCATGTTTGGCTGTGGATGGCACACCCATGTCCGAGTACGAATCGGCAGAAGAGCTTGCAAAGTCCTTGGTGGGTAACATCGTGCACATTAACTATCCCCACTTCATTGAAGCCTGGGTCACGGCGGTATGCGATGCCAAGATGGAGGTGCGTGGCAAACAAGCAACGATCAAACGACGGAGCCCGGAGGAATCAGCACAATGGCGCATTCGCCGCGATGGTATTTTACGCACCATGCTGGCCGGTGAAAGCGTCACGGGATCAGGCGGTATTTCCATCACCGGAGAGCAACCCGCCACGGTCTTGGCCCGGCCACTGTTGAAAATCGACAAGACGAAGAAGAAGGGCAAGCTGGTGAAGAGGTACGCAGACTTCGAAGTTGAGGTCCCGTTGGCTTGCATCGATTGGAAACCGGTTCACACAGATCGGAAATTCAATAAGCTGCCCAAGATCATCGAGAAGAACGCCTACACTCGGGCACAGAAATCGGTGCTCAAGAAATATGAAGCGACAGTGGAGCCACTCCTCCCTCCCATGGGCACGAAGGCGAGCGATGACTTTTTGGCCATCGATTGGGACGAGATGGATCTCGACACAGAGATCGAGAGTGACCACGAGAACGAGGGTGATGAGGACGAGGGTGATGAGGGCGAGGGCGACGACGACGACGACGACGTGGACATTGGAATGGAATTCGATGCTATTACCCTGCCCGATGGGGTCGTCAGCATAGACACCATCGATGATAGCGATGATGATGATGACTTTGATCCAGAGAACAATGAGGATGGTGCGGTTTCTGGAGAAGCCACGCATACGCAGACCGCGAAGGAGGGATCATCATTTTCTTCGGATGACTCATCGTTGGGAGGTACCGTCGGAGGTTCCATCCGGAGCATGTCGACATGGGCTGGCGGATATTCTGCCTCTCGTCGATGGCGTGGCGGAATGTCGCCACATCTCACACCGTTGCGTCGATCGCAAGCGTTCCTGAAACGGAATGATCGCTGGGCGGTTGCTCCGAATCACGTGAGCAGATCGATGCATACACGCATTGGTTTGGTCGGCCAGCATCGCAATCATTCAGCATGCACAGGCCGCATGATGCGTTCCGCAGGAGGCAGGAAGAGCTTGCTGGCAGCAGGCGCCATGGCCGCCGCGTTCTTGTTTGGTTCCACCAGCGCTGATCCGCTGGCATTGTCAGGCGCGGCCACGAAGAGATGGACAGCGTCCCGACCCATGCGCAACCTGCGAAGCATTCTGCAGCCTGAACCGCTGCCAACACTCGATGATATGCTGCATATCGATGATGCGGTTCCGCACAGTCGAATCGATCTTCGTGGAGGAGACATCCCTGCATCATCTTTCCTGCCCTCCCGACCAACCCCGCCGCTGGAATTCGCGCACGGCACCACGACGCTGTCGTTCACGTTCGACGGCGGCATCCTCGTGGCCGTCGATTCTCGCGCCAGCATGGGTAGCTTCGTGAGTTCGAAGACGGTGGAGAAGGTGCTGCCGATCAACTCGCACATCCTCGGCACCATGGCCGGCGGCGCCGCCGACTGCCTGTTCTGGATTCGCAAGATCCAATCCGAAGCTCTTCTGCATGAGCTGTGCGAGAACGGCCGGCGCATGTCGGTGGCGCGGGCGTCGCGGCTGCTGTCCAACGCGCTGTACATCAACCGCAGTTTGGGTCTGTCGGTGGGCACCATGATCATGGGCTTTGACGATGATGGCAGCGGTGCCGATACTGCGGCACGAAGAAGACGGCTGTTGCCACGTATCTTCTACGTCGACAACACGGGTGTCCGCATCGAGGGTGACATGTTCTCGGCAGGATCCGGCAGCACGTTCGCTCTGGGCATCTTGGACACGGAACGACGCCCGGATATGAAGAAGGAAGAAGCAGTCGCGCTGGGCATCAAGGCCATCCGCCATGCGACATTCCGCGATGCCTACTCCGGCGGCTTCATCAACGTGTACGTTCTAACGCAGGATGATGGATGGCAGAAGGTGTTTTCGGAAGATCTGGCCAGTCATCAACATCAGCAGCAGCATACAGCAGCAGGTGGCGTCACGAATGCATCAAGCGCCATGGAAGATGCCGAGGCGGGCCCGAAGAGAGGCAGCGGCGAAGGCACACATGAACATGATGGCCAGGATCTTTGATACTCCAGAGAGAGAGAGAGAGAGAGAGAGAGCGCGGACTCAATCCTATAATACCTGCGTACATTGTTGCGTGAGTGGAATGCGTTGCGCGTTGTGTTTATCCCGTTCACTGAAGATAGCAAGAAAGAGCACATTTTCCTACAGACTGTCTCCTCTCATCCTGTTCTTGGGAGGTATGGCACAGAGAGGAAGCCTGCTGGATCCACTTGGATGCGCTTACTCTAATACTAAGACGAGTATAGAACACCACGAGTACTCTATGTTGACAGGAGGTACACGATCGCGGTGAACTCGTTAAGGCCGTGCCGAAAGATCCGCGCAAGGATAGGACAGCAGCTTCGATGCACCAGCTTCCAATTCATGCCTGACATGCCGATGCGTCCGACCAGCAGTGAGTGACGCGACATGTTGCCTTGTTCATTGTGATCATCGTTTCGCTGCTGTGGAGGGTAACCGCAACATCGAGACGTGCGACCGATCCTAGATGATGACATGCAGTGCGGCGTCGTTTGTTTCGAACAGCGGCAGGCGAGGGAGGACTGCGGCAACGTTGGTGCTTGTGGGCGTCCACACAGCATGCAGATGCACGCTGCTGCTCGTTTGATTCTGTTTGTGCAAGTGGCCGCGACGGCATCTGTGTTGCTCCTCATGGTGGAGCTCTGCATGCTCGTGCGGTCAATGGACGTGGTGGTTTGCGGCATCACTTGCCGTCGATGTCCAACATCTCTTTCCATCATAACCACGCAGGGGGGCCTGTGGGGTACACCTCGCTGCGCCAACGCATCGCCGCACCCATGATGGTGAGAGAACCCTCTTGATTGAGAAGCGGCACCCATACACTCTCGGGGTATCGGAGGTGCTTGGTTGGCCTCCGATTCATGGACCATCCGAGTGGTTGATGTGGGCATGGTGATGGTGGGTGAGGAGCATGACGCTTCTGCGGGTCGGAATCGTATCTTGTAGAGGATTGGTGTATGGCAGAAACACAAGAGACACCACTGATACTCGGATGGTACGAATGCCATCAACAGACAGAATGGAGAAACGATCGCGATGACGTCAAATGAGTGAAGGCATGAAAAGGAGGAACGGCAGCATGGTGCGTCCGAGCGAAGCATAATCCTCTTTGTGATCCTCCCTTGAAGGACTATGACTACATCCGAGTGAAGCGACGGCCCACAGCAACAGCTCTTCCCGCACCTTCTCGCCGAAATAGAAGAACAGAATATCTCAATTGGGACTCCGCACAAAGGTCTGAATCCACCAGGGACGCACGCAACGTCGTTTTTACCATGGGCGTTGCTCGACGGGAGTAGCTCGCCGAAGATACATTCGCAGTGCCGTTTCACGCCTGGTTTGGGACTGTTTTGGTGTGTCGGAGGAGAAAAGCTTCACCATTGCGCACCGACAGGGGCACAACTACTCGTAGTTGTAAGAAAGCACCTTGTGATAGGCACAGAAACAGCGAAAAAGGCTGGAAAGCTCGTGCGATGCCACGAGCAGAGACGCTGTGACGAATATAATCATATTATGAGCTGCTTCTCGACAAGGAGCACATCGTGTATGCACGTGCCACATCGCTTGTACATGTGGCACATCGTACAGTGCACAATGCTACGACGCAGCGAAGCGCGCTGCCGCGACATCACCGCCACAGAAACGAGAATCGCGGGTGGATTGGAAATTGTAGTGACAATTCTCATGCTCACCTGCCTCAAAGTCCAACGCGCCGGACTGTGCGCGGCGCTCACCAAATTTCCTGGGTGCACGTTGATTCATGTGTATTGCGGTCATTTGGGACTCATGCTGGCGGCAAATGGCACGCCCGCCTCGTTGTGATCCACCAACGTTCCACGCGATGTTGGCACACGGTGCCGATGCGTCAAGGTTTTACCGTACGCGAGCGAGCATTGGGCGTTGCCAGAGCCACAACACGGCAGAGGCAACCACACACAAACATCACAAAGGAGCAAGATCGCACAGAGTACCACATCACATGTCATCGCATTTTGCTGCATCGCATTGCATTGCACAACATCGCATTTGAGAATTCATCACATCACATCACAAGATAAGAGTAGTAGAGTTGAGTCAAGTAGAGTCGAGTTGATTCGAGTTGAGGATTGTACAAGAGACCATTGGATGTATTGAGTTGATCTCTCAATCGGTGTAACAAACGCAACAGGAGAAAAGGAGAGACCACGACAGCGCAACCCATTTCGCCAACAACGAGGTGCTCGAAGCGACGCAGAAACAAGCACACAGCCGTGCAAACGCATTGGGAGGCGCGAAAAACGGTGTTGCGGCGAAACCCAACGCACAAAATCAGAAGCACAAGTAATTTCTCGTACAACGCAGGCGAAGGCAAGCAAGAGTATTGTCGCAACAGTGGCGCCAAACCGACCATACATACTTGCTCTACTTGCATAGAGTACTTCAGTAGACAGCAAGCAAGCGTCGGCGTACCGACTTGCAGCAGTGCTCCTGTTCCGTACTCTACCGTGCCATACTGACATAGTGACATACCATCATACCATACAATACTGCTACGAGTGTTGGTGGAGTGATCGAGCCGGAGGACACCAAGAGAGGCAGCAAGAGATAGACAGTGACAGTGAGAGTGACAGTCACACCTTCACAGACGCAACAGAAGCAACAGAAGCAACCAAGACACCAACCCACAACAACATCAACACCCACACAGTTTCATCTATACTACACTCTCCCCCAACCCGTAGGACCATCATATTATATCAAGCGCAAACACAAAGATGGTGATGCACGTGGAACTCCGACATGACGACATGATGTCATCTGCGCACCAAGAAGTGCAGGTGGTGCTGGTGGAAGACCGCGATGGCGATGTTGCATCCTCGCTGCAGATCACCAACGACCATGTTGCCGACCGCAGCCTGCAGCGATCCGTGGCCCGCGATGCCTCCATGACCTGCCGCGATGCCAGCCTGGACAACACGCGTCAGACGGCCAACACCTACCTCTCCATCCTCGATCTCACGCGCGACGACGATGACGACGATGCTGATGATGATGATGACGACTGTCAGCAACAGGAGGAGCAGGAGCTTCTGGATGCCAGCGTCATGTTCGAAGAGCTGCATGCCGGCAGCCGCCATTCCTCCAAGTGGGACTCTCAGCAGTCTCAACAGCAGCAGCAACAGTCTCAACGCCCAATCAGCAACATCTCCGGAGAGGCCAGCGCTCCTGCGGACGACTCCTTCCTCACGGCCTTCCAGGAAATGCCGGCCAACACGTCCGCGTCCTTCACCTCTGCATCCAGCAGAAGCAGCAGCAACACCATCAGCAACACCATCAACAACACTAGCAGCAACACTAGCAACAGCCACAGCCACAAGGGAGTGAGGGCTCCAAGTCCCGCATCCACAGCATCCACAACCAGCATGAGCAGCGGGCCATCCACGTCAACTGCCAACACTGCCGCCCATGCTCGTCAGCAACGCAGTCCGTCGTCCCCTTCCTCTGCTTCTGCTTCTTCTTCCTCTGCTTCCAGACCAACCCATGCTTCTGCTGCCCCTGCTGCTGCTCAGCCGTCCTCCTCAAAGACGCAAGCGCACAGGAAGCGAAGCGGCCAGACAGATGATGCCACTGTCATCACCACCATGACCAGGGATGTGGCTTCGCGCCAGGCCGATGAGTCCGGAGGCATGCTGGGCCAGCTCGACTCCGTCACCGACACCTTCCTCGACTCCCTCTGCGCGGTCGGAGGAACCTCGTCGGCATCCTGCGCGCCCTGCTCCTCGTCCACCAAGTCCTCCGCCTTTGGCAACGCCTGCTTCGTTCCGGCCTCCACCCTCACATCGGCCTCATCCACGGAGCTCGCCAACCGACACGAGGCCAGTCTGCAGATCATGGAGCTCCTCGGCTGCGCTGCGGATCCCACCACGGACGAGCTCGAGCATGTCTGGCTGGGCGACCGCGAAGCCAACAACGCTGCTCCCGTCCTTGATCGTCGCCGTGCCAAGCGCATGTCGCAATCCAACAGGGCCAGCAACCTGCAACGTCTGAACCAGCTTTACAGTAACACCAACACCGCCACCAACAACGTCAACAGCAGCAGAAGCAACAGTAGAAGCAACAGCAGAAGCACGAGACCAGTGTCCAGCGTCTCGGAACACAGGCGAACACGTCACGGCGTCAATCTCCTGCCGGCCATCTCGCCTCACGAAGGATACAGCGGCGCCCGCAACAGCGTCCACGGCGCATCCAAGGACAGCCACAAGCCCCAACCCCTCGTGCGATCGCAGACATTGGACGAACGCAAGCTCACAACGGTCGCGCAGAAACCGATCAGCCCCCTCGGTCTGCTGGACCCCCTCTCGCTCTGGATCGGCGGACCTGGTTTGGAACCCATCCCGCAAGGCGGCGACGACGACGACGATGTCCTCGATGGATACGACAGTGATCCCGAGCTGCCGCGACAGACGAGAGCGAGCGACGTCGTCTCGTTCGATCAGCAGTTCATCCAAACATCCCTCATGGATCGTGACGACAGCGCCACGAGTTGCGCCGACTCCTTCGATGACTTTGATTTTGATCTTGGCATTCAGCAACCGCAGCGTCCGATCAAGCGATCGCCCGCGCGGACTCCCAAACGCAATTCACGCCAACGTCCACAGCAGCAACTGCCGAGTCTCTCCAAGATGGAGCAGGCGGCTGTTCGAGATACCAAGATGCAGTACATTGTGCAGGTAAGCAAGCAACATGCAACGCACTTCACGCGAACTTGTCCTCTCTCATTCCATACCATACCATACCATACCATACCATACCATACCATACCATCCAATGCACACACTCATATGGATCGCCGACTCACCTCATTTCATTTCACACTCACATACACGCACACATACATACATACACTTTCATTGTACAACAAATGAACCAACAGGAAACGCTCAACACGACATGGACATTGATCTGGCATCCCAACCCCGAAAACATGAAGGAATTCAACATCCCGTCCAAACCCATTTGCATTAACATCTGGATGGAACGCGGCACGGTCCTGCCCCACACGGGCGTCGTCTTCGAACCACAGCTCATGTGGCGCGATGCCTACCAGCCAAAGCTCCTGTCGCACAAAACCTTGACTGCCACGGCCACCAAACCATGGTCCATCCGCCTCCTCAACACGTGCCGCATCGTCTCCATGGACACGGCCGGCACCATCTGCCGTACCAAGTACCCGCTGGCGCGTCAGAACTCCTGCCTCATGCTCAAGACGTGCCAGAAGCAGGAGTTCCTGCTCGAGGCACAGAGCGCGGCTGAGATGGCCACCATCTCGGAGCACTGGAAGATCGTCGTGGCGCGTTTCGCCAGTTTGGCCGTCACGGAGGACGTCGACACCATCTCGGAAGAGTTCTTTCACAACCTCAATGGGGCGCCCAACGTCGGGCTTCCGCCAATTTAAGCAAGCAAACAGCTGTTATGCTCTATTGCATGGTAAAATAGTAGAGCAGACAGATATATCAAATCACGATGCTATTATCATAGGTGCATAATATAACAATACCAACTAAACCGGACTTACACTACACTCCATCACATCGCATCACACTCCTCGATGTACGTATGGGCAGTATTCACACGGAAGCTCGAGTGATTATATGAGACTATCTGTCTCTCTATCATGCTAGTACGTAGAATAACAAGAGAATACTCTACAAAATGCTCTGTTTCTTTCCATCCGTCATGTGCCGCGATGCTTTGCATACATTCCAAGCCGCCACCACCTCCAAAGTGCTGTGCGCGCAAACTTTTCGACTCAGGACGACTCGGTAGCCGCAGCCTCGCTGCTTCCTTCTGTCGTGGTTATCTGCTGCCCCTCGCTGGATTGCGATTCTTGCAAACTGGCAGCGATGGCCATGGCCATTTGCTCCTCTTCGGTAATGCCTCGCAGCAGCATCGAAGCAGCGTCGAGTGCCGCCGAGTTGGAGGATGAGGATGCGGTGGAGGACATGGATGAGGAGGAGAACAGACCGCGGCTTCCGAAGATCAAGGGGGTGCTGTGCCTTCCCGCGGTGCGATTCCTGCGGCCGGATCCTACCCCGAAACGGAGTCCGCCGCCGCTGCCTGATATGTTCATTCTTCGCGACAACTGCTGCAATGGATCGTCAGTTGAGGAGGATGCCGACGCAGCCCCGCCATTGATATGCCGTTCCAGAAATCTGCGCACCAACGGGAAGCCATCCCTGGCATGCTGCGCCGCGTCGAAATCCTCCTCCGATTCTCCGTCCTGCTGCGCCTCCTCCATGGATACCACGATGGCGGCCTCCAGCAGGATGAGATCGTCGAGTGACTGGATGGAACGCTCGCCTGAGCTTTCGTAAGCATCCACGACGCTGAACCAATCCCTGCCGGTGCCGCCAAGCATCATGCGACGGTGCCTGCCAAGGCTGTTGCGCAAGGCGGTGTGCTGACCCTGCTGTGTTGTGTAGTAGTTGCGCTGGTTTTGCAACGTCCGCTCTGCCGCCTCTGCCTGCAGGCGCAGCGTCAGCGGGTGATTGTGCTGCGCCTTCATCTGATTTTCCAACTTCCTTCGATCCTCGCTCGACATGGCGATCGCCTGGATGAGGGAGTCATCGGCGCTGGCACCATTGACGATATTGCTCGCGCTGGCATCCGACGAGGCGAAGGATTCAGAACGTTTCCGCATGATCTCTGCCACGCGATCATCCTGCTGCAGCGACGAGCCAAACCCGCCAAAGCTCTTGCTCCGATTTCTCGTCGCGATGTCGCTGTTCTCCTTGTTGCCGCCGTCATCGTCCCCACCATTGCCACCGTTGTTATCGTTGTTGCTCGATTCAGAACCACCTGCATTTGATTTGCTCGATGATGATACGGGTGGGGCCGTCTCCTGCAGCAGCTGCTGAGATTGCTCCTCCTTGAGCCGCTGCTCTGCCTTCTTCTTGGCCTCCATTATTCGCTTCTGCTCCTGATCTTCTGCGGCAATCTCTTCGTTGGAAGTCGTTGCGATGTGGACGCTGAGCTTGGGGGCGTTGCAGTATGGACACGGTGATGCTTTCTGGTTCTGCGGTCGTACCTGCAGGTAGCATTCTGTGCATATGTGGGCATGGCAGCATTTGGTCATGTTGACTTGCCGATAGTACAGGAAGCAGATGGGACACTCGATGGCACTCTTCTCGGCTTTGCCTGTGGTGGTATTGCCGCTCGTCTTGGGAAGCACCTTCGTCTCGGATCCTTTCATCCTGGCCGCCAGCTTGCCATCGCCCACCAGTTTGCGAATTGCCTTGGTCTCCCATTCGCACGATGCGTACAGGCTGGTCCGCGCAAGTGGTTAGCAGAGGTGGGTGGAATGTTGTCGAATGTCGTCGAATGAAGCGGTGAAAAAGAAGGGAGAAGGTAGAACCGGCAGGGACGCGAGTATCAGCAGCAAGATGGATGATGATGATGATGGAGTATGATAAAGGAGATGGAGATGCATTCATCCCATATCATGCGTCAAATCGCATGTTGGAGTACATGTTAGGTTGCATCAGATCATCCACGAGAGGCATAAAGGCAAGGTGCACGTATGTATGCATGCATGCATGCATGGATAGAGAACACGAATGGACAGCAAGTGGGAAAAAGGCAATTGATGTGAGATTGATGCATGCGTTGATGTTGATGTCGACAGTGTTCTTGCTGCTGCCCTTCCTCTCCCTTCCTCTCTCTGTCTCTCTCTACTGCCGGTCCATCCATCTCATGGTGCAACGCGATGCCTCCTCCATTTCAGACCTGTTTGGAACCACCCCACACGGTCACAATGAGAGCTAATTTTTTCTCAAGCACTCCACCACGCAGAACTCACCCTGATGGTTGGCAGCGTTTGTCCAGGTCCGCCTTCGACAATCCCAAGGCGTGACCGCTGCGGAATGGCACCGACACGCGATGGTGGCGATGGCCGTTGCCATCGGAGCTGGAGGATTGGGAATGCTGGTTGCCCATGGTCTTGTTCTGTCTGCGATTCTGTCTGTTATTCTTGTTGCTGCTGATGGAATGGATACGAAGCGGTGATGGATGTGCGTAAGTTTCGAGTCGTTGGTTTGTTTGTGGGTGAAAAGAGCAGCTGTTTGTGAGGGCGACATGGTGTCACGATGCTTCGTGTTGTGTGCTCGCCAGATTTTGCCGTGTCGTTCGGTGTTTGTTCTTTTTCGACTTCGTCGTCACGTTTGCGTGGAGATGTTCTTGTTCGTTTTGGTCGCTTTGTGGTGGGAACGCTGGGTCGTGCTTTGTGAGTCATGAGTGGTCGCTCCCAACTCGTGAATCGATGGATGGGCGAAGAACAGCCTTGTGTTCGCCACACAGCGAGTGTGACGTCAGTTGGACGTCATGCGCAGCTAGGCGGTGGAACTACATCGTAGAATGTGTAGACCATGGGCCTAATAGCTTGTAGAGGATGGCACGACCTAGCATCCTATATCGATGTTTCTATTCCACTCGTCCTCGTACACTGCAAACGATCTCTGGGTGGCTTCATGACAAAATTGTGTTGTATCTAGCGTGTATGTTGTGATAGGCTAAGGCCTTGCGTTCGTTGCCTTGGGCGTGCATGTGTGGGTGTCCATACCATGCGTCTCCATCAAGCATGCTCTGTCCTGGAGGATATGATGGAATCATCATCACTGGCACCGCGCTCAAAATCAAGGCACTCCGTGTGGATGCTGTTGACATCGTCCCGATCGTGGCTCTGCGGCTGAGACTCACTGTGGTTTTCTATCTGCGCGGACTCGTCTATTCTGTGCGCGGGATGTGATACCTGCTGCTCACGGCTTCCGCTCATAGCTGTCGGATGGACCGCACGTTCGTCAATCGACGGCGATGCGACAATAAACTCAGCCGACGGCTGATCATCGACCGAGGGTGATTCATCCGTGTTGTTCTTAGCCGTGGATTCATCGTCATGGTCGTCTTTATCGGATGGCGATGAGTAACCGGATTCGAGACAGGCTTCGCGCAATTCCTGCAGTTGCGCCTCCGTAAGCAGTATTGCGTTCTGTGGTTGCCTGTCAGTGCGATCATCTGCAGCGTGTTCGCTCGGTCGGTTGTTGGTCTGGCGAGTAAGATGATGCCGCAGACCAAGTATCCGATCGATACATCGCGGTGGACTGTCCTGCACAGCTTCGGCGGACGCCGTGCTGGGATGCGTTGCAACCTGTTCCACGTCACATTGTTCACCTTCGGGAATGGCAGCGCTGATACGCCGCTCGTCACTCATCTCACGCGAAAAGTAGATGGATTGAAACAGCCTGGACGCGAACATCTTCGAGCGCATGGAATCCTCACGTTGCTGAAGCAGGATGGAGCTGCGCCGCCTCTGCACGAGGAACTCTCTGGGATCGTTCGTGCTGAAGATCTTTCGCCAAATGAAGGTCAGGGACCGGTCGGGATATATCCTGCGCCACAGCCTGTACCTTGGCCGGATGATGTAGATGAAGCAATTGAGGAATCCTTGCAACGGAAACAGGGCGTACATGACGAGGGTCGAGGCGAATATGAGGGGATCATTTTCGTGGCCCCTAACCTCGACGTTGTCCAGCATGGTCCTTGAGACGAAGCACCACAGGAAGCTGTTGAGGAAGATGAGCGTGTAGAGGATGGCCTGCCACACGACCTCCCTGAGCCTCGCGTGCGTCGATCGATCGCCCAACCCCGCAAACTCCCACTGCTGATTCGAGGCCGTGCGGCGTCGAACGTAGAAGTAGATCGCCGTCGCTCCGAAGATGCTGATGTGATATTGGTTCCAGATGTCAGCACTGTGAGACCGGCGTGTGCAGTGGTGAGATCGTGGGCTCTGGTTTGGAGGTAAATTGGTAATCGTTAGTTGTCGATTTAGTTGGTTTGCGTTGTTGAGTTGATTGAACTCTCGGTTTATGAGATGATGACGAGATGTTGTTCTGTCAGAATGCAAGTTGCAGGGTCAGCAGCATCTCCCGTGTAATTCGTCGTGATCATCATCCTCATTCGATTTGGGTCCTCGCAATACACCGTGTTGTACTTCATTTGGTCTTGGGTTGCGATGGCACTCCGAGGTCGTGCTCGGTTGGTCGATAGTTATCCAGATCCACGATCGATCCAGAATCTTCGCCGTGTTTTGATTGAACATAACACACAAGGAACATTGTTGAAAAAATGGCGCGCATGGTTCCTGGAGTCGTGATTGATTTGAGTGAGGAACAAAATTCATTCACGACACAATTTGATCACTCTCAAGGTCACAAAGTATGCGTGTCATTGGAATATTCCCACACTCCCTTGTCAACCTTGATCCCTTTGTGTGAACTTCCATCCCATAGAGAGCTCCGTGAACTTGTGGAACTTGTCGTCTGCGAGTGGTTTCGTCCAGAGGTCTGCGAGCTGGTCGTCGGTGTCGATGGCGTAGATCTCGATGAGCTTGCGATCCACGTACGATCGGAAATGGTGGTATTTGATGTTGATGTGCTTTGTTCGGGGTCGCATCTTCGGAAACTTGGCGATCTCGTAGGCGCCTGAGTTGTCCTCGAATGCATTGCAGTACACCCTGGGCTTGTACTTCTCTGGTACGATCTCCCTGGCGCACATTTCGTTGAGCAGGTTCATCATTGGAATCACGTCGCGCAACGCCGTTGATAGTGCGATCACTTCGGCTTCGGTTGTGCTCAATGCGATCTCCGTCTGCAAGCGCGATGCCCATGCGATGGGGCATCCTGCAAATCGAATCAGGTATCCAGTCCTTGATCTGGCTGTGGCTGAGTCTTCGGCTGCTGTGTCTCTGTTCCACAATCCCGCAAAGTCTGCATCGGCAAAGCATTCGAATGCCTTGTCGTTGGGGTTCAGGATGATGCCTTCGTCTCTGGTTGCCATCAGGTACCGCCCGATTAGGTTCACCGCTTGTGAGTGCGATTTCTTCGGATTGGCGCTGAATCTGGCTGCTTGATGCACGGCGTACCCGATCTCCCCGCGAGTGGATTTCTCCAGGAAGTTGAGCTTTCCGATGACCGATCGGTAGCTCCAGGTCGCGTTGTGCTCCTCGCCATTCTCGTCTGCATCCAGGATCTTCGTCGTCATTGCCGGCGTGTCCCTGGGTCTGGTGTTTGGACGAAAATTCAGGTCCTTTACGATCTGATCGATGAGATGGGGCTGCGACAGTTTGATGCGTCCGTCCTCCAGGTGAGTGACATGCACACCCAGATAGTCCGTGAGGTTCCCTTCGTCGGTGATATTGAACCGCTGTTGCATTTGATTGAGAAGCTTGTCAATCTCTTCTGCGCTTGGGCCTGCGAGGATGCCGTCGTCCACATACACCAGAAACATTGTCTTACCGTGGTAGTAGACGCATTCGTCGACTTTGCTCTGTGTGAATCCGATGTCGCTCAATCCCCGGTGCAGATGCTGGTTCCAGACTCGTCCGGCCTGCTTTTGGCCGTACAGGTTCTTCACCAGCTTCAGGACATAGTCCTTCGTGTCTCCATCTCCGATGCTCACTCCAACTGGTACTTCCATGTAGATAGTTGTCTCCACTTCCGCCTGAGGGTATGCGAGCACGAAATCGATCTGCCTTGTGTGCCATTTGTGCAGGATTGAGAGGATGAGGACGAGTCTGATGGACATCCAGGTAACGACCGGGGCGTATGTCTCCCAGAAGTTCACTCCTTTGACCTGCTGGCCTCCGTGGACGTTGAGCCTTGCCTTCCACTTGTACACCTCTCTGGTCTTGATTCGGCGTTTCCGCTTCATGGACCACACCGATGCTACCACCTTGGTTCCCTCTGGCACTTCTGATCTCGGGACGACCTCCCAGTGGCCGTTCTCGTGGTGAGCGTTGAGCTCAGCTTGCATCGCCTCCTTGAACTTCATCCGATCCGGTTGCTTCATTGCTTGGTGATAGTACATGGTGTCTGGGTCGGCTGATGCGGCGAATGCGATCGGATCTGAGGTCTCGTTGGTGTCGAATCCTTTTCCGTTCTCGAATGTGCTTGCCACCTCGAATGCGCTGGGTAGTGCGACGACTTCGGTGTCTCCATTCTCTCTTACCTTTCTGGATGGTGTTCGGTGCCTGTTTGATCGACGCAGTCCTGCTGACTGCTCCTGTTGATTCCTGGCTGGTGGCTCCGTGGTGGCGGTGTTGCTGGGCGCTTCGCCGATGTTGATGTCGTCGCCCGTTGCCGCCTGTGATGCTTCGAACTCTTCGTCTCCTTCCGGGTCATCTGCGTTCGTATGCTGATTTGTTGGCGATGTTGGCGCATCCGTGTCGGAGGACCCGCGTAACCCTTCGGTTGCGGTCACTCCCTTGGAGCGCTTGATCACTCCAGGCTTGCTGATGCCTGCCAACTGCTTCCATTGGCCATGATTGGTGCCTGTGGTACCCACCACTGTCTCAAACATGTCATCGCACTTGACGTGAAATTGCGGCGACACCAGTCCTGTCCTTGGGTTGAGGATGAGCGCCACCGATCTTGCGTGACGAGGAGAGAGTCCAAGGTAGATCCCGATCCTTGCCTTCGACATCCATTTTGGCTGTGATTGGCCATTGGCGAGTCGAGGGTTCAGGACGTACGTTGGGCATCCGAACGAATGAAAATGCTTCAGCTGGGGCTTGATTGCGGACCCAGAGAATCGTTCAATAGGTGTGATGTGATTGATCACTGGATTCGGGGTTGCGTTCATCACCTCATTTGCCATGCGCAGAGCGTACGGCCACAGTGAAATGGATGCGGCCTCCTTCCACCTGATGTGCATGTGCAGCAGCATTGTCCGAGCTGCCTCCTGCAGATCCCTGATGCGTTTCTCCGCCACTCCGTTTTGGAAGTGGGCGTATGCGGCGCAAAAGGTGATGGTCTGGCCGGAGCGATCGACATGCGAGAGGAATTTGTTCTCTGCGAATCGACCATTGTCGGCGTGATAGTGCCGAATCGTCACTCCGTAGGTCTTGGCGTATGCCTCGAATGCTTGTTTGGCATGCAGGGTTTCTTCGGCGTTGGTGCTCTTCTGAAGGTGCACGTAGCTGAATCGACTGTGATGGTCAGTGAAAATGGTGGCTGCGCGGTACCGCTGGGTAGTCAGCCTGCCTTTGATCTGTCCGATGAACCCCTGTGTTGGTGACTCCATCTGGTCCACCGACACACAGTCTCCAGGCCGATTGATTGGCACGAGTTTGCTCACTTGCTGATTGCCTCCCTTGGTCCGCCATGGCCGTCTGGTTGCCTTTCCATACTCACATGATGCGCATGCGGGCAGTTGGCAGTCTCGGAACTTCGCAGGGATCTCTCCCTTGGAAGCCATGGTCCTCATCTTGTTGAAGGATACATGCCCAAGCTTGTAGTGCAGTCGGAGCATGTCGGCTGTTGGAGTAGAGCTGTACTCCGAGGTAGCATCGATGGGTGCTCTGTAGGGCACATCCCTGAAGTCGATCTGCGTAGGCTCCTTGCTGAGTTGGTCCTCCGCTCCGCTGGTGGTGATTGCTTGCTCACTCTGGTTGATGCTCCCGTCATCATCGTCCATTACCACTGACTCCTCGTCGTCGCTGACCAGATTGGCTGCGTCCATTGGTTCGGTAGGAGTGATTTCCTGCACTGAATTTGTCAAGCAGTACTTCCTGAATCCATTGTAACCCGATGACGATCTGATCATGCCGATGTTGGATGACGTGAGTGGTATGGATCGTCGGTGCTTGCGACGGTCCCAAAAGATCTCCATTCTGTTGCCGAGGGTGGTACATCCGGTTCCCTCAAGATCCTTGCTGCATTGCGCCCAGTGTTGTGGGCAGAGCAGTCGGAATGGAAGGCTGGGCTCATAGATCACTTTGTCGAGCTCGATGATGTGCCGGTTTCCGCGGTCGTCCTCGATCTTCCATCTTACCTTTCCTTGCAGGTTCACCTTCCGACTCCCAACTCCCTTCACGACCTTGTCGATTTTCGTAGGTTCTCCGATGAAGTCATCCTTGCTGTTGGTGAATGACGTGGATGCACAGTTGTCAACCGCCATCTGAAACGAGTCTGAATCGAACCGGGCGAGCGGCATTGCGAATGTGTCGTCTGTCTCCGTGTCTGCGGCTGCCCAGAGATGTCGCATTGTTCTTGTGCGCCATCCGGACTTTCGTCCAATCCTGGGTGGCCTGATTCCGTTGCCGTGCGCGTAGTATCGCCGGCACTTGTGGTGGTTTGGTCGCCATCTGGTGTGTTTGCGTGGGTGTCCTTGGATTAGCGCGATGCGCCAAGCTGTCCACGTGACCAGAGCAACCACCACCATAGCCATTCCTGACTCCTCATCTCCGTGCACGAAGGCGGCAACGCAGATGGCTGTCAGTAACGCCATGATGAGTGGCCTGCAGAGGGTGAGCAACTGTGCCCACACCCTCCGGCCGATCATTCAGTACTCCTCTTCGGCCACATGTGGCATGGCCACCGTTGGCTTGTTGCTGGAAGTACCATCTCCTCCTGATTTGTCAGGCTTCCCATCCGAATTGACCCCTCCCTTGAGGGCCTTGCACTCCGATGGCTTGTGCCGGACCCACTTGCCGTTGGTTCCGTGGTTGGGGCACCAGTGGACATCTTTTCCACTCGGATCCTGCTTGGTCTTGGGCTCTCCGCTGGCCGGTGGTTGATAGAACCATGGGGTGTCCCCAGATCCTCCTTTCTTTCCGTCCTTCTCTTTGCCCTTCTTGCCCTTCTTGCCCTTGCCGTCCTTGCTGTCCTTGCCCTTCTTTCCGTTGCCGCCCTTGTTGGCTTTCTTCATCTTCTCGAGTTCTGCCGTCAGCGCCACGATGTGTTTCTGGTCCTCTGTCTGGGCCTTCCACGTTCCGCGCTCCACCATGGTCTTGTATTTCTTGTCTACCAGATCCATGAGTTCGTCGGCGTCAATCGCGATCCCTTCGTTGTGCTGGTCCTCCTTGCTTTCGATGTACCGGCGGAAGGTCTCATCGTTCACCTGCTTGTAGGCGTCGAAGAGGTAGATCAGCAGGTCGTGGGTGACTTGTCCACGTGCCGTCAATCCGTTGCGTTGCAATTTTGCATACTCGTTGAGTTCGGTGATGTTGTCCGAGAGATCGCCGATCTTGCTTGGCAGGTTGGCCAGGTTGCTTCGCAGCATGCTGATGGTTGCGTTGGTGTTGACCAATGACTTCTCCATCAGGACCTTGAACATCAACAGACCATCATGGACTTTTCCTTCGGCTGTGCTCAGGGAGTACTTCTCTGACTCCAGCTGCATGCGGGACCTTGCGTCTTGCGTGAGGGACTCCTGAATGCATTTTGCGATCTGCATTGCGTTCTGGGCGTGCCTGGTCTGTCGGCTAGAGTATCCTTCGGCGTATGCCAGAACCTCCTTGTAGCTGATTGTGCTATGTTCGAGGAACAGGTTTCGCTTTTCGCCGCGGATGTTGATGATGATGGTTTGGAGCCAGTTGAACTCCATTGCTCGGGCGTTGAGGAGATTGGTGAACTTGTGTACAAGGTTCGAGGTCATGTCGAACTCCACTGGGAGTGACTCGACGGCCTTGTAGTACAGCTTCGCCACAGATGTCTTGCTGTAGTCGAGCAGCCGATTGTGGATGCGAGCTGGCGTCAAAGCGTACTGGAATGCAGGCTGTGCATCCACTACCTCTTCATCGTCCTCTTCATCGTCCTCATCGTCGCCCCCACCGTCTCCTCCGAAGTTGTCGAAGAAGGGATCGTCCTCTTCGTACGGGTCGCCCCCGCCTCCGCCATCTCCTCCGCCGTCCCCGCCGCCGTTGCCTCCTGGGTTGGTGTTGCCCTGTGGAACGTTCTGAGCGGGTGGCTTCAGGTTGCCTTGGTTGGTTGCCATGGCGTTTGGGTTGTTGTCGCCTGGGTTGGACGGTTGGTTGCTGGCTGCGGCTTGATTGCCCGCAGTGCCTCGGCCTGCAGCTGTGTTGGGTGCGGCGCTCGTGTTGGCAGCTGTGTTGGCTGCGGTGCTGGATTGTCTCGCTCTTGAGCGAGTTGTTGCTGTGGCGACCATGATTCCGTCCAGTTGGTTTGACCAGTCGTTGAATAGGTACACTTGATTGTTTGTGGGGCCTGGAGACGAGATTGTGGATTGCAATGTGTTGTCGTGTCCTGGACCTGCAGTAGAATAGCGCTACGAGAGGTGACTTGCCTTGACGTTGCGCAGAGGAAGCGTGTGATATTGGTTCCAGATGTCAGCACTGTGAGACCGGCGTGTGCAGTGGTGAGATCGTGGGCTCTGGTTTGGAGGTAAATTGGTAATCGTTAGTTGTCGATTTAGTTGGTTTGCGTTGTTGAGTTGATTGAACTCTCGGTTTATGAGATGATGACGAGATGTTGTTCTGTCAGAATGCAAGTTGCAGGGTCAGCAGCATCTCCCGTGTAATTCGTCGTGATCATCATCCTCATTCGATTTGGGTCCTCGCAATACACCGTGTTGTACTTCATTTGGTCTTGGGTTGCGATGGCACTCCGAGGTCGTGCTCGGTTGGTCGATAGTTATCCAGATCCACGATCGATCCAGAATCTTCGCCGTGTTTTGATTGAACATAACACACAAGGAACATTGTTGAAAAAATGGCGCGCATGGTTCCTGGAGTCGTGATTGATTTGAGTGAGGAACAAAATTCATTCACGACACAATTTGATCACTCTCAAGGTCACAAAGTATGCGTGTCATTGGAATATTCCCACAGCTGACAGCAACCATCACGATGAAGAGCGCCAGGTAGCACCAGTCCTGATAGACGGACGATTGCCCCGCGGTGCATTCCAGCGCATCCGATTGGTGGCATCCGAACGGCGCCGGACTGTAGTCACAGATGAAGATGGCCTCGACAGGATGGAAGGCATCCGTGACGACGCCCAGAACGCCCAGCAGGACGGGCGTGCCGAACGCGACGCAATGGAAGGCAGCTTCCCACGTGGTCCAGCCGATCGTCCCGCGCGGCGCCTTCCATTGGCGCACCACCGTGAAGTAGGAGTACATGCTGAGCGCGCAGTTGTACGTGGCGACGCACAGCGGGAAGCGCATGAGGAAGCCCAGCATGGAGCACGTGCGGGCGTTGCCGATGGAGAGGGGGTTGGAATCGACGGGCGGGAACAGGACGACCTGCAGCATGATCGTCAGCGTGACGATGATGTCGGCGCAGCTCAGCCCGGCGATGAGGCGGTGGTACAGCTCGCGCAGTCGCTTGCGCGCCGTGATGAGGATGCAGACGGAGCCGGCCAGCGAGAGGAAGCTCGACGTCAAGGCCACGCTGATCAGGATTATGTGTCGCGGTGGACTCAGTCCGCCTTCGATGGTCTCCATCATCTCGTTTTCTTCCCTCCGATGCAACCGTCCGTTGTGCGGCGAATGTGATAGTGTATGTGATAGTGTATGTGGTGTACTATGTGGTGTTGCTGCTTCGGCTGTTGCTCGTGTGGCATCGACTGTACAGTATAGTATAATATTCTAGAATAGAATATAATAGAATAGTACAGTAGTGCCAAGGGTGTGGAGTGTTGGTTGCTGGGAGGACTGCAGTATGGTGTGATACCGTGCTCCCCTTTGAAACAGAGAGCAAAACAGAGAGAGATCGACTGGCAAACGCGAGGCGACGGCGCGCGTTCGCACCACATCGCGCCACTGGGAACCATCCGCTCTTCCTTGTGGCGTTTCTGGTGTTGGATTCTACCTACCGACGCGGAGAAGAACGCCGCGTCGTTTTCATGTGATGTGGCATGTTCACCTGTTGTTACGAACAGTGCGTGTGTGCGGGTAAGAAATTCGGTCAATTCTGTCCTTCCTCGGCGTCTTGCGTCAATCAGCATTTGGCCGTTCATGATCACAGAAGGCATGTATGGCTGCGTGACAAGTCTGTGTTAACTGCGAAATGACCGACATCCATCAATGAATGGCCGTATTTGTGCCACCACCATCTGTTTGGGCGTATGGAAGGGTACGAGCGGGAGACTTGAAGTACAAAAGCGGGAGCGTCGCGACACATCAGATCGCAATTTGCGTGAGGTGAGAATCATGGGCATAATTAGGCTCGATGAGGGGGTACGACATCGCTTCACGAATGATGCTGCTGTAGAGCTCGTGGTGTTCGCAGGGGTGATCAACAATTGTCGCTCGCGTACTGACGCAGGATAGCCTTGATGCGTCTCGTCCACGCAAACGTTTGGCGCTGTCCCGACACCTTAGCAATTCGATTCCACAGGCAAACCCTGATTGAGGTTCCAAACAGCATTGGAGTTGAAACATCTCTCTCTCCAGAAGCATAGTATCGCTTTGATCCGACGTTTGTGTGTGTCGATGAAGTCTTGGTGGAGTGAAGAGAAAGAAGTGCTACGAGATCAATCAGCTTCGGGGCCGTCATCAACATGAACGTCACAAACATCTACCATACACGGATTGGGTGTCATTTGTGGACACGCCCTTCGCAACCTCTGTTTGACTGATACTCTAGGAGATTTGGTGCATTCCTTGTGGAATTGCCCGTTCTGTGCTGTTCTGCCTCGAAGTACCAGTGCAGCACGATCTGTTTGCTGGAACACGTGTGTGCAACATTTGTGGAGTGCCTGTCCCCAGGTTCCTCGTCACATTGGACTTCTCCGACGTTCCTGTTGTGCCTCGGAGAGGTTGTTCAGGTGGATGGCAACATCACCGCAACGATTCGCAGCTCTCAAGGGTGAATGCCGATAGCCATCTTGCTATGACTGTTGTTGATGTCTCATGTGCTGTGTGACGGCGTACACGGTGGAATTCCTCTGAACGCTTTCACTCTTTGTGTGAAGAAACCTGTGATGTTCTCAATCTTCGGGTGGTGGTTGCGGTGGAACAACCCGTGGACACCATCGTCGTCTGCGTTGGTTGGTTGGAATCTGTTCGCAACACATTTCTTCCAGCCGGAAATTTGGTGGTTACTTGTCGGTTATGATAACTCCCATAAACGTTATTGTATGTGTATTCAAATAAGATGCCAAATGCGACAACAGTGAGACATCCATTTGGATTGCGGTAAAATAAATCAATATTAGAATAATGAATACTGTTTCCACATAAATCACCATAAATGTATGATTCAACCCAACCCCCAAATGATGTTTTCGAATCTGTTGGCGAGCCTGCGGCTCGGAAGAACTGGTGCCGTAGCTCGTACTCGCGACAGCTCACGAACTGAGGCATGATCAGGGTACGTAGGTGTCCTCTCCATGAATAGTTGGAATATATATCACGTTACGTCCTCCTGAAGCAACGCCCAATCTCGCAAAAATCACGAGCAGAGCGACATTCCGCAATAGTGTTCGAGCATGACCGTGGAGCGATAAATGATAGAACTGCTGCTTGCCGAGGTCGAGGAGACATCCTGGATGTGCTAGTATAGTGGCAGGAAAGAGGTCCAAAGTCGGCCATTTATTCTGCGAGAGCGCCCGCAGCCTCCGAAAGATCCATCATCTGCGAGTACTGCTGACATCTTTGCGAGGGACGACCACCGAATGACCGTGACAGCGATGTGGCTATACCAGGGAGAGTGGTTGGCGAATCCATAATAAAATAGAATAGTTGCTAGAGAGAGCTGCGGCCTGTGTGCTTGCGTATGTGGTGCAGATTGATGCTGCTGATGCCAAGTTGTACCATTCCGACAAGCGAAGAGCTATTTGAATGCACACCAACGCCCTTCAAGATGGTGGAATCAGCGATGAGTCATCCTGCAAATGTTGAAGGTGGAGAGCAAGGACTCCAACTAACATTTGACGAGCAGAGAGAGAGAGAGAGAGAGAGCGGAGTTGATGCAGAGGTCGTAGATATCCCTGACTCTTGATTGGTGCCATAGACAGTACTCTATTCGCCAGGAGCCGTCGTCGGCGCGAGGATGTTTGCTTCCTGTCTAGTTCGCCTTCATCCACCGATGGTCACGGATAGAAATATGCACTGACAACATGTGTCCGAGTCCGAGAGATGCTGAGAAGTTGGCGCATCACAGCCACTTCGCCAGAGAAGCCACGACTACGGAGGGCACAAATGCAACCGGATTATGGGACGTTACGCAACCCCTTCGGTGCCTTCGCGTCAATTGACATGCCAATGATACAACAAAAGTCCGCAAGATGCGATCCGTGCCTGCAAGCAGGGGCGTGTGACTATGGCATCGCCACAGATGGTGGTCTTCCCTCCTCTTGTCTTCATTTGCCTCTTCCTTCCGTTTTCGGTTGAGCCTGAATTTTCGGAGGAGACGAGGGCGCTGTCGCTGTGCGAGCAGAATCGCCGAGTGCCTTCTCAGACTAGGGAGCGATGCCGTTGTCGGAAACAAGAGCACAACCGTGGTGTTGAGACCAGCGCGCACGTACGGAACCGAGAGGTTGCCACCATGATGTTGCGAGAAGAGAGAGAGAGACTATCTGGAGACGCTGTGATCATGATGTCCGTGTTCTCTGTAAACCACCAGACGACAATCCCAACGATGACCCATCCATTTAGTCTGCTCCATGCGGCGATGTTTCGTTCGCAGCTTCCACAGAAATACGAACAGCGCGAAAACAAACGGTCCTTGGCGAACTTGCCACCATGTCCTTCACAAAAGCGAGATTGGATTTGATCGTACCACGCCAGAATGGTTGTTGATGGATTTCTCGCGATGGCCGATTTTCGTTCCTTCAGAAAACTCATGACTGGGGGCGCCGGTGGACTTTCATCTCTGCGATAAGTGGTAGGCACGAAAATAAAGTTTATTTAACACATGTGGCACTGAAATGCGGACAAGAGCGGTTCTCGTAATCGTACCTCTCGGCCATACTGCTCACGCACTCAACATGACCAATGAATGATCACCATAAATAAAGGGACACAACATCGCGTGGCAGATTAAGAAATGCGGAGTTTCGTTTGCATCGCTTGTGGTCTTTCGGTCATAGAAAATGTCAATGAATGACTATCTCGCAATATATATGACGAGATCGATTTTCTCGTGCATTCCTTCACCGCAATGCATCCGCAAGGACAAAAGCGAACAACTTGAACAGGAAGTATGTTTGCGCATCTCACGCGCAACTCTGTGTGCTCGGCTCTTTGTTTCTTTGGTGATTGTGCGTTTTGTCGCAAGTTCTCACGGGTTGCTGTGTTTCGTGGTGGTCTTGGTTGCGGTCCTGTTTCTCGTGGTACTGGTGCAAGCGAATGGTGTGTGGGAGCGGCTGGTGCGGGAGTTGGGATCGATCGCATCCACCCCATCTGCTCTCATAAAATCAACAACTTGACAAACCACAAGCCACCACAGTCACAACCACACCAACTCACCCAACTACAACAACAACAACAACACCACGACACAACACAATGAAGTCCACAATCATCGCAACCACCGCCGCACTCTTCGGTTCCATCCTGAGCGCCTCCATCACAACGATCGCAGCAGATGCAACCATCGAGACACCATCGCAGCCGACGAAGAAGAGCGGACTGCGCAGCGCCAGATCCCACCACACCAAGACTTCGCCAATGGCAACAGACCTCGACACCACCTCCACATCGAAGCCCGTCTTCACCTCCGAGCTGCGATCGCTGGACTCCTCCTTCGTCGTGCACGAGAACGATCAGATCGCCGCCTACGAACCAGCCCGCATCACATCGCGCGGACGCCTCTCCATCGAGGGAGACCACTCGACGCTGCATGCCAGACAGTCCATGGAGATCAACGGCCTTCTCTACTTCGAGCCAGGTGCCAACGTGCGACGCACGGCCCCCATCGTCGTCGACGGTGAGCTCGTCATCAACCCCAGGACGGCGCGCATCTCCATCGAGGCCTCCAGCTACCACGGCGCCACGGGTCTCTTCGAGCTCATTCACTTCAACGATGGCCACATGGGAGAGTTCGTGCCATCGAACATCGTCATCCTGGGATTGGACCACTCGCTTGCCGCCGAAGTCATCTTCACGCAATCCAGCCTGTCGCTGATGATCCACCCAAACCCAAAGTACAGCTCTCTGGAATCGTCGCTGAGACACCAGAACGCAGCCGCTGCCGCTGACAACAAGAAGGGCATCTTCAAGGAGACATCGAAGGAGGAGACGAACATGCGATTCTACAGTATCTAGAGAGAGAGAGGATACTTGTAAGGAATCGCACAACCGCACCTGGCCGACGACGGTCATCCGCCGCACAAGATGCAACAACCACAACAAACACAACAAACACAAACATAGAGCATTAAACACAAAAAGCAAATAGCAATAGCAAAGATAGAGCAGCAACAACAACAACATCATTAGAGTAGATTTACTTCCTGCTTCAGCACATAGCCCGTCGATGTCCAAACAGGTAATCGCCACCAACAACCCGACAGTTTCCGCACCGGACATTCGGGTCTCACTCGAGGTACTGGACACGGTCACATCAATCTTGATTTTGGTCTTGGTCGGGACACGACAGTGTTTGTGCACAACGCAAGTAACGCGGCTGTGTTGAGACAGACTTCAGTCACGCACAAGCATCGCAATTTACGGAGTTGATGCCGACATCACCAGCGTTCGTTCGTCAGGACGGTTCGTGTCGAGACACGAAGCGCAATACATATGGCGTGCTTCTGTCCCTGACAAGACTTCGGAGTGGAATACTCCCAACATGCATGCATGTCTCTTGTTGCGTTGCCTTGGGTCCGCATCCTATCCACAAACGTCATGGCATCGATCAGGGCATCCCGCTCCGATCATGAACTCGCTCTCTCTTCTTTGTCGATACAGGCAGACAGACATGTCCTCTTCAACTCTTCCGCAGCCTTGCCCCTTTCGCATCGCGCTTCAACACTGCGTCCCAAATGCGCGAATCGATACACTTCACTTCTGTGAACATTGGTGGATGTCTTTGTGATGAGCAATCTGTCACATCCTTTGTGCAGCCAAACGCATTGTGAGTGACCAACGCCGTCAAGATGAGTACGGATGGCGAGGAGCATCGTGACGCGACACGAGGTGTTGCATTCAAAAGACGAGACTCTTTTGGATTGCTTGACTGACCCCAGGGCCCCGAGCAACACGAGAGAGCTACGCACGTATGGACGGTATCAGTGGGACGAACCATCGCCTCTGCAGATGATGAGCTCTTGGTCATGCACGAGACGGTGGATGATGGACTTGATGACCGCAAGTGTTGTTGGCGTTGGACGAAATCACGTCGCAAAAGGTATCTTCATATGGGGTTTGCGGCAATTATACATTAATATGCCACTATATACAGATAACCGTAATATAACGACAATGGAATTCCATGAAACGAGAACGAGAAGAAGCAAGCGCAATTCTCAACATCAAGACACCTCCAAGATGCGAGCATTCACAACAAGCGAGGATGCTCCAGAAGACAGGCAACAACATCGACGTCCAAAGCGGCGGAGCAAGTCCTTTGGGAAAATACCGCACGAGGATGCGCACGCCGGCGAAGATCGAGGAGACTTGTTGAAGGTTTGGCTATTTGGTGGTGGTGATTTATGATATTACTCGTATTGTCTCTGTCCAATGACCATTCTATTGTGCGACGCAAGGCATGCACCCATGCATGATGGTACCACACGAAGCTCACTCGAAAGTGCAAATGCCCAGACCTTGGATTGGCTGGCAGGTGGCATCGCCGCACTGTCCACCGCCGGATGCGCCACGCAGCTGGGCGTCGGTGGCATCGGGATCGCAGATCAGGACGCAGTACGTGTCACCCGTCTGCGCGTTCTCGAGGGCGCAGGTGGGCGTGGCCGTGACTCCATCTGGCACGTCCGTGGGACATGGAACGAGGTCGCTGCACTTGGGCGAACAGACTTCACCTGGGACGCCGTTGATTCGGAATGATTCCTCGTCCTTTTCGCATTGCGGTGGTGGGCCGTAGTGCTTCAGCACGCTTCCGAAGATCTCTGCGCGGGAGCGGAGGGTGAGGGTCTTGGGGGTCTCGGAGTCATCCGCTGTGGCGTATTGTGGCATGGAGAATCTCGCGGTACGGGCCAGGAGCTGGGCGTCGTTGCTGCTGTCGAGTGAGCTGTCCTCAGCGCTGACAACCGAGAGGAGAAGAGCGAGAGTGACGATGATACGCATGGTTGATCAGTGGGTGGCTTGGTGTTTTGCTTTGCTTTGGTGGTTTGGTGATTATTCTCTGTGATGCTTCTGCAACGCTTTCGTTTTTATGAAGCTGAGGAGGCATCACAGAATCAGAACAGAACACCTTTCAGACTGATCCCCAACAGGCAATAAATCCACGACATCACAAGAGATCTCCACATCATCTCATGGCAGCGTGGAAGCACACGGCAACAGCGATGCTCCCCTCTACCCTTTCCGAGCTCCACGCGCATGCTCTCGCGGCCAGAACTTCGCGCGCGTGGAGATCTTCTTCGATGCGGATTTTGGAATCGTGGAAAATGATGATGTCAACGAAAGAAAAGATACGCTTTGACTCGTTGGACCAATTGTACAATTTCAAAGAGAATCGTGATGGTCGGGACATGGGCAGACGATACTTCTGATTTTTTATTTGGTCTTCTTCACGGCATCGGCACAAGGATGCACCATGCATTCCTCCTGCTTGTTGGTAGGCCATACTGCCTGAGAGGCGGCTTGTAGCGTCGGCATGTCGTTAAGATGACGCACGTCAGATCGGAATAACCAAGGAAGAGTCGGCAGGAAAACGACCGCACGATCTTCGAGAATGAATACCTCCCGCCATCAATCAATCAGCCAATTGCTCTATTCACTCATTCAATCAATCAATCAATCAATCAATCGATCACCACCATTGCGACAGCCCCAAGTTGTACCAACCGCTGGGGTACGAGAAATCACCGTACTCTGCAATCAGCTGCTCTCCAGGAACGATATCCTTCGTCGCCGTGGCGGAAAGATGAGCGTTCGGCGCAAACTCAAGACCCGTGTTGGCCTCGCCTTCGCGCAACGCCTGATTGACGAACGACCCGGCATCGAGATCCGTGCATGCCTGCACGCCGGAATCCAGCTGGATGACGTACGACCATATCAGAACGTCGCAGGAGAGCTGTCTCGGCAATGTGAGAAGAAAATTGCGGAACTGCCAACCCTGCGTGAATCGAGCGGTGTATTTGTTCCGCCAGATCGGCGTGCCTTGGGCGATGAATTGTTGCGCAAAGACGCCGCGTCCCATGAAGGGATGGTGCCCGACGTAGACAGGGACGGACCATCCGCTGCCGTACAGATCATCATTCGGCAATGTGGAATTGGATGGGCCAACGATGGCATTGTACACGCTTCTCATGAACACCCATGTTGCGTCGTCATGAATCGGGCTGGCAGTGTGGTGGAAATCGGAGCACTTGAGATCCTGATGAAAGTCGACGAGGAAGCCCGCGTTCGTATTGGTCTTGTAGCCTCGTCTTTGGATTACTCTGGGATTCTGCTCATTCTGGTCGGCTTCGAAGAACGAGTCTCCATCGTGGTCATCTTGATCATCTTCTTCATTTTCATATTCATTGTCATATTCATCCTCGTCGTCGGCTTCTTCATCATCGTCCAATTCAGTGTCTTGCTGAGCTATCTTGGCGCTTGTCGACTCCGGTATCCGCGCTTCCTTGTGGAATTCTGTGTCGACGGTGTTGTCTGGAGCAGCCGAAGCATCGGCATCCAATGACGATGCGCCCGATTCACGGCTGGCTGATACTCGTATGATGCATGCGAGGAGAAGGAATACATTCTGCAGGATCGTCTTCGTTCTCATCATTCTCATGTCTTTGCCATGGATCTGGATTCAGGGAGGAGCGAACGTCGATGGTGGCAGTGACAGCGTGTGCCAAGCTTGATGAATGCAATGAGTGCGGGGCGCGCTGTCTGGTTTGTTTTTGTGCGTTGCGGATCATTTTTTGAAGCTGTTTTTGAAGCTAGCAAAAATACGCCAATAGCTGCTTCTGAAATCGGCAGTTGTATTTTTACAATGAGCTAGGAAATGAAGTCTACGAGGAGAGTAGACAAGCAGGAGAGCATTCTTCAAGACTGCTCTACTTTGGACTCCACATTCCCAATCTGTGCAAAGTGAGACGAAGGCAAGATCAGAAGAACACAAAGCAGAGACGATTAGGTGAGAAGGGCGGTGCCATGGGCATGGAATTGGATACAAGGCGAAGCATGGCATCGCAACGCATGCCACCAACAGAATGCAGGCCGCTTGTGGGAGGCTTTCACGCACCTTGTTTCGAACTGGAGTCGCCGCAGCTTCTCATCACGCGTGTGGTACTTCTGTTCCATCCTCTTGAACATTTCATCCCATGCAACGCATAATGGTGGCGTGATGATACAGAGGATGTAGTAGTAGAACGGCAACGCTCCCGCAGTTCCATCCCCTGTGGCAAACACCATGTACAGGACTGTGGTTGTGAAGCAGCATGCAACGCCGACAGTCCAAGCACGGTTGTTCTGCCATGGACGTTCATCCGTAATGCGATGCAGGCGATGGACGAAGGCCGCGGAGGACGCGATATTGCACAGCATGAAATGGCCAAACGCAAGCACGCTGGCATTCACGCGCGCTTGTCCTGTGTATCCGCGAAGGTCTCGGCAACGGATCACTGATGTCCAGTTGTTGCCATCTGCGCAGGATGCACCGCCGTCAGGCCCGTCCATGGAGATAACCAACTCGCCGAACGCGATGAGGTACAGCAGCTGCGCAAGGACGGCCGGAAGCACGGACTTCAGCAAGATGGTTTGATACAACACCTTGCCTTCACGCTTGCCGAATGCGATGGACTGATCATTCTTCGGTGGAACTCGATTCATGCACCGGCGATCCGAATCGGACATGACCATGGCAAGGCTCAGTATCGGGACGACGACCTGCAGGTACAGGACCGCCCCAACGGATGGGATGTACGGTATGGCGACGGACACCGAGCACGCCGAGAACAGCGCGTACAGCGAGAAACTGAGGCTGGCGGTCACCATGAATATGGCGCCTGATGTGGCAGCCTCGAGCGCCGTGCGACCTTGAGCGATGATGGATGGGATGAACGCCGTGGCTTCCACCCCGCGCACGTGAAATGCGCACCACAGTGCCGATATTCGTGACGCAAAAGACACTTCCGCTGGCAACACTGCGTTGCAATTCAGCATATCTGGTGCCGACAGCGGCACTTGCACGGTCAAGCCATCCACGCCGATGGCGATGTCCGAAGTTGCGAAGATGTGCGAATTTCGTGGCAGATGGGACAGTCCATACGTCACCACCGTATCATCGTATTCCTGGAACACCTCGACCTATTCGAGACAGACACATTGCGGGTACGAGCACGAGTACAAGTACGAGTAGCGATGGAAGTAGTAATTCGAGTATGCAAGTGAGCGAGTCCGTGCAAATGGGTGAGTGAGTGAGTGAGTGTACATACACGCGTAAACGTGTATGGATGGTACACCGGTATGGCTTGTCGCACTTACCATCTCCTTGGTCGTTTCCTTCGTAGCATCTGTGAACAGGCTCACCAGCAGCGGAACGTTGTCGACCTCCTCCAAATGCCTGCGCACGCTCTCCACTCCGTGCGGTAAACGAGCATTGACATTCCAATCGGCGTAGTTCGATTTCATGCGATACGGATCATCTTCACCGTCCACCAATGGTCGCAGTGAGATGGCGCAGTTCCAGGCAACGTCGATTCCCATCTGCGATGCAATTTCCTTCTGCCGACGCATGTTGCGTGGCGAGAAGTAAACGAAACGCACGCCGGAGTTCTGAAATGTGCTCAGCAGCACTTGGATGTCTTGCCGCGGAACAACTAGCGAGCCAAGAACGCCGAGGAAAATCTGATTGTGCAGCAACGGCCACTCACCCGTCGAAGACTTGTCCTTCAGATTTGGCAATATCGGGTCCCCGGGCTCGTTGTCGAGCAGATAATGCTGTGCGGAGACCAAGGAATCGTCACAGGCGTTACAGCCAACACCAACGTCAGCGTTAGTCGCAGTATTTGCATTCACAAAAACATCAGCAAGAGAGTGGCCATGTTGGATTGAGCAGCAGATCAGCAGACACATTCATCATGGTACCTCAACAGACCATCGACGGCTTACATCTCATCCGAACAGCACACTTACCGTGAACTTCTCGCCTTGTTTGCACCGCTTCTCGAAGGTGTACGGAACGGGACAAAAGCTGAACGCGGCCACGCTGCGATCGCCGAGCTTCCAATCATCAGTCGTCCCCAGGATGGTGTCGCGATCTTCCTGACCCAGAGGACTCACGGTGGAGCTCTCACCTTGCCACGCCTCCTGACATAGTCGCGTCACCACTTGCGGATCGCCGACGGTCACGATTTGGTATCCACCGGAGCGGCTGTCCTCCACGATGACGGACGTGCAATCGGGGCGCAGCAATCCCCACCACTGCGATTCCTCCGAGCTGCGCTCGTGCAGATCCATCTCCTCGCGTCGCTTGGCCAAGGTATTGGAAATCACGTGGATTCGGAAGTGCTCGGTGAAGGTGCTGATGTCGCCCTTTGGTCCTGATGTGCTGGGTTCCGTTGAGAACCCGATGCATCGTGCCAGCACATCGAGCTGGCTGTTGTACTGCTCTTTGCAGATCAGGTTGGCCAGAGCCCGCTTGCATTTGTCTACGTCATGTGAGTAATCGTGGTTGGAGGTTGGAGCTGCTGCTGTTGAAGTATCTGTCGGTTGTGTGACTGCAGTCGATGGATCGCTGTCATCGACCAGCAGGCATGCCAGTCCAATGCATTTCAACGATGGTAGGTGCTTCCACCACGATGGTTCCTCGAATTGCACTTCCGGCACGGCAACCTCATTCTGTAGCGTGGATCGCATCGCCGTCTTGTACCTTTGCTGCTTCTGCTTGTTGCGGTTCCGGCCGATGCCGCTGTGATGATAGCCAAACGTCTCGGACAAGTCGGAGTCCGAATCCATTCCGTCGTCTGCGGCATGGTCAGACATTATTCTGCGGTGCGATCTCGTGAGATGTGATTTGCCTTCCGATGACACGCTGTCGTCTCCACCATCGTGCGGGTTGTTCGTGCTGTGGGTAGGATGGTGGTCATCATCTTCGTACGCTGGGCAGATATCCAACAGCTTGAGTCCATTCCACGCAGGGATCAGCAGCTGCTGCGGTATGGCATGCGGTTCGCAGGCCAGTTCATCATCGATGAGGGTGAAGGCTGTCGCCACACCGAGCTTTTCGAAGATGTACATGGAGGCCGACGGGACATGGAACTCGTCGCGATCGCCAAATCCTCGACTCCATTGGTCATGTTGATCGTTGCTGGTTTGGAGAGACGACTCTGGAATGATGGCGTTGATCATCTTGGCGACAGCATGCAGCGACAGACGGTCCACCAGCACGGCGATGAGGTACTTCAGCAACACGACGCGTGGCTTCTGCAGCGCATCGTGATTGTCCTCGCACGTCCTGCATGAGACTGCATGGTACGGCACCAATATCCTTGCAGTTCCGAGGATCTCCATGCAGATCAAACACGCCGGACTCATCAACGGCAGCAGCCCAAGCGCGGCAAGGAATGCAAGCGGCAGGACGAAGACGAGATCGCCGTCGTTGTAGTCCAACCGTGTAAAGATGAGAAGGAGGATGCAGACAAAGAGGCATACTGCGACTCCTGTTGCGACGACCCGCATCGCATTCAACTGGCGATGGACCTGTGGGCTCTTTTGGGGGACTGTCGAATGCAGTGCAATGCAATGTGATATGATGCAATGTGTAATGCGTTGTAAAGGACACAATTCATTCATACGTGCGAGGATGAAAGGGTCAGTAGTTGTTGCGGATGCTGTTGCAATTGAGCGAAGTAAGAGATGAAGCGCTAAACTTGCACAACCGTCAAGGATTGGGGACACCACAGCAATCTATGATAATATCACGCAATTGAATCCAGCACATAGAGTCCTAACTGCACGCACGTACCTTGCTCTTCCCGCAAGAAATCATCCAACGGCGTTTCCAAGACCACAAAGAGCCGCATATTGCGGCACAACGTGAGCAGCTGATCCGATTGCTCGGGGATCGTCGTCCTTCCAATCGGCAGCTTCGATGCTTGCGTTGCGCCCTCCATAGTATCCGGCGCAATGCGTTCTCCACGACACATGATACGTTGACTTGTCGTATCATCATCGCTCGTTGCGATCAACCGACACCGCGCCGGCGCCAAGTCCCCAATCTGCAACGCAATGTGATCACCTTGCGTCAGCAGCAGCGTCGGAATCTTGCTCCACGAGCCACGTCTGTCATCCTTGAGGCGGTAGACTGCATAGAAATCGGTCAGCGATGTGCCTTGCAGGATGACGTTGTCCTGTGTCACGTCGCCATGGCAGGACTGCGTCTGCTTGTCCATCATCTTGAGGAATCGCGACACTTCCTGCAGCTTGCTGTAGTTGGTGCCCGTCGACGACGACACGCGGCGGCGTCGGATGAGGAAGACCGTCAGCATCGATCCTGCAAACAACAGAGCCGATCCCACCATCTCCGACAACACAGCCGTGCGGCATGGATCGCCAAATAGAGAAGAAGAAGGAGATTGAAAGAAGTGAACGGCCATGATGACGCAGAGACAGAGCGACAAGCCGCACGATCCCACGTACAGATCAATGTCGTTGTTCAAAATGAGGGACGTCCAAAGCTGGCACTGTGCTGCGAATCGCCCGCTGGTTGCGTCCACCGTCAATGGCTGCGACGACTTCTCTCGCACGTTGACGTCTGCTTGGTACTGCTCGAGAACATCGCGCAGACGGGATCGAGCCTCGTGCCAGGAAAGTGGTCGTGTCATTTGGAATGTGAGCAGTGTCAGCGTTTGGCTTCTGATTGCGCCTTTGCTTGTGGTGGCAGACAAGTGCACGCTTGAATGCTATGGAAGATGGTGACGGTGGTGGTGGTGTTGGATCTATCGTTGCAATCAATAGGATGCATTAACACTCTCTTGCATTGTATAGTAGATTATAGTATAGTATTATATGTGGTATTGACAATGGAACACAATGAATGAGATGATGACAAGCAGAGATCAAGAGGTGGCGCCATTGTCGGCGGGTGTTTTGTGTTGGTTGGAAATCTCACGAAATCCAGATCTTGCGTAGCCTACAGAAGATATCTAGAAGTCAGACTGCTTGGCTGTTGTGGTGTCGTCGGTTGGATGCTCAATTTGTCCTCTGGTCATGCAGGAACATCCACGCCATAGATCGCACTCCAGCTTCCTTCCTTCCTTCCTTCCTTCCAACCACCACATGCCCCTACTAATCCATGATGAATTCATTTCAAATCAATTCAGATCCTTCACGTTCAACTCGCTGGCCAAGGCCTCTTCCAACGGAATGCCGACAGTCCCGTACTTCCCATCTCCATCCGTCATCGGCATCAGATGCGGGAACTCTTCGCGTATCGTTTCCATGACCTTGACATGCAGAATGCGATTGCCGCTATCGCTGAGATGAACGCCATCGCGCAGGTACGAGCGGAATCGCAAAGGGTCGTCGGTGGGACCATCGAGGATGTCGAACAGATCGACGACGCAGCAGCAATCGAGCTGCGATGCCACCTTCTTGACACGCGCACCGTACATGCCAGATTCCTCGTTGAAACGATCGGCGGGATCGTTGAATGGCTTGCATCGTTGCTCGAACCACGTCTCAGTATCGACGGGCGGCGGCGTGATCATTACGATGGGCAGCTCCGCGTCGTCGCCACGCACCTCTGCGACGATCTGCCGCAAATTGCCTTCGAATTCATCCAACGGCACGTACTGCGGATCATCGACGGGGGCCGCATCGTTGGCGCCCAGCAGGATGGTGGCGAACAGGATGTCTTGTCGTGACGATGTGCTGTCCAGGATGTTGGGCAGCACGCTCAGCATGTTGCGCGTGTTGTATCCCACGAAGCCGCGGTTCAGTACATCGGCACGGCGCGAGTAATCGCTGGCCAGCAACGACGCCCAGCCTGCGTCGCCTTGCCAACCGAAGCCTTGTTCCGTCATCGAGTCGCCGAGCAGCAGGATGATGGGGCGCAGCCGCATGGGGATGGTGATCATGGCGTCGTCGTGTATATCGCGTTGTATCGCGTTGTGTGGTATGGTGTGGCACAATCTGAGTATGTGGATGCTGCGATGATGGCTTTACTTGATGAGCTCTTCTTGGCGCGCGAGTTTTGTCACGCCGATTCGCGCCAACCAAAAGATACGACCACGTTTGCGGGTGCACGTTTGGACGCAATCACACGCAAACGCTCACACAGATGAACAACAACGAACGCAATCAGCTCCGACACATTAGTTCACACGCAACCGCCTTCCTCTCATACTCCGCAACACACTCTGCATTTTATTGTTTCTTCATTTCTTGCTTGCTAGGATTTTGTTTGGGTTATTTGCCGTTTGCTTTCTTGTTCGTTCGCTGCGTTGTCTAGGAGCGTCTGGTGCCGCCATCTCTGTCGTTGTTGTTATTGTTGTAACCGCGTCCGCCGCCACGTCCTCGGCCACGACCGCCATAACCTCCACGGCCACCTCCGCTATAGCCTCCACCTCCGCCATAACCTCCACGACCACCTCCGCTGTAGCCTCCACCTCCGCCATAACCTCCACGGCCGCCTCCGCTATTGCCTCCACGACCACCATAGCCTCCGCGACCGCGTCCACCACCTCTTCCGCCTCGTCCACGTCCACCGCCGCGTCCACCACCTCTGCCGCCGCCGCGGCCTCCGAATCGTCCCCGGCCGCCACCACGGCCACGTCCACGCCCGCGGCCACCGCCGTCCTTCCAGTCTTCGCGGTATCCATGGTTGCCGCTCTCGGCATCCATCAAGCGTTCGTTGGCATCGGTGAGGTGGGACACTCTGTCGGCGTATCGCAGCGACCTGATCTGCAGGAGCGATGGTCGAACATTTTTCAGCACGCAGGTTTCTGTTGGCTGATCCCACGTGGCGGAGACCTCGCGGTTGATGATCATCTTGGAGATGACGCAATGGATCTCGTTCTTCGACATTTCGAACATGCCGCAGAGCTGGGCCAGAGACAGGGATTCGTACTGTCCAGAGAAGGCGAACATGTAGGTGCGCAGACCTTCCAGCTTGATCTTTTCGGTGAGCATGACCTGGAGATCCTTGCGAGCATTCTCGCCTGGCAGCAGCCTCCACACCTTAAGGTTGGTGGTGAGGTCGACGCACGTCTTCCAATCACCCTTGAACAGCGCCTTGGCGGAACGCATGACGAAGTCACGTGTTTGCTCTGGCGGTCCCGTGAAGACCTGGTGGTTGTACATGTCGTAGAACTTGCGGAAGGTGCGGGAGATGACGTTCGTTCGTCTCGTGTTGGTCTCGCCAGCAGCCAGGATGGAGGCCATATTGGGGATCTCCAGCAGCATGGCGCTGATGAGGTGGCACGCCTCGAGCAGATCCAGGTTGATGTGCTGATGGTACGGAATCTGCCGACGCTTCTCGGCCTTCTCCTGCTCCTGCGTCTTGTCGTGGTATCGCGCCATGCCTTGGGCTAAGGCCTCGCGCACGCGTCCGGCGCAGACCTCGCTGAGGCATTTGTGGGCCTCGTAGATCTTGCCGTGACGGAATGCGCACATACCGAGGGTCGCCATCATTCTGTTGAAGAGGATCAAGGTCGCGGAATCCTCGGATTGGTAGATCTTATCCTGAAGGTGCGACATGAGCAGCAGATCGCGGGCCTCGAGGAAGCGGTCGTGCAGGGCATGGTGGAAGACGCTGCAGATGATGGCCTTCGTCTTGGCGCCTTCCGAACCGTTCTTGAACATGAACTTGCAAAGGTCGTTGAGCTGCTGCGACAGATCGATCTCGTCGTCTGGCTCTGGCAACACGGGCTTGCCAAGCGCAGCGGCGGGGTGGGACACGGCGAAGTCATCGCTTCCCTTCTCGTTGGTGATGCAGGCAGGGTGCAGAGCCGCGACGGCTCCGAACTGCTTGTTGTACTCGGCTGCCTTATCGACCTGCTTGGCGATGGTGTCGTGCCTGTAGTACAGATGCTCGATGCGGCGTTCCGCCAAACGTGTTGCCTCGAGGGTGTCACCTTCACGCTCGTAGTAGGCTTGCATCTTGCCCATGAGCTTGAGGAGTCGCGATTCGTCGAGCAGCTTGGCGACGTAGTCGCCGGAGTGCTGGGAGGCGTTCTGCAGACTCTTCGTGTACTCCTCCTCCAATCGCGTGACGTGCAAGGAGAGCGATCCGACCACCTTGATCTCCTTCTTTTCCTCGTCGCTCAGTGCCTCCTCCTTCTCCACGCGCAGACGCTCCGCGCGCTGGTCGGAAGTCTCCGGCTCGCCGGTGTGAGGATTGACAAGCTCCTCCTTCTGCCCCATGGCGGCGATGGCACCATCCGTGCCGATGGCGCTGGCCTTCATCTTGGCACCCGTTCCGACGAGCATGTCGGCCTCATCGATGGTCTCCATGCCCAGATGGTAGCCTTCGTCGACGAGGACCATGGCGATGCGCTCGAGGTAGGACGTGCAGGATCTCCAGAGGGCGGAGTCCATGTAGTCATCCATGGTCTTGTTGAGACCGAACTGGGCGCTGATGACGTACATGAGAACGGGGATCTCAATGCGCGGTCCGAACTGCGTGGACATGCGGTAGATCCCCTCGAGCTGGCGCAGGACCTGGCGGTTGTCGGTTCCCTTGCGTCCGCGCAAAGAGGCGAGCTCCTTGATCTTGCGCTGGATGACTGCCGCGGTGAGGCCTTCCTCCGGGATGACGGTCTTTGGCGCGCGGATGGCTTCGTGATCGCGCGACACGGTGGTCTCCTTTTTGATGGCATCGGCCTGCTTGGCACCTTCGGCCTTTGGCTCCTGCTTCTTCTTCTCCTTCTTGGATGGGACGGTGTTCTTCTTCAACCAGCGGGCGCGTCCCTTGAGCTGAGAGTAGGCACCGGCCTCTTCGTCTGAGCTTGCGGAGTTGTCGGAATCGGAGTCCCAGTTGACGGACTTGTTGTCATCGTCGTCGTCGCCGTCACTGTCGGAGTCCGAATCGCTGTCGCTGTCGGAATCCTGTGGAAGATGAGAGGATTGGATTGTGAATGGAAAGTGTTCATGTTGGTGTTGGTGAGGTGCATGATCGGTGTTAGAAATGGAAAAGAGTGTGGGTACGTGCACGAGCACGAGCACAAGGAGGATGGAATAGAAGAGCTTCATGCATGATAGCGCAGCATCCATGTTCATCTGTTTGCGCTCGCGAATGCCCGTCCACTCCAGCAAACCAGCTGAGAGGGAGAACGGACACAGAAACAAACAGGATCCATCTCTCCTCCTCCTCTCCCTTCGCCTCGCCTCGAGCATGGGACAACCATGGTGCATCATGGCGTTTGCACCGTTTCACTATCACTCAAGTACTGAATTGGTACAGCACGAAGTTTGTCTCATTCAAGCAAGAACAACCCGCTGCTCGTGCCGCTTTGACAGCGACACATGGATGAACGTGCGGATCGGCCTGAGATCGGAAACGAGGAATTCATCTCACGGATTAGGCGAGTGAATTGTCATCCTTGTGATGTGTTGCTCGTCCAGAGGGTGTTGGGGAGATAGATAGATGGAGAGAGAGGGATACAAACAGACACACGCACACACAGAGGCAGAGAGAAGCACGGTCGACACAACCAACATTGCAGGTGAGAAACTTACGGAATCCTTCTTCTTCTTCTTGTCATCGTCCGAATCGCTGTCGGAATCCGAGTCAGAGTCGCTGCTGCTACTGCTGCTGGAGTCGCTGTCGGAGTCGTCGCCGGAACCATCATCGTCCTCCTCATCATCCTCCATGGGGTTCTCGCGGTAGGCCTTCATGACGAGGGTGTAGGGCTTGTTGTACTTCTTGAGCGTGAGCTTCATGCGCTGCAAGGCGCGGTTCTGGCGCTGCGAGAGCTTCTTGACGGCCGCCTTGTCGGCCAGGTGCACGGGCACGTAGTCCTCGAGGTCCACGAGGATCTTGACGAGGAAGCGCGGGATGCCCTCCTGCAGGATCTTCTTGTGCTTCGTCATGGCCTTGGACAGCTCCTCGAACTCCTGCTGGATGGCGTAGTAGTCCGGCGGCGCCTTCATGCCCTGGCGGATCGTGGCGATGCTCTTGCGGAAGCTGTCCATGGCGCGCTCCTTGCCGGATTTCACGACGCGCACTTCGTCGTCGGATGAGTCGCTGTCGGACAGCTCGGCCCAGCGGTTGGCGCCGGCGCCGCGGTTGTTGTTGTCGTCCTCGTCGCTGGAGTAGTACGACGACGAGTCATCGGACGATGAGTCGCTGCCGGACGACGAGTCTCCTGCCCAGAATCGGCTCATGGTGGTTCTTACTTCTTCTTGTTATTACTTCTTCTTGTTATTGCTTGCTGTTGCTTCTTGCTTCTTGTTGATTGGATTGCTGTTGCTGTTGCAAGACTGGATGGTGGATTCGCACAACTCTCCTTTGCTCTGCTCAGCTGTGGGTTTGGATCGATGTCTGCTTGCGCTGTTGGAGATGGTGGTGGGGATGTTGATGGTCTGCTGTATCTCTTGATGAGTATCCCACTGTATTGCACTGTATCGCGAAAGATCCAAGGACTGCCCTGCCGACAAACAAACTTGTTGTTGCCTCTTCTCGTTGGTATTACTGTGGCTGTGGCCCTGGCTGTCGTGGTAGTAGTTGCTGGCGGTGGTGCGGCGCCTTCCAACTGTTGGTGTTTGTTTGGTGGCCGTCGTGTGCTGCTTCTTCCACCACCATGGCCAACATGCAACGCGCTTACTTCTTTGTTTGCGGCCACCGTCTCAAACGTGGTTGACGTGCAGACGATAGCCAGATCTGCGGAGATCCAAATGGGTTATGGGGGTTTGCAGATGAGATACAGTACCACGTATTTCGATCTGAAGTACCAACACTGTAATACTAACGCATACAAACGAGACTATCAAAGCTCTATTTGATTCAAAAATCATGTATAACGTGGAGTAACCGTCGGTACCAACAAACGACAGAAAGGTCGCTTCTGGTACATCAGGGATAGTTCAATTAAGCTGGAATAAGGCCATAGATAAAAGCAAGATCAATATCAAAACGAACGCGTTATAAGCAATAGATCACGCAAAAGGCTATAGCACACTCCACGTTGTTTAGGTGGCGACGCAGAACATAGGGAGACGCCGTTGTTCACTCCGACTCACGAACATGTTTGCGTCTCGGCATTCGCTTCCAGCCATGATTGCCTGGCGGCACACTTGTGAGTCACTGAACGAGGAACAGATCAAACCGCCCTTTAGCCACCATCGTCGCAATCAGGTGTTCGTGCGTGCTCACATGTAAACCTTGTGGAGTATCAGGTTCCAGTTCTTGAAATAGCAGCGAAGCACGTGCAAACGATGCTCGGCTACATCGTCGGCACCATGTATCACAATCTTCAGTTCTCTCATGTGATGGTGTAGAGTTTGGAGTTTGATTCGTGTACCATACCTGCTCTGTTGGAGAAAACGAATACATCACGGCCCAGGCTGCTATGCTGTGTACAAGCATGATGCAATTGCTTTTACTCTCTGCGTTGGTGAAAAATAAATATATTTAAAGCGATAGAGGATGTTCTAGTTCTAGTGAGGCTTCGTTCAGTGCATGTTGTGCTTCCACTTCTACAGGCTGGCTGCTGATACACGAAGTGCAGCTCCTACTTCTGTGGTGCGCCGAGTCATTCACTCTCTTCATGACGAAATGCGCGTGAGCACAACAGGATTGGCTCCTGGCGTTGCCGTGATCCTTGCGCTTGTATGCGTGGCAGCAGCGGTGCTGTTGTCAGTAGTGGTGTAGTTGTTGCTGGTATCCGTGTGACCATCATTGATGCTGATCATGGAGGATTGCTTTGCCAGGAGAGCCATCTTCTGAACGAGCATATCAACGTTTGCTTCGTCGTCAGACGATGTTGTTGTCGTTGTCAGTGCAGATTCGCTGAGCGGCGAACGATCGTCTTTCTCCGCCTTCATCGATGGCAATGATTGTGAGGGCACCAGTTCTGTCTCTGAAATCGCGATGATCTCAGGATGCAGCAAAGGTGTGCTCGATGGCGATTGCGCTGGTGTCGTCGATTGCGTGTTGAGTCCAAGAGATGTCTCATCGTTGGTTGGCGCGACAGGCTGCGGTGCCAGCGTGTTCTCTGGTGTGGAGTCGGCTCGCGTGGAAATGATAACGTCGCTGCCCTTGGAGTCTTCGGGCCATTCCTCTGGTGCGACGCGATGCACGATCATCTCAACAACTTCGTCGGTCTCTGCGTCGCGTACCTGGAACGTGCCCTTCTTCAGATTGCGCTTCCTCAGCGATTCCAGAGCCATTTGCGTCAGCTTCGATGAGGTGTCGCTCATCGTTCCTCCGTGCTTTCGCACTGGAGCCGCCTTCTTCGTCGACTTGGAGGCATTGCGCTTGCGTCCTGCCGTGGCTGTGATGGTGTATGCCTGGTACATGACGAACGAGACGATGCAGAAGCCCACGGCGAACCACACTCGCATTGGAAGCTTGATGCCTGATGTCGTCGTCAGACGTCTGTTGCTATTCTGTCGCCGTCTCATCTGCTCCTGCTTGCGTTCCTTCCTGCTGCACTTCTTCCCGTTGCTTCTGTGAGATGATTGATGCTTGGGAGATGGGATGGCTGTTGCGGTTGCCGTGGCTGTGACTGCCACTGTGGCCACTGTTGCTGCTGCTTTTGCTGATGATGATGTGGTTGATGGGTGAACCACTTGGACTTGAATTGGCTTCGTCATGATGATGTGTGGGGTAATCGTTGTTGTTGCTGTTGTTGCTGTTGTTGCTGTTGTTGGTGGGTATTCTGATTTTATGAGAGCCAGGAGGAGTTGTGAATTGGTGATGTGAAATGTGTCCTTCTTGCTGTGTATCAGTACGGTCAGTGCACAGAGCGGAGATGTCTGCGCTTCCGCTGACCAACAAATTCAAATTTGTCCCTGTGACAACATACCCAATCTCTTTGTTTGTCTGCACCGCGCCGTTTCGCTGCTACTTGCCGTTTCCCAAACTGTGTTTCGAATCAACCCTTGTTGTTTGTTACTGGGACGTTTCACCTGTCAGTCATCGGCCTTCGCGCACATTTTTCGCTCCACTAACGGTCGTGCGAGACTTGTGCAGGCAAAGAAACACACATGAAACGAGGCGAAGACGTGCACGTGTTCGTGGATGGCATCAAAACGCTCTTTCGTTGCGTATTTCTACGTTGCACATAATACACACGATTGTTGCGCGTGCTTCGTATCCCAAGGGTAACTCTCTTGCTCAACACATCTGCGTCCAGGGTACAATTAAATCGTTCGTTGTCTCACCTTGCCGGTCGGTCACCTGAGAAATTCCAGATGCGCTGTGCAGTTTGCCTTGTCGCTTCTCCGTTGTCACCCCAAACACAAGGGATGAATGCGCGTTTTGAAAAACACGAAGGTTCTTGGAAGGCGGACGAAGCCCCAACAAGAGTTCACGCACTCTGCTTGTACCCATGCTGTGCTCACACGAACAGTATCACGTTGCATGATTGTACTTCTGTTGGTATTCGCGCTGTGGAACGCCATGCTTACCGAACAAGTTGTATCACAAGCGACTGCAGTAACCGCACCCTTTGATATTCCACGTCCAGACACAACTTTCTACCTGTGTTGATGCGCTCTACTGGTCGTAAGGCTAGATGTGCTCCAACAGCAACGTACAAGGTGTTGCACGCTCAGACATGCACAGAAAGAACGAACAAACCAACAGACAACTGATTCAACCCGCGAAAGAGAAGAAGGTGACGGGCGGCGGACTGCCCAACTCTTGGGTTGCGAGTTAGTCCTGTGAAGCGTTTTAACAAGAATTAAGTTCGCTAAACAAACAATTTTCGTATTTCACCGCACTCTCTCGTCGTGTCAGATCTTTCGAAAAGGACAAGGCCCAATCATGATTCTTTGTTGTTCACGGTTGCTTTGTGTGCAGAATCGAGGTATTGCATTCGTGGATGACCGAACAGGGTCATCAAAGAGAGAGAGAGAAAAGCAAACGGAAGATCGACCACAATGGGGAAGGAACAAAACGAAGGGCGGCATCTGTGGCGCCTCCAACACCAACATTGTGGCACCGCAACACCGCTACCAACCCCGCCAACACCAACGCCAAGACAGAGAGGGCAACCGAGCAACACCTCATTCCAACATCATACCAACTGTCATCCACATCAAGCTGAAGTCCACTAAAGTGCAACAACAGCAACAGCAACAGCAACAACAGCAACAACAGCAACAACAGCAACAGCAACAACAGCAACAGCAACAACAGCAACAGCAACAGCAACAGCAACAACAGCAAATATCAAATATAATACAACACAAGCCACAACCAACCACGATGATGTTCCGCAACAACCGATCCTTCGCCGTCGCCATCTTCGCCTGCATGCTGATGCTGCTGATGGCACCTGCCGTCGATTCACAGAGCGGTCAGCAAGGTCGGCAAGAAGCAGATGCCAGACTCTTCATCGCCTCTTCCAAAACATGCACCCAGATTGTGGATCAGTCCAAATTCGAAGGCGACTGCTGTGCCCTCAACGTCACAGATGCCGGGGGCTGCATATTGAACGTCGTCAATGGTCGATGCAAGGTGAGTGATGCAGTTGAGCGATGCAGTTGAGCACAATGCTCTGCTCTGCGCGCATATGGAAGTATGATGAGCAAGCCGCTCATAGAATACTTGTCGTAACTTTCTTCGCGCTCTGTTCTCACTATTTCTGTACAAACCACCCTTTCCTTGCGCTCGCTGCGGATTCGATTGACACCATCCGCACTCATCACGCACTTCATCCCAACACAATACAGGTCACCGGCGGCGTTTGGACATTGGAATACATCTCCACATTCGATTCCGGCGGTGCCACCTGCCCACCGGGTGAAGTTCCATCGGGAGCCATCACGGACTTCCCAACCAGCGCACCAGGTGACGATGGTTCAGCAGCATCGACGAACCACGGGATCGTTGCCATGCTGGGTGCTGCCATGGCCGGGGCGGCTCTTTCGTTGTAGGAGCATGTGGTGTGGATAATACTATCCGTATGTGAAGTCGTATGGTGTGCCATTCGATAATGCAGCGCAGTGGCAGCAACGAAGCAAACAAGCAGCTATGGCCGATGGAGTCACCCATGCGTTGACACACGCTGCGGACTCAATATTTGAACAGATGCATAGTTCAACCACTACTCTACATTAAACGTCATTCATGTTACATATCCACGATGGCCACCCCTTTCTATTCCATTCTGCTGGCATCAAATCATTATATGTTTCGATGGAGATGTTCGTTACGTTACGTTGTTGAAGCACTGCTTTACATTATCATGTGTTGTGTGCCGTTCTACTGTACGTATCGACGACTTGAATAAAATTGAATCGTCTTATCTCTCTCATTTCCTTTCATGGCAATTACCCATGCCAAATCCTATTTTCATTCCATCATCATCCTGATAACAATTCGTTCAATGCTTGATCCATGTTGTTGTCATGCTTCGCCAATGCCGCCACCACCTTGGCGGGATCAAACTCCATCCCCACCAACGTCGCCACCTTCTCATCATCGACGCGTGGTCCAGGTGGTTGCGATGGCGGTGGTTGCTGATGATACGACTGTTGCTGCTGCTGCTGCGAATGGGGTGGTAGTTGCTGTGACGATGACGGCTGCTGCTGCTGCCCGCCACGATTGTTCTCACTCATGCGCTTGGCGAAGGCGGCATCCTCCAGCTCCTGACGATTGCGATCGGCGGTGTCATCATACTCGCAGCGTTCCATCGTCAATCGCGCGCTGACATCACCCACTTGCTGCTTCAATTTCTCCAATTTGGGAATGACGACGTCGTAGAAATCCTTGCCCTCCTTGAGATGCTTCGTGAGCTGCTCGATCTCATCCATCGCATCTTCGATCATGGCGATGCAGGAGTCGGAGGCCGAGGCGGGGGAGTTGGGATTCGTGCCGTTCGCGGGACCACCGTAGGGTTGCCGCATCGTATGCTGCCGCGCGCGTTGGAAATGCTCGTTCTCCGCAAATATCTTTTGCAGCAGGTCCTTCTGCGTCTCCATATTCTGCTCCAGATCGTAGAGCACGGGACCTTCCTGGACGGTCTGCTGCGCGGCACGCAGGGCGCTGTGATAATCCTGCTCTGCGCTGGGCGCGGCGGCATCGACCGCGACGAGCTGCGAGTGGACGTCGGCCTTGGCAATCTCCTCCTTCAGAGAGGACAGCAGGACGTCTCGTTCGTGAAACAGCGTGGACAATTCGACCAGCAGGCGCGACAGATGCGACGTGTCGATCGTCGGCTGCTGCGGATGCGCGTTGGCATCCATCCCGCCGCCGTTGATCCCCGGCAGCAGGCGATCCAACTGCGCCTTCTGAAACTGCAGCAGCTTGTACTTGGGATTCGTGTCGAGTATTTCGAGCCGCCTGAGCAGCACCTGATCACCCTCCTGCGCCGTGACGAGCAGTCGGTCGTAATTCCCCAACGAATGCCGGAACGTGCGCTGCACCTCCATGGCGTCGTGCCCCTCGAAGTGCGGCTTCTGCTGACGGAAGTGCTGGTCGCATTCCAGGTCCAAATCCAGCTGCGATTCGATCGTCTTGTAGGTCGTGCGGGCCTGTTCGGCGACGTCGCGCAGTCCCCATAGATCCGATTTGAGCTGCTGCAATTTTTTGGTCTTCTGTATCGTCTGCACGCGGTCCCACAGCTCGTCGGGGATGCCGCCACCGGACTGCTCCTGGCGGTAGGCCGTGAGGGAATGCGGGAGGTGCACGGACGCGAGTGCCTTGCGGGCATTCTCTGTGCGCTCCTCCGCGATGGTGGTCATTTGGAAGAAGTACTTGTCCATGTCGTTCTGGAATATGTCGACGTAGCGACGCACGCTGGGCGCGAGGAGGTTGGCGAACATGGGTTTTGCCGCGAGGGCCTTGGGTCCGCCGCCCAGCACCTTGTCGATGGGCTGATCGACGTTGACGAGCTTCTCGCCGCGGATCTCTGGCAGTCCGGAGCGGTCCGGTATGGGCTGCTGCTTGGACTTCTTCTTGCCCTCCGCGGCCGCCGCGTTCTTCTCGTCGTTGTAGTCCTTCATGGCCTGGTCGTAACGCTGCTGCAGGTCGGTGGTGTGGGTCTCGACGGTCTGCTGCAAGGTGAGGAGGTTGGAGGTGACGTTGGTCTCGCAGAACTCCATGCACAAGGTGCCGAAGCGGATGGATAGATCGAGGCGCGCAATCTCCAGACCATTCTGCTGTCGATCGTGGTGGATGCAGGCCTGATGATGCTCGGCGCACGAGGACATGTACATGCCCCAGGCCCTGACGTGGTCGGTCCAATTGCGGATCGTGGGCGAGGCGGTGACCATGGCCCGCACGTTGGCGGCATCCGCAGACGCCAGACGCTCGCATTCATGGAACAAGGGCACGGCCGCGGCGGCGATCTTGGCCAGCAGCAGATGCCTGGGTTTCCGCGCGCAGGCCAAGGACTCGTAGACGCAGCGCTGCGACATGGCGACCAGCATGGCCTGCCAGAGCTGCAGGAAGGGCGGCTGCAGGTCCGATTGGCTGTGGTGCGGCCTTGATCGCTGCGTCTGCTGCGTGTGCATGGCCCGCACCAAGGTGGCAGCATTCTGCAGATGCGACGCCGCCTTGCTCCAGCCTGGCTTGCTCTTGAGCGGCTGCTGCGTGGCCTGGAAGGTGGAGAGGACCGCGAGGTTCCACATGACGTTCCAGCGCTCCCACGCGAGGGAGTGCGAGACGTCCAGCAGCTCGACGTTGGGCGACGCGATGCCGCCGGCCTGCCAATGCAGCTGCAGCATGGGCGCGCCCTCCGCGTCCGTGACGATGCCGCGATTCTCGCACTCCTGCAGGCAGCAGTGGTACTCCTGGTGCTCGGCCAACGATTGCAGGGCGTCCGCGTAGGCGTCGTTGGATGGCACGGCGATGCGGCCGCGCAGGTCCTGCAGCCGCTGCAGATCGGCCCTGCATTCGGCGGCCGTGAACTCCGCGGTGGACTGCGCAGAGCTGTCCAGCCACGACGACAGCATCTGCACGACGTCGTCGGACGCGGAGGGTATCCTCAGCGGCAGCAGCACGATGGACAGCGGCGAGTCCGCTGTGTCTGCGGTGCTCATGGTGGTCTTTGCGTTCGCTTTCGTGATTCTTCTTGCTTCTGCCGTTGTATCTACGCTATCTGTGGTGTCTATGCTATCTCTGATATCTGTGGTTGGAGTACTGTTATGAATGGATGCAAACGTCCAGCGTTGCCTTGCCTTGCTTTGCTATGTGCCGCAATGCGTTCTGAGGCCTCGCCGGAAACGGGAGCAGAGGAAAGGAGAGCGCCACCCAACTCCAGTCCTGTTCTCACTGCGATGGATGGAGATCTATTGAATCACGCAAGGTCCGCAGCCGTCTCGCTGGTTTGCCCACTGTCTGTGGATCACACTTGCGCCAACCCCGATTCACACCGCTTGGATGGATACCCTCCACGATGGGCGGTCCTGTCGCAGAGTATTGTGTTCCAAACGCTCTCCCTCTCTTCTTTTTGTTTGGTTGTTGAGTTGAGTTTAGTTTAGTTTAGTTGAGTTGAGTTGTTCGCAGTGCGTCCATCGGTACCCACACACACACACATTGTCGACTCGATCCGGGACATTCCCGCCTTTCTCTCGCTTCTCTCTTGCAACTTCTTCTTGCTGGCGGTCGCACACAGGACAAGGCGAACGATTACATCGTTTGGCTTCGTTGCCTTCTCCAACCAACAACGCGCAGAGCTGTGGGTGTTTTGCAGCCAAGATCCTCGCGCGAAAACTCTCTGTGCGGTCGCTTGAATCGAAACGGCGTTGCTGTCGCTGTGACATCGATTCCATAAACGACACTGTCTTGGTGCGACAATCAACAACACCAAGCCAATTCCAATCTATCTATGTCGCACAAAACTAGACATGCGTTCAAGCGAAGGTTGTGTTGTGGGTCGAGTACGGCTACTCTGCTAAATTCCCTAGTATGAATATCTGCGTATAATGCCTTGCTGCTGCTGTTTGCTTCCTCTCCTCCAAGGCCACAACTCTTGATGTCTGCTGTTGTCCCTGCGCATTCGTGGAGCAGTTCATCATTCACGCATCCACAATGTGCGTCGTCTGGGTTTCGGAGCGCCTCCGCGTCGAACGGGTCGTCATCCATCTGGAGATCACCGGACTGTCTCGCTTGCTGCTTTGCCTCAGTTGTTGGCGTGTTGTGTTGTGTCTGTGCGTGTGGAATGTACAATGTAGTTGTACTCAGAGAGTACACATAATTTCATATAATATGTATGAATGCATGCATGAATGGAGTGTTGGGATGCAACTCTGGAGGTCGCGAGAAAGAGAATGCAATTCAGCTTGATGCCCCACAGGTTGATGACATCGTTTCCGTTCTGTGCGAGGTTCCTGGTTCGTCGCGAACGTCTTCAGACACCAATCCGTGTCACCAATGCCAGAAAACATGGTCATCTCTGTGCTTGCAGTGTTCACGACCACACTGCATTGGCAGCTGCTGTCTCAGCTCGACAGGTATTTGCGATCCTACGGGTGCCCTGAAAAAGCGTGGGCAATTGCCATGGCTTCGGCACCAATCCGCCCTTCATTCCATCTGCTTTGCTTGTTGTCGAATCCGCCCCAGCGGCGTCGATGTTGAATGTTTGTGCGTCCAATCCGCGACGATCATGACAGAACGAAGGATCCCCGCATCAGCGTCTTGCTTCGGATCTTCAACCCCGTCGGCGTCACGTTGCCGGCGAACAACGAGCGGGAGGTGCGAATGCACGAACTGGAGGTTGCCGTCTCGCTGCGTCGGCGATGACGCCTGCGACCCTGCGAGACCCACTCCATGGCCAGACGGTCGGAAAGCGTTTTCCTCTCGGTGGCCGTGGACGATGATGGCGATGCCAAGGAGCTGATCATGGTGCTGTTGTGCATCGTTGTGTCTGTGTCAGTATCTGCAGTTGCAGTCGCAATGAATTCTATGTTCTCTCTGGAGTAGTGGAGAAGAGGAGAGCATTTTTAGAATGTGCGAATCGCAATGAGTGTTGAGCCACCGACCAGGCTGAGGAAGTGTGTGAAAGTGCGTGGCTTTGGTGTCGAAATGTGCGACCGATCGCGGACAAGGGTGCGAACGGTGGGCATTTGGTATGGACGAAAGTGAGGTCGGAGGCAGTGCGATTCCTTTGTTGTCACAACAAGCTTCGCTTCACTTCGCATGCACGAGCAAACTGTTCTTCGTCACAACGATGACACTCGCGACATCCACGACAAGCGCAACATCACCGAACGCAAACACGCAAAAGGAAGCAACACGAACCCAGCACACAGGGGTGCGATTCTCAAATGGGCCATGATGACTTTCCATTGTATCATGATCATCGTGGCGAGTTGGGTCCATGATCTTTTTGCGCCGTCGATTGTCATCATGGTCGTGGCTGGGGCCGTTGCGATTCGGTTCCTTGGCGAGGTTCCCAGAAAGAGACATGGAACCTCGGATTTCACAATGATGTGACGAAGGAATATGACCGTTATGGCCTTTTCAATAACGTCAAAAAAACGTCTTTCCAACACCTGTTCACTCACGTCCGTGTCACAAAGAAAGAAACAGCCGCTGCGACACCGGGTCAGGGTTGTCTCCAGTCAGTCTGTTTGTTTCGGTTGCGGTGTCTGTCTGCCTGTTCTACATTCATCTTGTGGTAGATGTCAGTCTGTTGTGTAACATTGTATGTCTGTTTGACTTGAAATTGAGGTCTACATATCCCCCCCAAAAAACGGAGGCAGGTTGAGCAGAGTTGCGTAAGCATGTACGTAGGTCACCACACTCTGCGGGCACGCCTTCTTGTCTATGACAAGTGCAAGAAGCGGGTCCACTATGCTCTACTCTGCTCGTACTTTATTCTAATGCTATTGTTCAGATGGTACTTATGTTGAGATGTGCGTATGTGGATGTGCATCGTTCACCCAATATTCTCTCATACGTACTCGGATGGTAAAACTACATTCGTGTTGATAGTATGCTGTGATTTGTCAAAATCACAGCACAAATGGAACACACGTAAATGAGCAGAATTTCTGGAGGAGATTTGCAATCAACGATTTCTGAGAGTATCAGGAACATCGTCCGTCCATCCATCCATCCATCAATGGAAACGTATGGCATTGAGCAAAGCTCGATGTACTTCCCAACTATACCTCAAATGACAATATCATCTGCCCGACCATTGCATCATCGATGGAATGTGGAATCAGAAGGACCGTGGAACCAACAGCTGATGTCAACAAGATGTCATCATGTCACCACGTCAACATTTGTCTCAACATCAGATCAAGAAGGCAAAGCTTCAATGACCAAGGGGACATCAATATCGTAAGTATGTGCTGCCTGCGAAGTATATGTCGAGTACGGAATATTGTGTGGAGTGAACATGCAACATTGAGAGAGAGAGAGAGAGAGTACAAGCAACGGCGAGAGAGGATCTCATGTACAGACTCATAGTCAGACCAACGAGAGACACACCAAGAGGATTGGAGTGTCTACATAATGAAATAGCAAACAGAATCGTAACAACCATCACCATCTTCCACAGTTGCAAGGTATCCGTTCACGGAACTTGCTAACAAGCCCACCACACCATCCCCAACTACCATGGAATTGCAAGAAGCAAACATCGCAGCTTTTCTCAAGGTCTCACGTCTGCAGATGGCAACAGCAATCGCCTGTCTCACAAAGCAGATGAAGAATGGCGCAACAACAAAAGGATGGTTGAGAAAAGATGGAGGGCGTAGCAATGCAAACCTTGCCAATAGAAAGAAGCAACTTGATATGTAAGACATGCGAAACTACATCGTTTTCTACTTCAGTTTGGGCGAAATCCGAGCCAAGACGAAATTGATTGCCCACACTTGAGACGTTGACCCCGCCACTGTCAACAGCAACATCAAGAACTTCCAACAGAACAAGTCCAAACGGAAGAAGCACAGTGACGCTGGCAGCACCATCTTCACAAGCGCCCAGAAACAAAAGGAATACTCCACACCGTGTGCTGCCTTTGCCAAGCAGTTGAGGCTTAAGCATCCAGGACAATGGTTGGATCCCAATGACATCTCTTCTGCCTTTGCCTCTGCTTCGACTGAAGAGCTGGCATCCGAAAAAGCCCTGTCTGATTCGTGGTTGGAGCGCGGTCCGTTCCTTCAGTACGAGCTTCAGGATGCGTTGCAACAATGCTGTTATCTCGTTACTGTACACAGCGAAATCACACGAGTCCTTCAAGAGAGATCAAGTCTTTCAGGACGAGGGTGACAAGCTGGTGAGTGAAGACACTGTTTGGGTTGAGTGACTTCTGGTTCTATGTTATCTTCTTTGAGTTGTATCTCGTGTTGCTGTCTTCAAGGTCAGCTCTCGGTCATTGCACCTCTGCGATCTTGTTCTGATGTGGAGATGACCCATGATGTGGCGATGATGTCTTCTGTGTCGACGTCACTCATCACCATTCCATGGCTCTGTCGATTCCACATTCCATTGATGATGCTTGAGGTCGCCGAGTGTGTTGTCATTTCAGGTTTAGTTGGGAAGTATATCAGGTCGAATTGGACATCACATGTTTGCCGGGTGGTGGCCAGACCGAATCTCTGATGTTCTCCCTAGTGTGTCCCTTATACCGAAAATCATGTGTCTGAGGAAAGCATCGTTTCAGCACATACAAGGACAGACTAATCAGAAAACGAATCAGGTGAATAAAGCGTTGTGCTAATACTCCCCGAAACGTATCTTTTCGCAGTCACTTGTTGTGGTTGGGATCGGTGTTGCCCTTCCAGAACAATATTGGTTGGATGTCGAGATGTACATGTGAGTATATGTCGAGATGTACGAGTATATGTGCATCGTTCACCCGTTATTCTCTCATACGCACTTGGACGGTATAACTACATTCATGTCGATAGTATGCTGTGATTCGTCAGAATTACAGGGGAAATGGAACACACGAAAAGGGGCAAGATTTCTGGAGGAAATTTGCGATTGACGATTTCTGAGAGAATTGGAATAATCGTCCGTCCATCCATCAATGGTACCAAGAGAATCTCGAGGTACTTCCCAACTAAACCTCAGATGACGATATCATCTGACAGACCGTAACATCACCAATGGAACGTGACATCTGGAGAGCAGAAGGACACCTACTGATGTCGACAGGATGTCATCATGTCACCATGTCGACATCTGTCTCCAAGTCAGAGCAGAAGGCGAAGATCCGATGACCGAAGAGGATCAGCATCATGGATACAGAAGGTGAACTTCAAATGGCGAGTACTCATGGAGTAGGAACCAGTACTGAACGAACGGAGTGTCGAATGCGGAGTACGCATCGAGCACGGAGTATCGTGTAGCACAAGCACACGATATTGAGAGAGAGAGAGAGAGAGAATACAGAGAGGAGCGAGAGAGAATCTCGCGTACCGACTCATAGTCGGAGACCGAATCTACAAAACAGATTGAAGCGCCAAGAGCATCGGGCAAGAGAACGGGTGTACACCGAGAGGATCGGAGTAGCCAAGTAATGAAATAGCAAACAGACGACTATCAACCAACACCACCTTCCACGATCGTAGGTTACCGTGAGCGGAACTTGCCAACACGTTTATAAACGATAGATCAGGGCGAGCCCGCGGATCGGATCGTGCGAGGAAGACGAACATCACTCAAGAGCAGCAGGCTGAATGAGCAAGGAAGAGGAATTGAGAGATATCCCTCTGTCCAATCCGACTATCAAGAGACAAGAAGGTGCGAGTGAGACTCCACCACGAGAAGAGAAGGAAGCAGCAGCGGCTACTGTCCTATCAAGCGCAGACGCAAGCGCGATCGACGAGACCGAAGAAGAACGGTCTGCAAGACTACACCGTAAGGAGAAGAGGATTCTCAAGGCGGTCAAGCAAGAGGAGACTGGTGTGACGGAGAGCATTCGCACAGCCAAACAGAGTGGGAAAAGTGAGACACCACCAGGAGGGGAATTTGTGAGCAAATCAATCCTCGCGAAACAACAAGCGAAAATCTGTCGAGATGTACATGTGAGTATATATCAAGATGTACGTGTATATGTGCATCGTTCACCCGTTATTCTCTCATACGCACTTGGACGGTATAACTATACTCGTGTCGATAGTATGCTGTGATTCGTCAGAATTACAGGGGAAATGGAACACACCAAAAGGGGCAAGATTTCTGGAGGAAATTTGCAATCGACGATTTCTGGAAGAATCAGAAGATCGTCCGTCCATGCATCAATGGTACCAAGAGAATCTCGAGGTACTTCCCAACTAAACCTCAGATGACGATATCATCTGACAGACTACTGCATCACCAATGGAACGTGACATCTGGAGAGCAGAAGGACGCCTACTGACGTCGACAGGATGTCAACATGTCACCACGTCGACAGATGTCTCCAAGTCAGAGCAGGAGGCGAAGATACGATGACCCATGAAGATCATGGATACTGAAGGTGAACTTCAAATGGTAAGTACTCATGGAATAGAAGCCAGTACTGAATGAACGGAGTGTCGAATGCGGAGTACGCATCGAACACGAAGCATCATGTAGTACGAGCACATGATGGTGAGAGAGAGAGAGAGAGAATACAGAGAGGAGCGAGAGAGGATCTCGCGTACCGACTCATAGTCGGAGACCGAATCTATGAAACAGATTGAAGCGCCGAGAGCATCGGGCAAGAGAACGGGCGTACACCGAGAGCATCGGAGTAGCCAAGTAATGAAATAGCAAACAGACGACTATCAACCAACACCATCTTCCACGATCGTAGGTTACCGTGCGCGGAACTTGCCAACACGTTTATAAACGATAGATCAGGGCGAGCCCGCGAATCGTATCGTGCGAGGAAGACGAACATCATTCAAGAGCAGCAGGCTGAATGAGCGAGGAAGAGGAATTGAATGACATCCCTCTGTCCAATCCGACTATCAAGAGAGAAGAAGGTGCGAGTGAGACTCCACCACGAGAAGAGAAGGAAGCAGCCGCGGCTACTGTCCTATCAGGCGCAGACGCAAGCGCGATCGACGAGACCGAAGAGGAACGGTCTGCAAGACTACATCGTAAGGAGAAGAGGATTCTCAAGGCGATCAAGCAAGAGGAGACTGGTGTGACGAAGAGCATTCGCACAGCCAAACAGGGTGGGAAAAGTGAGACACCACCAGGAGGAGAATTTGTGACGAAAACAATCTCCGCGCAACAACAGGCGAAAATCGAAGAATCGACAACACAGAAACAGACGGAAATCAAGGGCGCGAGCGCACCAACGACGAAACAACGAATCAACATGGCGACATCAGCCAACGTGAACAAGCGACGCATCAAGGCGCCGATGTTCAGCGGTGAACAGGAAGACTACAGCGCATGGGAGTCCCAAGCGAAGGCATACGCTCGTGCACAGAAGACGAGAGACGTGATGTTGGGCAAGACCAAAGTGCCAACAGTGAGCGAGATCGCGGCAGCCGCCGATGAAGACAAGGAAGCGATGGAGGAAATCTACGAGCTGGGATGCGACTGCTTCAGCGATCTGATCCTCATGATGGATGCAGAGAAAGGAAAGGGCAAGCAGGCCATCCAGTACATCAACCAATGCATCTCCGTCGACTACCCCGAAGGAGACGCACACGGAGCGTGGAACGTTCTCGCGGAGAAGTTCCGACCATCCGACGCAGTAACGAAGATCAAACTCAAGCGCCAATTCAACAACGAAAAGATGAAGAGAGACACGGACCCCGACATCTACATCACGCAACTCGAGAGTCTACGATCGCGTCTCCACGATGTCAAGTACGAGATCACAGACGAGGAAATGATCATGCAAATCCTCAGCACGGTGAGCGTGGAATACAAAACCCACGTCGTGAACTTTCAGCACCAACTCACGTTCAATCCGGAACTGGTCACCATCAACACGATCAGAGGAGTACTCCGCACTGCATACGCCACACACAGAGGAGGCAAAGCATACGTCGACGACTTCCAAGACAGTAACACGAAGAGCAACGACACCGGCTTCACAAGCACCGGTAACTTCAAGGGTACTTGTCACAACTGTGGCGTGTATGGCCATAGATCCGCCGATTGCCCAGAACGCAAGAAACCGAACAACAAGAAAAACAACAACAACAACAACAAGATGAACGGAAAGCGCAACAAGGGAAGCGGCTTCAAGGGCAAGTGCAACTACTGCGGCATCTTCGGACATCGCGAGGCGGAGTGCCGAAAGAAGAAGTTCAACGAGAAGAAGAAGGCCGACGAACAGGCCAACACAGCAACGCAAGGACACGACAAGAGCGGACACGAGATGGTACTCTCTGCGAAGGACATGCCGCTCTGCATGTTGGTGTCCGACGACTACATCGAAGACTCCTTCTTCGATAACTTCGAGTACGTCGGGAGTGACGACGAAGTGCAGGATGATGAGATCATCCCGGAGTGGCTCAGCGAGGAGCCAATCATCCACGAGGTGGATCCAAGACGCGAAGTGAGCTACGAATGCTGCTTCAACGCGCACGACCTGATCGGTTCATACGGCGACGAAGCTGAGATGGACGACGAAGCCAACGATAGCGACATCGAAGAGGCCATGAGCGATGACGACGACGACGCCGACGAGGACGGCGCAGACGAAGACAATGAGGCGGACCGCGGCGCGGCGCCTCCTCCTCCAGCAGCGGGGAACAACAGATCGGGCATCTTCGATGAGGATGACAGCGACGAATCCGAAGACGGCAATCATCCAGACGACAGCTTCAATCCAAACGAGCGTGTCGTGTACCCAGGGAATATTGACTTCCCACCAATCGATGATCCCAACAGGTCCAACTATCTCCATCGTCATGACACCGTCCCATATGCAACAGAGACAGCATTGGTGATCCAGAAGCAACTCATATTCGATGCAGTGATGGAAGCAGGAGTGAGCCTGTTCCCAGGAGTTGCACAAGGAGTGCTCAGACCGATATGGGTGAACATGATGGGATCCATCCTCTCCGAGAACTTCAGATCGATTGAAGAGATTCTCGCCAATTCAGTTGTGATCAATCGCATACTGGAAGCAGCCGAGACAGAGACAATCCCAGAGACGGATCTTCATTACATCCTTGGAGGATGTATGCGCGTGCTCTTACGCGAACGACCACGGGTCTATCCATACGATCCAGCCACAGGATCTCATCGGAACAGTACGATTCCATCGGACTACGCACAACTACCCGATGACATGGATGACGGAGACCATCATCCTCCATACAACGAAGATGGAGTCCACGAAGACGATGATGACGGCAGCTTCAACGACGAGATAGCTGCGGCAGCTGTGGAGCAACTCCACGAGCTGAGCACCAAGTACAAGGACAAGGTCAACAAGGACACCTGGCTCGCCGACAGCGGAGCTTCGTGTCACATCGTCAATTCAGACGCCGCTCTCTTCAACGTGCGGCATATCAAGTCCTTCGTCCAAGTGGGAGACAGCACGAAGCTGGATTCTCCCAAGATGGGATCCATTCGCTTGAAAGTCAAGCAGCGAAACAACACTGGCCACATCATCCGGCTCGATGACGTGAAGTACACACCGAAAATGGCGGTGAACCTTTTCTCCACGAACAAGGCTCTGTACAACGGTTACCAACTTGGTAGCAATGGCATTCTGATGGACATCATCAACGGATCCGGAATGAAGATCGTGTTCGATCGAGTCTTCCCCACATCCAACGGATTCATCACGGGAGTGCAGATGCATCCCATCATGCCAACAGACGACGACAAAGCTTGTACAGCTATCGTCAAGAATCCATCCAAGGAGATCAGCGCGGTGAACCTGCACCGAATGCTCGGCCACGCGCCACTCGAGACCATGAAGCGGACGGCCGCTCAGTACGGATGGAAAATCATCGGCGAGATGCCGGTGTGTCGTGACTGCGCGATCGCGAACGCAAGAGTGAAGAATATTCCGAAGGCAACTATTCCAAGAGCTACTCGCCGCGGCGAACGGTTCTTCATTGACATTAGTTACACTAAACACATAAGCTTCGGAGATAAACGCTACTGGACCCTGATCGTGGACGACTGCACGGATCACTGCTGGAGTTTCTTTCTCAAGAACAAGAGTGATCAACCAGGATACATCAAACGATTCATCCAGACGATCAAGTCACAGACTGGTGACCAACAGATCATCTTCCGAGGTGACAACAGCGGAGAGAACAAATCCACGGAGGATATTCTCATCGATGCAGGACTCAACGTGAAATTCGAATACACGGCATCGAACACGCCGCAACAGAACGGTAGAGTGGAACGCAAGTTCGCGTACCTCTACACCAAGATCCGCTCCATGCTTAACGGAGCACAGCTCGACGAAGAATATAGGCATGGCCTGTGGGCAGCAGCTGCTAGCACTGCCACCGCCATCGCCAACATCACCGTAGCGAAGAACCAGAAGGAGTCACCACATCGACAATTCTTCGGCAACGATCCACCATATGCGGATGCACTCCGCACGTTTGGAGAGGTGGGTGTTGTGAAGACCACCTACGGCGGGATCACCGCCAAACTCAAGAACAGAGGAGAAGAGATGGTGTTCATCGGATATGCACACCAACATGCATCAGGAGTCTACAACATGTACAGACCATCGACCAAGTCACTCATTTGTTCACGGGACATCAAGTGGCTCAACCAATCATACGGACAGTTCCGTGGCTGGGCACCAGCACCGAACATATCCAACGAAACAGGAACAACGGACGCAGACGGCTTCACAACCATCGGACGGAAGGGAGCAACGCCAAGGACGGCAACGCGTCAAACATCGGAAGCGAAGAAAGTATCTTTCGCTGACAGCAACAGGTACTACATCCTATCAGACAGTGATGACGAGGATAATGAGGACGACGGAGTAGTGACTCAACTAATCCAGAATGACGAGGAAGATCGGAGCGAATCCAATCATGAGGATGACGAAATCCTACCCTCCGGCGACGAAGCCGATGACGAGACAGGTGTCACTCCTCCGAACACACCAGTGAGGTCTACACATGACACACCATCTAGATCTCCACCAAGCAAACCAAACAAGCGTGACATAGCTAGAAAGGAGAGGATCCGACGTCACGAAGCACGAGGCAGGAAGGGAGAAGCAAATCCCAAGTCAACTGCAGGGAAGAGTATTCCCAGAGCTCTGCGTGAGCTCGCAGACTTCAACGAACGAGGTCGAAAGGAAGAAGGCTATGAGAGCGATCCATCATCCAGTGAGGCGAGTGACGAACTCAGCGACGAGATGATCAACGATTCCAACAACGAAACTACAGATGACGAAGAAATCGAAGACGAAGATGAAGAGATCGAGATCACTCACTATAGCACAACAGGACTATACGGAATGAATGCAATCATTACTGAATCACCAGCGATCGACATCGGATTGTCGATGCAAGACGAGAACAAGGAACCAGAGAAGCACATCGAACCTACAACGTTCGACGGAGCCTTCAATCACCCAGATCTTATCCATCGAAAGGGATATCGAGCAGCCATCAAGAAAGAGTTCGACTCCATGGATACACGCAAGGTATACAGCAAGATCAAACGAGACGCCATCCCACGCGGCCGCAGATGCTGCAAGTGCAAATGGGTCTTCAAGCTGAAGCGTGACGGCACACATCGAGCACGGCTCGTTGCATGTGGCTATTCACAAGTTGCAGGAGTAGACTTCCAAGAGCATTACTCACCCGTCATCCATGACGTGACCTATCGGGTCATGATGGTGATCATGCTAATCAAGAAGATGGACTGCGCACTCGTCGATGTCGTAACGGCATTCCTACATGGAGACCTCGACGAGGAGATCTACATGAACTGTCCCAATGGGATGGATCATCAACCAGACGAAGCCCTGACCCTACACAAGCCAATCTACGGACTTGTGCAGAGCGCCAGGCAATGGTTCAAGATGTTGGTATCGACCCTCAAGAATATCAACTTCGAACAGAGCGCAGCAGACCCGTGCCTGTTCTACAGGAAGACGAACGAGGGAAGCATGATCGTGGCCATCTACGTGGACGATTGCTTCTGTTGCGGAGACTCCAAGGCACTGGAGACATTCCTGAAGGACATCCAAGGCAGCAAGTTCAAGGTAACAATCGAGCGCGGACTCGGAGACTACCTCAGCTGCAACATCGAATTGAACCATGACAAGACTAGAGCGACACTGCGTCAACCACATCTCATCCGACACCTCATCGAAGAGTTCGGAGCCAAGGTTGAGAAGATGCAACGTTATGGGACACCGGGAACCCCGGGTCAAATCATCGTACGACCATCCGAAGATAACGGACTGCAGAAGGTCGGACCGGAAGAACATGCCGAATACCGCCGAGGCGTCGGTATGCTACTCTTCCTCATCAAGCACTCGCGACCAGATATCGCGAACCCTGTGCGGGAACTCTCCAAGGTATTGATCGGGCCCACCAAGGCCGCAATGAAGGAGATGTATCGGATCATCAAGTATGTGATCGATACAAAAGACTATGGATTGAAGATCCATCCAGCGCGTCCAGACGACGACGGCTGGGACATGGAGCTCTTCTGCGATAGCGAATATGCAGGAGACAAGAACACGAGAATCAGCGTAGGGGGATTCATCCTATACCTGTGCAAGGTACCAATCCTTTGGCGATCCAAGGCACAGAAGGCCGTCACACTCAGCTCATCCGAAGCAGAATACGTTGCCCTTTCCGAAGCGGCAAAGGAGATCTTCTTCGTTGTGCAGCTACTCGAAAGTGTGGGCGTCCCAGTGAAGACACCGATCAAGGTCCGCGTGGACAACATCGGGGCGATCTTCATCGCCAAGAACCCATCAACATCCCAACGATCGCGGCACATCGACGTGCGCCATCACTACGTGAGGAACATGGTAATTAACAAAACCATCGAAATCGTTTTTGTCAAATCCGAGCAGAACACAAGCGACGGATTCACCAAGAACATCAAGGCCGACTTGCAACGTGAACATGAGAAGTCGTACCTTGACACATCGAGAACATTCGAATGACCGAATGCACACAGGAAGGGTGTCGAGATGTACATGTGAGTATATATCAAGATGTACGTGTATATGTGCATCGTTCACCCGTTATTCTCTCATACGCACTTGGACGGTATAACTATACTCGTGTCGATAGTATGCTGTGATTCGTCAGAATTACAGGGGAAATGGAACACACCAAAAGGGGCAAGATTTCTGGAGGAAATTTGCAATCGACGATTTCTGGAAGAATCAGAAGATCGTCCGTCCATGCATCAATGGTACCAAGAGAATCTCGAGGTACTTCCCAACTAAACCTCAGATGACGATATCATCTGACAGACTACTGCATCACCAATGGAACGTGACATCTGGAGAGCAGAAGGACGCCTACTGACGTCGACAGGATGTCAACATGTCACCACGTCGACAGATGTCTCCAAGTCAGAGCAGGAAGCGAAGATACGATGACCCATGAAGATCATGGATACTGAAGGTGAACTTCAAATGGTAAGTACTCATGGAATAGAAGCCAGTACTGAATGAACGGAGTGTCGAATGCGGAGTACGCATCGAACACGAAGCATCATGTAGTACGAGCACATGATGGTGAGAGAGAGAGAGAGAGAATACAGAGAGGAGCGAGAGAGGATCTCGCGTACCGACTCATAGTCGGAGACCGAATCTACGAAACAGATTGAAGCGCCGAGAGCATCGGGCAAGAGAACGGGCGTACACCGAGAGCATCAGAGTAGCCAAGTAATGAAATAGCAAACAGACGACTATCAACCAACACCATCTTCCACGATCGTAGGTTACCGTGCGCGGAACTTGCCAACAAAAATCGAAGAATCGGCAACACAGAAACCGACGGAAATCAAGGGCGCGAGCGCACCAACGACGAAACAACGAATCAACATGGCAACATCAGCCAACATGAACAAGCGACGCATCAAGGCGCCAATGTTCAGCAGTGAACAGGAAGACTACAGCGCATGGGAGTCCCAAGCGAAGGCATACGCTCGTGCACAGAAGACGAGAGACATGATGTTGGGCAAGACCAAGGTCCCAACAGTGAGTGAGATCGCGGCAGCCACCGACGATGCCAAGGAAGCGATGGAGGAAATCTACGAACTGGGATGCGACTGCTTCAGCGATCTGATCCTCATGATGGATGCAGAGAAAGGAGAGGGCAAGCAGGCCATCCAGTACATCAACCAATGCGTCTCCGACGACTACCCCGAAGGAGATCCACACGCAGCGTGGAACGTTCCCGCGGAGAAGTTCCGTCCATCCGACTCAGCGACGAAGATCAAGCTCAAGCGTCAGTTCAACAACGAAAAGGTGAAGAGAGACACGGACCCCGACATCTACATCACACGACTGGAGGGTCTACAATCGCGTCTCCACGATGTCAAGTACGAGATCACGGACGAGGAAATGATCATGCAAATCCTCAGCACGGTGAGCGTGGAATACAGAACACACATCGTGAACTTCCAACATCAACTCACGTTCAATCCGGAACTGGTTACCATCAACGCGATCAGAGGAGTACTCCGCACTGCATACGCCACTCATCAAGGAGGCAAAGCATACGTCGACGACTTCCAAGACAGCAACACGAAGAGCAACGACACCGGCTTCACGAGCACCGGTAACTTCAAGGGTACTTGCCACAACTGTGGTGTGTATGGTCACAGATCCGCCGATTGCCCAGAACGTAAGAAATCGAACAACAAGAAAAACAACAACAACAACAAGATGAACGGAAAGCGCAACAACAACCGCAACAAGGGAAGCGGCTTCAAGGGCAAGTGCAACTACTGCGGCATCTTCGGACATTGCGAGGCGGAGTGCCGAAAGAAGAAGTTCAACGAGAAGAAGAAGACCGACGAACAGGTCAACACAGCAACACAAGGACACGACAAGAGCGGGCACGAGATGGTACTCTCGGCAAAAGACATGCCGCTCTGCATGTTGGTGTCCGACGACTACATCGAAGACTCCTTCTTCGATAACTTCGAGTACGTCGGGAGTGACGACGAAGTGCAGGACGATGAGATCGTCCCGGAGTGGCTCAGCGAGGAGCCAATCATCCACGAGGTGGATCCAAGACGCGAAGTAAGCTACGAATGCTGCTTCAACGCAAACGACCTGATCGGTCCATACGGCGACGGAGCCGAGATGGACAACGAGGCCAACGATAGCGACATCGAAGAGGCCATGAGCGAAGAGGCCGACGACGAGATCAACGAGGATGATAGAGGCCAAGACGAAACGAACGGCGGCACAGCGCCGCCTCCTCCAGCAGCGGGGAACAACAGATCGGGCATCTTCGACAAAGATGACAGCGACGAAACCGAGAATCATCCGGACGACAGCTTTAATCCAAACGAGCGCGTCGTCTACCCAGGGAACATCGACTTCCCACCGATTGAGGATCCCAATGGCTCCAACTACCTCCATCGTCATGATACCGTTCCATATGCAACAGAGACAGCATCGGTAATCCAGAAGCAACTCATCTTCGATGCAGTGATGGAAGCAGGAGTGAAGCTGTTCCCAGGAATCGAACGAGGAGTACTCAGACCGATATGGGTGAACATGATGGGATCCATCCTATCCGAGAACTTCAGATCCATCGAAGAGATTCTCGTCAACGCAGTCGTCATCAACCGCATATTGGAAGCAGCTGACACAGAGACGATCCCGGAGACGGATCTGCATTACATCCTTGGAGGATGCATGCGCGTACTCTTACGCGAACGACCACGCGTCAACCCCTACGATTCAGTCACAGGATCACATCGGAACAGCGCGGTTCCATCGGACTACGCGCAACTACCCGACGACATGGATGATGAGGACCACCAGAATCCATACAACGAAGATGGAGTTCACGAAGATGACGATGACGGCAGCTTCGACGACGAGATAGCTGCGGCAGCCATGGAACAGCTCCACGAGCTGAGCACCAGACACAAGGACAAGGTCAATAAGGACACCTGGCTCGCCGACAGCGGAGCTTCGTGTCACATCGTCAACTCAGACGCCGCTCTCTTCAACGTGCGGCACATCAAGTCCTTCGTCCAAGTGGGAGACAGCACAAAGCTGGACTCTCCCAAAATGGGATCCATTCGCTTGAAGGTCAAGCAACGAGACAACACTGGCCACATCATCCGGCTCGATGATGTGAAGTACACACCGAAAATGGCGGTGGACCTTTTCTCAACGAACAAGGCTCTGTACAACGGTTACCAGCTTGGTAACAACGGCATTCTGATGGACATCATCAATGGATCCGGAACGAAGATCGTGTTCGATCGAGTCTTCCCCACATCCAACGGATTCATCACGGGAGTACAGATGCATCCCATCATGCCAACAGACGACGACAAGGCTTGCACAGCCATCGTCAAGAATCCATCCAAAGAGATCAGCGCGGTGAACCTGCACCGAATGCTCGGCCACGCGCCACTCGAGACCATGAAGCGGACGGCCGCTCAGTACGGATGGAAGATCATTGGCGAGATGCCGGTATGTCGCGACTGCGCGGTCGCGAACGCAAGAGTGAAGAACATCCCAAAGGTGACGATTCCAAGAGCAACTCGCCGCGCCGAACGGCTCTTCATTGACATTAGTTACACTAAACACACAAGCTTTGGAGATAAACGCTACTGGACCCTGATCGTGGACGACTGCACATATCACTGCTGGAGTTTCTTTCTCAAGAACAAGAGTGACCAACCAGGGTACATCAAATGATTCGTTCAGATGATCAAGTCACAGACTGGTGATCAACAAATCATCTTCCGAGGAGACAACAGCGGAGAGAACAAATCCACGCAGGATACTCTCATCGATGCAGGACTCAACGTGAAATTCGAGTTCACGGCATCAAACACGCCGCAACAGAACGGTAGAGTAGAACGCAAGTTCGCGTACCTCTACACCAAGATCCGCTCCATGCTCAACGGAGCACAACTCGACGAAGAGTATAGACATGGCCTGTGGGCAGCAGCTGCAAGCACTGCCACCGCCATTGCCAACATCACCGTAGCGAAGAAAAAAAAGAGTCACCATATCGCCAATTCTTCGACAGCGATCCACCATATACAGATGCACTCCGCACTTTCGGAGAGGTGGGTGTTGTGAAGACTACCTACGGCGGGATCACCGCCAAACTCAAGAACAGAGGAGAAGAGATGGTGTTCATTGGATATGCACACCAACATGCATCAGGAGTCTACAACATGTACAGACCATCGACCAAATCACTGGTCTGCTCTCGCAACATCAAATGGCTCAACCAATCATACGGACAGTTCCGTGGCTGGGCACCAGCACCGAACCTATCCAGCGAAGTAGGAACAACGGACGCAGACGGCTTCACAACCATCGGACGGAAGGGAGCAATGCCAAGGACGGCAATGCGTCAAGCATCAGAAGCAAAGAGAGTATCTTTCGCTGACAGCAACAGATACTACATCCTATCAGACAGCGACGATGAGGATAATGAGGACGACGGAGTAGTGACTCAACTAGCCCACAACGAGGAGGAAGATCGGAGCGAATCCAATCATGAGGATGACGAAATCACACCATCCGGCGACGAAGCCGACGATGACACAGGCGTCACTCCTCCGAACACACCAGCGAGGTCTACACATGACACACCATCCAGACCTCCACCGAGCAAACCAAGCAAGCGTGATATAGCTAGAAAGGAGAGAATCCAACGTCATGAGTCACGAGGCAGGAAGGGAGAAACTAATCCTAAGCTGACTACAGGGAAGAGCATTCCTAGAGCTCTGCGTGAGCTCGCAGACTTCAATGAACGAGGTCGAAAGGAGAAAGGCTATGAGAGCGATCCATCATCCAACGAAGAGAGTAACGAACTCAGCGACGAGGTGATTGACGATTCCAACAACGAAACTATAGATGATGAAGAAATCATGGATGAAGAAGAGATCGAGATCACTCACCATAGTACAACAGGACTGTACGGGATGAATGCAATCATCACCAAGACACCAGCGATCGACATCGGACTGTCGATGCAGGACGAGAACAAGGAACCAGAGAAGCACATCGAACCAACGACATTCGATGGAGCCTTCAATCACCCAGATCCCATCCCTCGAAAGGGATATCGAGCAGCCATCAAAAAGGAGTTCGACTCCATGGACACACGCAAGGTGTATAGCAAGATCAAACGAGACGCCATCCCACGCGGCCGCAGATGCTGCAAGTGCAAATGGGTCTTCAAGCTGAAGCGTGACGGCACACATCGAGCACGGCTTGTTGCATGTGGCTATTCACAAGTTGCAGGAGTAGACTTCCAAGAACATTACTCACCCGTCATCCATGACGTGACCTATCGGGTCATGATGGTGATCATGCTAATCAAGAAGATGGACTGCGCACTCGTCGATGTCGTAACGGCATTCCTACATGGAGACCTTGACGAGGAGATCTACATGAACTGTCCCAACAGGATGGATCATCAACCAGACGAAGCCCTGACCCTACACAAGCCAATCTACGGACTTGTGCAGAGCGCCAGGCAATGGTTCAAGATGTTGGTATCGACCCTCAAGAATATCAACTTCGAACAGAGCGCAGCAGACCCGTGCCTGTTCTACAGGAAGACGAACGAAGGAAGCATGATCGTGGCCATCTACGTGGACGATTGCTTCTGCTACAGAGACTCCAAGGCACTGGAGACATTCCTGGAGGACATCCAAGGCAGCAAGTTCAAGGTGACAATCGAGCGCGGACTCGGAGACTACCTCAGCTGCAACATCGAACTGAACCATGACAAGACCATAGCAACATTGCATCAACCACATCTCATCCGACATCTCATCGAAGAGTTCGGAACCAAGGTTGAGAAGATGCAACGCTATGGGACACCGGGAACCCCAGGTCAAATCATCGTACGACCATCCGAAGACAACGGACTACAGAAGGTCGGACCGGAAGAACATGCCGAATACCGCCGAGGCGTCGGTATGCTACTCTTCCTCATCAAGCACTCGCGACCAGATATCGCGAACCCTGTGAGGGAACTCTCCAAGGTATTGATCGGGCCCACCAAGGCCGCAATGAAGGAGATGTATTGGATCATCAAGTATGTGATCGATACAAAGGACTATGGATTGAAGATCCATCCAGCGCGTCCAGACGACGACGGCTGGGACATGGAGCTCTTCTGCGATAGCGAATATGCAGGAGACAAGAACACGAGAATCAGCATAGGAGGGTTCATCCTATACCTGTGCAAGGTGCCAATCCTTTGGCGATCCAAGGCACAGAAGGCCGTCACACTCAGTTCATCCAAAGCAGAATACGTTGCCCTTTCCGAAGCGGCAAAGGAGATCTTCTTCGTCATGCAGCTACTCGAAAGTGTGGGCGTCCCAGTGAAGACACCGATCAAGGTCCGCGTGGACAACATCGGAGCGATCTTCATCGCCAAGAACCCATCGACATCCCAACGATCGCGGCACATCGACGTGCGCCATCACTACGTGAGGAACATGGTAATCAACAAATCCATCGAAATCATTTTCGTCAAATCCGAGCAGAACACAAGCGACGGATTCACCAAGAACATCAAGGCCGACTTACAACGTGAACACGAGAAGTCGTACCTTGACACATCGAGAACATTCGAATGACTGAATGCACACAGGAAGGGTGTCGAGATGTACATGTGAGTATATGTCAAGATGTACGTGTATATGTGCATCGTTCACCCGTTATTCTCTCATACGCAATTGGACGGTATAACTACATTCATGTCGATAGTATGCTGTGATTCGTCAGAATTACAGGGGAAATGGAACACACGAAAAGGGGCAAGATTTCTGGAGGAAATTTGCAATCGACGATTTCTGAGAGAATTGGAAGATCGTCCGTCCATCCATCAATGGTACCAAGAGAATCTCGAGGTACTTCCCAACTAAACCTCAGATGACGATATCATCTGACAGACCGTAACATCACCAATGGAACGTGACATCTGGAGAGCAGAAGGACGCCTACTGACGTCGACAGGATGTCATCGTGTCACCACGTCGACATCTGTCCCCAAGTCAGAGCAGGAGGCGAAGATCCGATGACCGAAGAGGATCAGCATCATGGATACAGAAGGTGAACTTCAAATGGTAAGTACTCATGGAGTAGGAACCAGTACTGAATGAACGGAGTGTCGAATGCGGAGTACGCATCGAACACGGAGTATCGTGTAGCACGAGCACACGATGTTGAGAGAGAGAGAGAGAATACAGAGAGGAGCGAGAGAGAATCTCGCGTACCGACTCATAGTCGGAGACCGAATCTACGAAACAGATTGAAGCACCGAGAGCATCGGGCAAGAGAACAGGCGTACACCGAGAGGATCGGAGTAGCCAACTAATGAAATAGCAAACGAACGACTATCAACCAACACCACCTTCCACGATCGTAGGTTACCGTGAGCGGAACTTGCCAACAACGGTCCCTTCCTCGACACTGAAGAAGAAACACTGCTCTTTGGCCTTTCATCAAATCCGGGAATGCATTGCCGCTGGAATCATCGTGTTCGCCCACATCGCGTCAACTGACAACATTGCTGACATACTAACCAAACCGCTTTCCAAGACACCATTCCACCACATCACGTCGAGAACGATATTCCAGAACTCAATTCACGAGTCTGGATACCACAGCGAAGCCATATCACAGGCTATAACACAGAACAGAACAACCAGAGCAGATGATGATCCTGATCTAACAGCCACGAAGACGCGAGAACCATCACCACCGAAGGAAGAACACACTATGAGCGTGAACATGGCGAGGTACCAACAGACCTCTATGAAATACAGCCCGACATCGAAAACCTTCCGGCTAACCAGAACCCAACAAGAACCGAACCCCCTCGAAACAGCACAAAGGAGAACACCCAGGCCCATCAGGCGCACCAAGAGTACACCAGCCTCGCCCAACCGCCAACAGACGCGAAATTCCAGTGTCGTATGCGACATGGCCGACACCCATGCCACGAATCAAAACCACGTGCCTACCGACAATTTCCTGATCCGGCGTGGTGACACACCACCATCAGCCCTCACCGACGAATTCAGCACACTCTCAAGCATCAATCCCTCCGCGGCATCATGTGGAAGCGACGTCCTCTACTACCCAAGAGACATGCTGGAGACAGCACCCATCATGCCATCCAACCAATCACACGTCGCCACATCGACCAAGTTCTGGAAACCGCCACCTGGAGCCATCATGCCAGCTATTGAAGAAGGTACCTGCGAAACTTCCTTCCACACGGGCCTGACATCTCGGATTTTCGTCACACCTGAGCACGAAACATACAGATGTGACATGCTGATTGCTGAACTCCAGGAGGACCTGGCACGGAATGCGACCGCACCCTCTTTTGCATTCCGCAACATGAACATGACTTCCCCTCAAAAACGGAGCCGACATAACCGAGACCCTGGACACAACCTCACCCCATCCCAGACGAGGACACCCAACATGACGTTCCCAAAGCACACCCCGTTCTACAATGGCCACCACTGCCCCGTCCCCGGATCCAGGGTGCTATATCCTGCAGGAAAGAAGGGAACCTTCCAAGGAAACGTCGTTGGGTACAGTGGCCGCAGAGTCCAGATCTACTGCACGAAAGGAACAAGAAGGCACCAACCGGCCTTGTTACCTACGCAGAGAAACAATCCATCTACCCTCTCACCCTCTCTGAATATATGGACAATGACCTTCAAGCCAACGAGGTCCTCAGCATCGCCATAGCCGATGGACAGTGCTTCTACTCCACTGAAGACAGTGCATGGGGCGAACCACCCGACGAGTTCCGCGCGACCATTCGGAAACCATCCATATGTCACTTCTTCAAAGTAAGGAAGAACCGGATCCCAATCATCCTCGCACGCGCAAGGAAGGCACGAGAGGTCCGAAAGCAAAGCGACACCCTCGTCACCAACCTCACGCGAGAGGAGAAAGCGCTCGCGGATGAACCCAATCCCCCCACCGACGAGGATGACATGGTCGACGGAATACCAGCCCTCGAAGACACCAGACCCAGTCTCGACGTGGGAGAGACACCAGAGAGCAGATTCTTGGATGAGATCCCTGATGGATACTTCGACAAGAAGATGACCGCAGAAGAAGCCAGCCATCACAAATCAGAGACGTATCACGATGGAGACCAACAACCGCAGGACCCAGAAGGTGTGATTGACGTGGAAGCAAAAATCGCAAGTGGAGCGGTAATCAGCCATCCCAGACCTCCCATCAGGCGATCCTCACGACCATCACCAATGTCCAAAATCCTGACAGCCACACGAGATGGACAAGGATACACAGACAAGATTCGACCAAAGCCCGTGATCCCAACCGACCATTCTGTGGACAGCGCGTCCGTCCCAGAGCCTGGCGACAGTGACGATTCTGGGTCCATCTACCGACCAGAAGACAAGTCGACCAAGCGAAACCAAACGCCGCGACGACACAGCCCTGGAGCCAGCAGCAAGCGAAGCAACCGCCCCAAGAGAAAGGGGATCTTCGATGAATCCGAGGACTCCACCGTTTCCTCGGGATACTTGGGAGTCAATGAGATCGACAAAACCAGGTCCGCCAAGAAGACCACTAGTGGGACCATCAACACCGAAAGGGGACCCACTATGACCGCGGAAGAAACCTACCGAGGCGGCAGAACCGGTGCCTCCCATAACCCAGGATGAACAACCAGAGGTCCCTACACTACCGGAGGAACCAACCGATGATGACGTGCCGGTAGCAACCGCGTACCCAGCACCTGTGAACCACAATGAGTGTGCGGACATCAACACTCGCAAACTCCGCGTCTTGAACCATCCATCGACCCCCGACACTCCGGAGACCAGCAACGCTAACAAGAGAGCCCGAACGGAGCCCCGACCAGCGATCGCATACCTGTCACCCCGACGTCTTCGATCTGGGTACATCATGTCCAGCAATCAAGGACCAACGATGATGCAACCATCCATTTTCCAGATGCCTCCTGACCCCACCGCTCAGATCAAGGCCGTTCTTCAAACCGACAGCAGGACACTTCCGGCCATCCAAGCTCTCGCCGATGTCCTTTTTCGCGGAGGGCTTGACCACATCAACCACATCCAACAGGTCAGCATCACCTCCTTGCTCAATGAGGCATTGGAACACATGTCCACCAACCGCCACCAAAGCCGCAGCTACAACGACGACAACGAACATTCCGAATGAAGCCCGCTTGCCGCCATCTTGGGCGGCGGAACGAACCACACTACGATTAGCTTTCTTGCTTTCAGTCAACTCACGTTTCGACGTGAGATGAAGGGGAGTAATAGAGCTACACTAGTACCCATCTTAGAGAGAGAGACTACAAATCATCCGACTCGTCAGCATTCCAGTGGATCGAACGAATACTTCACCGACCCCCACGTTTGGGGACAGATCCAGAACCTTGAAGCAGATCTTCGGAATTCGTGTCAGGGAACCAACAGGGTTCCGATAACCGAGCCACTGACACCCACCATCGCCAAAACACCGACACAGGGAAACAGTACCCCAGCAACGCGCATCATCGCCCATTGTCTCTCACAGAACTCAGACAACGGATCTCGACCCACGGTACTCAGGCTACACAACCAACACGCATTGTCAATCAGGACACCACAGGAGATCCCCCTCGAAGGGAAGAACCATAGCACTAATCTCATAATCCGCACGTTTCTTCACCATCTACCAGTATTCTAAATTGACTACTTGTGGAACAGAAGACTCACGTTCGGACCGCTTGCCAGTCAAGCCTCTGCCTACAGCTAAACAACAGCCAACAAGACAACAGCCATTACGTTTGGGCTCTATTATCTCCACATGGGTTCCATTGATCCAAAGCCTAGACAAAGCAGCAGCCTCGGTATGCCCACCGCCACCACGCAATCCTCAACATTTCGTTACAAGTAACCGCCTCACCCACGTGAAATGTGAGTGTGTCGATGATAGACACGACTGGACAGCATGTCGAAACACGACTGACGATTCCGAACCCCATTTGCTCTGCACCGTCCGCACGCTTAACGCTACTAGGCAAAGGCTAATGCGAAAAATATAACTTTGTAACTATAAGGCTCAGGAGTCTATAACTTCACGCACACCCAATACAGCATAGCAGGATGAATTCAGTGCTGAAATATTGTATCAGAACGAAGCTACAATCGTATCCTGAATGGGTCTTATGCTCACGCTGGGTCCACGCAGCAAACAGCTCGAGTCTGTTGTCCATTTGGTATTGGAGAATCACACACAGAGCCTCGAATGGGTGCACATGGCACTGGTGGCCATGGCGAACAGTGTCGCTCATGGTCTTCAAGTTCTTGATTCGGCAGTTCAAGCGCTCGTGTCGGTAACGAGCGCGGCTCTTGAACTTCGCATCATCTTTTCGTGAAAAATCCTGTTCTTGGGGCCTGCACACCAATCGCCAACCCACACACAAACAGCTCAAGCGAGTCCCGCGACCTGTGTGCTTCCACCAAAAAATGCATTTGGTGTACAAAAATTGCATTTGAAGTGCATTAAATGCAAATGCAGTGCATTAAATGCAAATGGAGTGCATTAAATGCACTTTCAGTTGTGCATCAGATTGATTCGTGACTCAAACAACTACAGTCACAACGGCGGTCATTGGACACCAATAGACGATCTCGTTAAATATTGTACTTAACGACACGACATTTACTGGTCATTTTCAGCGAATGCAACGACACAGATTGTGGAGGTAAGACTAATTCGATTAAACAGCCTCGATTCATCTCTCTGGTCAAATGAGTCAAACGACGCACGTTTCAATGGGTTTGCCAGGTGTTGCTGTTGATGACGTGGTTGCGAGCGTGCAGCACTCGGGAAGGGAGTTTTGGGAATAGCAGGAACAGGGTTTACCGCAGCTTCCAACTTAACCCTTTACCGTTAATGACAGTCCCAACTCATGTCCCACAGCAAACTTGTCCGAGCGGAGTAGTATGTCTCAGTGAGGGCCCAATCATGTCGTAGTTATGTCTTGGGAATTGTGGTTGTGCAGGGAAAGTGCCTGCATAGTCGAAGCGGATGTACGGTCGAAGTGCATGTGCAGTGCATGCGCACGAGCAGGGAAAATGCAGGCGCAGGAAAAGTGCAGTGCATGTGCATGCGCATGTTCAGTTGAAGTGCAGTGCATGTGCGTGCGCAGGGAAAACGCAGGCTCTGGAAAAGTGCAGTGCATGCGCATGCGCATGTTCAGTCGAAGTGCAGGTGCAGTGCAGTCCCTGTGCAGTGCAGTCCCTGTGCAGTGCAGTCCCTGTGCAGTGCAGTCCATGTGCAGTGCAGTCCATGTGCAATGCAGTCCATGTGCAATGCAGTCCATGTGCACGCGCGCATCCACTTTCCACGTGCAACGACGCAACGATCAGACGCGCGGGGCGACACATGGACAGAAAATTGCATGCCGGCGCAGGTCCGTCGCACACTGTTGGAGCACATCGATAATCGCGTTTGTTGATGCATCACGACCAACCAGTTTGCGAATGACATTTATGCTTGTGGTGGAAACAAACGCATGCTTCCAGACGAGAATCATTTTACCCTGTCCTCCAGACCTGTAATGCTTTGCTGAAACGAACACGAACGTCAGATGTTGCGCCATTGCTTTGACGCAAATAGCGCACACCACTACTATGCTATCATGGAGAAGTGCAATGCAATTGTTCCACCGTATTCGTTGCAAAGTACTATATGCAAGTACATCAACATTACTGGTGGTTACACTTTGATTGGGAATCGGCACTCGCTGACCACACAATCTTGCTTCACAGGGGAGGTGCACTAAGAACACCGCGAAACACAGCTCACAGGAATCTCCTCGTTGCCTCCGAAATCGAAACAAAGTCTCATAAAACAAATCGGTCATCAGATTGAAAACGCCAACAACCAGCAATCAACTGACAACCAGCAATCAACTGACAACCAGCAGTTGCAAGGAGACGACTCGCCCCTCTGAGGTCGCAACGAAGAGAAACAAACCAAAAAGGTACGCGCACATCACGAAGAAAGGGGGAGGGAAGCTTGGCTGATGGATGAGGAAGATCGGACAGCACACACGCACACGCGCACGAACACGCTCACCTACACAACGGAGCATGCAGTCATTTGCAAAACCGAGGTCAAGACGCACACGAACTGCGGACAGCGTCGCAGATGATGCAGCAGCACTGATGAAACGGCAGCACGCACCAACGCTGGAGATGCAAGATACCTGCGAGTGTGAGCACCATACCTACATTCCAGTCAATCTTCGCGGCTCGTTATGCAGCGGTGCTGCGGCCCCTGTCGGTGGCGCCCATCTCGTTCGGGATGCCTCGTATCATGTCAATGTCCAACGCGCGCCACTCCACATCCAGGCGCTCAAACTCCGCACCTCCTCCAAGCCGAATTAACCCATGCTCTGCTCTTTTCCATCACCATCATTCCTTCTCTTCCCTTCCCTTCGCACGCGCAACTGATGCCTCCTGTGTGCGCAATCTTGACGTGATCGAATCGTCACGATGTTGTGTCGATTGATGGATATCGTTGATCTCCATTGATTGTCGTCGTTGTCGTTGCTCGCCACCGCGTCTCGCGTCATTTCACACACCAACAATTATGCTCACACAAATGAACACATCGCTACGACACTCACAATCGTTGCCGTTCTTCGTGGGACGGAACTCGCTGCCAAACTCACACATGATGCTTGCATTGCCAATCCCAACCCATACGTGATCCGTACCAACCCATTCTCGTGGCACGTACGCATACATGCACGCAAACAAAATGCCCCCGCCATACAGAACCAACAGTCTCACGACAGCACCGAAGACAACAGCAAAGATGCTCTGCACCAACACAGCCTTCGCGGCTTTTATCGCTGTCGCCAACACGGCAACAACCCACGCTATCCTCCGCGGCAACAGGATTCCTGTGGATCCAACCGAGGAACTCCACATAATGATGATGAAGACCCGCATCCTCAAGGACACCAATGGCGACGTGAAAACCAACAAGAACAACAAGAACAACCAAGTGCCACCCTCTGAAAACCCAACTGATCCAGAAACGACCCCGCCAACCGCGTCGCCGACCTCCCAGCCCACGCTCCTACCATCTGCCAAACCATCAGCTGCCCCAATTGTCTTCGATTCCACCATCTCCGTTGTCTGCAAGCCGGATGGCGCTACCGATCTCACAATGGAAGAGAGAAGCACCAAGACCATCATCTGTAACTCTGCCAAGCCATCATGCCGCGAAGCCATCACCGCCGTCAAGGAATCCGAGCAGCTGCAGAACTTCTTCGGATGTGCAGGAGACCTCGGCGAAGGAGCTGCACGCAAGCTCTTCAGCAAGTACGCATCCAGCGATATCCTTGCTGGCCAATTGGCCATGGTCGCTACCACCAATCCAGTCCTGGTCACCGAACGACCAGATGAAATGAACGCAGCGTGCGCGGCCATCGCGGCGATGCAATCGCCTGCCGTCGCAGACCCATGCTGCCAAGGATCCTCGGGATGCACCTCAGTCACCGGTTCCGCCTCCAACTCTCCTCCATTCATGACCGTCGCTATCACTGCATGCACCGGTGACAGCGCCTGCAAGGACATGGGCCCCAACCCACTCATTCTCGATTCCTCCTGCACTGGCGCGAGTGCATGCGAGTTGATGAACGAAAATGAAATCAACCCGTCCATCACAGGAGTCACCTTCGTCGGTGAGATGGCATGCACCACTCCTCAATCTTGTGAGGGAGTGGGACGTCGTTCTCATGGTGATGTCACCATCCAGACCGGTGCATGCGTTGGGCCAGACGCATGCAAGGCAGCTGGACGCCGTGTCGTGCAGAAGGCCCTCTCCAACAACCGCAGCCACATCGACATCGGGGCGAATGCGTGCGTCGGCAGCAATGCCTGCAAAGATGCCCATTCCACTGTCAACTATGGTACTGCTGGCAAGCGTGCAGGCAGCCTGACCATTGGTGCTGGTGGTTGCGGCGCCGATGGGTCATGCGAGAAGATGGGCTTCAATGACAAGATGACAACCGACCTCGTCGTCCCTCCTGGTGGATGCAGCAGTGTCAAAGGCTGCAGGGGATGCATGACGAAGACAGAGTGCGGCTCCGACGAAGTCTACATCATCAGCGATGTTGATGGGGCCTGCCCAAAGGGAGGCAATGACAGCAACATGAATCCCACTGGTGACAAGATGGACGAGTATTGCATTGGCAAGGACACCTTGCCCACAGACTGTCCGACCTTTTCTCCCACCCCTTTCCCAACACCTGTCACGTCACCTCCCACATCAGCACCCACAGCTCCAACTGCTTCACCGACTTCGGCACCGACCAGTGCCCCGACAAGCGCCCCAACTTCAGCACCGACCAGTGCCCCAACTTCAGCACCAACAAGCGCTCCGACGTCAGCACCGACCAGTGCCCCGACAAGCGCCCCAACTTCAGCACCAACAAGCGCTCCGACGCCAGCACCGACGTCAGCACCGACCTCAGCACCGACCAGTGCCCCGACAAGCGCCCCAACTTCAGCACCAACAAGCGCTCCGACGTCAGCACCGACCTCAGCACCGACCAGTGCCCCGACAAGCGCCCCAACTTCAGCACCAACAAGCGCTCCGACGTCAGCACCGACCTCAGCACCGACCGGTGCCCCGACCAGCGCCCCAACTTCAGCACCAACAAGCGCTCCGACGTCAGCACCGACCTCGGCACCGACCAGTGCCCCGACAAGCGCCCCAACTTCAGCACCGACGAGCACTCCGACTTCGGCGCCAACGAGCTCTCCAACAAGCGCCCCGACTTCGGCTCCAACTTCAGCTCCAACATCGGCTCCTACCTCGGCACCGACGAGCGCACCAAGCGCGCCAACATCCGCGCCAACCAGCGCCCCAACTGCCCTGACATTCCTGTCCGCTCTCGGAACACCAGGCACATCCGCAGGAAAGACCCTTCTCTCCACTATCCAAAACAAAGCTGATCTCCTCGGGATCTTCGAAAACCAGGCAAGCATTGCTGACGGCGTCGCTCTCTTCAATGTCATCAGTGGAAAGACCGGTGTCCTCGAGGTCTTCAGCGCTGCCGCTGCCGCCGCCGCCACCGGTGAGATGTTCACTGGAACCGCTCCTGAAGCTATTGATTGGTGTGGTATGGCAGGACGCACATGCTGCGATGGAACCGAGGCCTGCTCCTGGACCGGGATCGCGTCTATCGCATCCAACAGTTGCATTGGGATCAAGGCTTGCAAAAGCATCGAGACTCAGTCCATGATCTTCGAGGGATCCTGCCTCTCTGGCACTTCTCCCGATAAAGACGCATGCTCCTTCTTCAACTTCAACTCTGGAAGTGACAAGGCCTCCATCATTGGACCAGGATCGTGCACTGGAAACCAGGCATGCTTCTCTCTCGCGCAACAGTCAGATGGCGACGCCATTATTGGCGCAGGATCATGCGCTGCACCAAGTGCCTGCCGTGAAATGGGTGCTGGACCAGCAAATTACGCGAGCGTAGGACCGACGAATGGCAGCGGCGGTATTGAAAACAAGCGCGTGTCCACCACTATTGTGGGAGCCGGGTCCTGTGTCAACGACAGCTCGTGCACGTTCATGAACACTTTCTCCTACGACGTTGACGGACAGTTGAATCAGTTCGAGGGAGACACAACTATCGGTGATGGTACTTGCGTGCCGGCGGAATCCTGCAAATACTTGGGCTACGACTACGACTTTAACGCGGACATCACCCTCTCCGACGGCGTGTGCAACGATACCCCCATCGCGGATGACATGAAATGCAACCGATGCCAATCCGGCATATTGTCGACATCCACCTGTGCGCCTGTAACTGCCGTCTTGACCATTGCCTCCGGCAGCTCTTGCCCAGCCACCTGCACCTAAATGGCCTGTGGGAGCAGGAGCACGAACACATCCCTCCTCCGGTTCCACACCAAATCCAGGTCTTGAAGGGTGTGGGCCAGCTGCCTTATGGATAACAACAAAATCACCCTCTTCATTGGGTCTCCAACGCACCGGAAGTGTCCAATGGATCTTGCCGTCCACCCGCATACAGTATCCGCGGGCTTGGGCGAGAGCGTTGTTGGGACAAGAAAGCAATATGGCGCTCAATTTGACCAATGCCTGACAGCCCCAACACGCGGCGCACCGGAAAACAGTTCATGTCACGCATCCTCGTATACTCGTAAAACTAACATACGGACATATAATACTTGTCAAAGTGCAGCATGAGCCGAACACCATAAGACTAGATTCTTGCTCCGTTCAAATACGACCTGCAGAGAATGTAAAATAGGTCGCGATAACACTAGTTGTGGAGATTTGTTCGTGATGAGTCATGATAAAGTAGACTAAAATAGAGCACACAGTTGGGATTCAATAAGGGACATGATAGAACAGAATATAATCATAGGGTACTTACTCCAAATAAAGACTGATCAGATCCGACAATGAAGTATGTAGATTGTTTTGTATTTTGTTGTGCTCAAGTAATTTGATTGCAATGTTATCGAAGAAAGCTGGCCCAATTCTGAATCTGATGAAGTCAGAATTGTGAGCATGAAGAGTGCAATGCAAGATGATGATGATGACGAAATGAGATTGCACAAGTTGCACACAGCAATACTGCTGTAAAATGATGCCTTGCACTGTTGTATTCACATGTGGGAGGAAATGCATGTTTGCAAGCACAGAGGTGAAGACAAGATTGCTGATACGATGGTGTGCAATGATCAAGGTTGTGAATTAGTATTTATGAGGAGCTGCATTGGTTGTTGCAGGTGTTTCGTCTCCTCCTGATCCGCCGCGGTGATCGCGGTGATGTGCGGCCTTGCGGCGTCTTTCTACTAGGATCCACGGATTGTGTTCCTTGCCCTGGACTGTTCCTGCAGTTCCTTCACCTTCGGCGAACCTCGTCGAAGGCTGGGTTTGGAACGAGACGTGTTTCGGGCTAGGAAGCGTTTGGATGGTTGCACTTTGCCGTGACTGGCCGGAGGCTGGATTGGCAAAGATCAGATGGCACGTTCAGGTCCACGATGACCAGTACTGCCATAATTCTGAAGCTGTACAATTGAGGACTTGTTATTCAGATATATTGGATGAACCAATATATCTGAATTGCAAGGTGTCAACAAGATGGTGTGGAATTGAGGAATCAATATGACCCGTGTGAGTCAATAGCGGTGCGGTCCCTCCAGGATTCTTTGATTATGGACCTTCAATTCAGATGAAACTTGGCGCACATACACTCTAACATATGTTGGCAAGTTCCGCTCACGGTAACCTACGATCGTGGAAGATAGTGTTGGTTGATAGTCGTTCGTTTGCTATTTCATTACGTTGGCACTCCGATCCTCTCGGTGTACACCAGTTGTCTTGCCCGATACTCTTGGCGCTTCAATCTGTTTCGTAGATTCGATCGCCCAACTATGAGTCGGTACGCGAGATCCTCTCTCTCTCAACATCGTGTACTTGCGCTACACGATGCTCCGTGTTTGATGCGTATTCCGCATTCCACACTCCGTTCATTCAGTACTGGCTCCTACTCCATGAGTACTTACCATTTGAAGTTCACCTTCTGTATCCATGATGCTGATCCTCTTCGGTCATCGGATCTTTGCCTCCTGCTCTGACTTGGGGACAGATGTCGACGTGGTGACACGATGACATCCTGTCGACGTCAGTAGGCGTCCTTCTGCTCTCCAGATGTCACGTTCCATTGGTGATGCAGCAGCCTGTCAGATGATATCGTCATCTGAGGTTTGGTTGGGAAGTACCTTGAGATTCTCTTGGTACCATTGATGCATGGACGGACGATCTTCCAATTCTCCCAGAAATCGTTATTTGCAAATTTCCTCCAGAAATCTTGCCCCTTTTCGTGTGTTCCATTTTCCCTGTAATTCTGACGAATCACAGTATACTATCGACACGAGTATAGTTATACCGTCCAAGTGCGTATGAGAGAATAACGGGTGAACGATGCACATATACACGTACATCTTGACATATACTCACATGTACATCTCGACACCCTTCCTGTGTGCATTCGGTCATTCGAATGTTCTCGATGTGTCAAGGTACGACTTCTCGTGTTCACGTTGTAAGTCGGCCTTGATGTTCTTGGTGAATCCGTCGCTTGTGTTCTGCTCGGATTTGACGAAAATGATTTCGATGGTCTTGTTGATTACCATGTTCCTCACGTAGTGATGGCGCACGTCGATATGCCGCAATCATTGGGATGTTGATGGGTTCTTGGCAATGAAGATCGCTCCGATGTTGTCCACGCGGACCTTGATCGGTGTCTTCACTGGGATGCCCACACTTTCGAGTAGCTGCACAACGAAGAAGATCTCCTTTGCCGCTTCGGAAAGGGCAACGTATTCTGCTTCGGATGAGCTGAGTGTGACGGCCTTCTGTGCCTTGGATCGCCAAAGGATTGGTACCTTGCATAGGTATAGGATGAATCCCTCTACGCTGATTCTTGTGTTCTTGTCTCCTGCATATTCGCTATCGCAGAAGAGTTCCATGTTCCAGCCGTCGTCATCTGGACGCGCTGGATGGATCTTCAATCCATAGTCCTTTGTATCGATCACATACTTGATGATCCAATACATCTCCTTCATTGCGGCCTTGGTGGGCCCGATCAATACCTTGGAGAGTTCCCGCACAGGGTTTGCGATATCTGGTCGCGAGTGCTTGATGAGGAAGAGTAGCATACCGACGCCTTGGCGGTATTCGGCATGTTCTTCCGGTCCGACCTTCTGCAGTCCGTTATCTTCGGATGGTCGTACGATGATTTGACCTGGGGTTCCCGGTGTCCCATAGCGTTGCATCTTCTCAACCTTGGTTCCGAACTCTTCGATGAGGTGTTGGATGAGATGTGGTTGACGCAATGTCGCTCTAGTCTTGTCATGGTTCAGTTCGATGTTGCAGCTGAGGTAGTCTCCAAGTCCGCGCTCGATTGTTACCTTGAACTTGCTGCCTTGGATGTCCTTCAGGAAGGTCTCCAGTGCCTTGGAGTCTCTGCAGCAGAAGCAATCGCCCACATAGATGGCCACGATCATGCTTCCTTCGTTCGTCTTCCTGTAGAACAGGCACGGGTCTGCTGCACTCTGTTCGAAGTTGATGTTCTTGAGGGTCGACACCAACATCTTGAACCATTGCCTGGCGCTCTGCACAAGTCCGTAGATTGGCTTGTGTAGGGTCAGGGCTTCGTCTGGTTGATGATCCATCCTGTTGGGACAGTTCATGTAGATCTCCTCGTCGAGGTCTCCATGTAGGAATGCCGTTACGACATCGACGAGTGCGCAGTCCATCTTCTTGATCAGCATGATCACCATCATGACCTGATAGGTCACGTCATGGATGACGGGTGAATAATGCTCTTGGAAGTCTACTCCTGCGACTTGTGAATAGCCACATGCAACGAGCCGCGCTCGATGTGTGCCGTCACGCTTCAGCTTGAAGACCCATTTGCACTTGCAGCATCTGCGGCGGCGTGGGATGGCGTCTCGTTTGATCTTACTGTACACCTTGCGTGTATCCATGGAGTCGAACTCCTTCTTGATGGCTGCTCGATATCCCTTTCGAGGGATGGGATCTGGGTGATTGAAGGCTCCATCGAATGTTGTAGGTTCGATGTGCTTCTCTGGTTCCTTGTTCTCGTCCTGCATCGACAATCCGATGTCGATCGCTGGTCTCTCGGTGATGATTGCATTCATCTCGTACAGTCCTGTTGTACTATGGTGAGTGATCTCGATCTCTTCTTCATCCATGATTTCTTCGTCATCTGTAGTTTCGTTGTTGGATTCGTCAGTTATATCATCGCTCAGTTCATCACTGTCTTCGTTCGATGATGACTTACTCTCGTAGCCTTCTTCCTTTCGACCTCGTTCGTTGAAGTCTGCGAGCTCACGCAGAGCTCTGGGAATGCTCTTCCCTGTAGTTGACTTGGGATTGGTGTCTCCCTTCCTGCCTCGTGCTTTGTGATGTCGGATTCTCTCCTTTCTAGCTATGTCATGCTTGCTTGGTTTGCTTGGTGGAGGTCTGGATGGTGTGTCATGTGTAGACCTCGCTGGTGTGTTTGGAGGAGTGACGCCTGTGTCATCGTCGGCTTCGTCGCCGGATGGTATGATCTCGTCATCCTCATGATTGGATTCGCTCCGATCTTCCTTGTCGTTATGGATTAGTTGGGTTACTGCTCCATCGTTCCCATCATCCTCATCGTCGCTATCCGATAGGATGTAGTAGCTGTTGCTGTCAGCGAAAGATGCTCTCTTTACTTCTGATGTTCGATGCACTGCTGTCTTTGGTGTCGCTCCCTTCCGTCCGATGGTTGTGAAGCCTTCTGCATCTGTTGTTCCTGCTTCGCTGGATAGGTTCGGTGCTGGTGCCCAGCCACGGAACTGTCCGTATGATTGGTTGAGCCACTTGATGTCGCGAGAGCAGACCAGTGATTTGGTCGATGGTCTGTACATATGTCAGGAATCGGGGGTATGACTTTGCAAAGATACCTTATTCTACCGCAGATCCCATGAGGACTGACTGGAACCGAAATGGTATTAAGTGCAAAGATACCCATGATTGCCGCAACCCCCAATAGCATCTACCAGACAAACCGCAATCTAGCAATCGACCAGTTGCACTCGGACAGCCCAATGGCCTTACCTGTCTTATACGACATCCAAGCACCCTCATCCAGTGGCCTACTCGGCCATGTCCCAATAACGGTCGGGAACGGAGAGATCTATGAGGATGGCAACACACCAGCCCTGAGTGAATCGAATGAGCGCGACAACCAATATATCTGAACAAGTCGACGCGTCCCTGAGAACCTAATGTGAGAAAGCGAAACAGAGGCGATCCCTATTCACCCAAGACCACGATCCAAATGACAATAAGTTCCAAGCATCCAAAGGCAACCATCGAGATGACCGGAGGGAGGAACTGAAATGAAGTGGGACCAGTGAGATGACAGGAGACCGAAGGAGAGGTACCTACAGGTCTACGAGTATGAACTTGACGAATGTAGGTGCTCTCCAATCCTCAGCCAAGCAAACAATGAACCACGATGAACGCAAGATGGAGATGCAGACGAAAGGAGCCAAGCTAAAGGGTGTAACCTTGGGTGGCTGCTGCAGATCATGCTTGTTGTGAAAGTGGAATCGAAAGGAGATGAGCATGTTGTGCTCACAGTTCTAAAACGGTACAGACTGATAACAGATTAGTCTACTACTATAACCCCGGATTTTCAACACGTTTCGAAACGTTACGATTGAAATCCAACGTTTCCATCACCCACCAACACAGCAACAAACATCACCACCACCACACCACCATGAGCTCCTATCTCCGCAAGAACGACCGCGTCGTCATCTTCGACGGCAAGCGATCCAGCTGGACAGGTTGGAGCATCAAGTTCCTAGCTCGAGCCGCGAGCAGGGGCCTTGAGGACTTGTATCTCATGGGTCTAGACGAGGTGGAGGTGAAGCCAGCTCCCTTCGGCCCCAGCGCCCTCATCTCCGATGTGAAGATCGAAGAGGGTGAGTCTATCGCGAAGAAGATAGCCTCGATGACTGCTGAGCAGAAGGAGGTATACAAGAATGGGCTGGCTAAGTGCGCGTTTGAAGAACTGTGTCGAGATGTACATGTGAGTATATGTCAAGATGTACGTGTATATGTGCATCGTTCACCCGTTATTCTCTCATACGCACTTGGACGGTATAACTATACTCGTGTCGATAGTATACTGTGATTCGTCAGAATTACAGGAGAAATGGAACACACGAAAAGGGGCAAGATTTCTGGAAGAAATTTGCAAATAACGATTTCTGGGAGAATCAGAAGATCGTCCGTCCATGCATCAATGGTACCAAGAGAATCTCGAGGTACTTCCCAACTAAACCTCAGATGACGATATCATCTGACAGACTGCTGCATCACCAATGGAACGTGACATCTGGAGAGCAGAAGGACGCCTACTGACGTCGACAAGATGTCAACATGTCACCACGTCGACAGCTGTCTCCAAGTCAGAGCAGGAGGCAAAGATCCGATGATCCATGAAGATCATGGATACTGAAGGTGAACTTCAAATGGTAAGTACTCATGGAGTAGAAGCCAGTACTGAATGAACAGAGTGTCGAATGCGGAGCACGCATCGAACACGGAGTGTCACGTAGCATGAGCACACGATGTTGAGAAAGAGAGAGAGAGAGAATACAGAGAGGAGCGAGAGAGGATCTCGCGTACCGACTCATAGTCGGAGACCGAATCTACGAAACAGATTGAAGCACCGAGAGCATCGGGCAAGACAACTGGTGTACACCAAGAGGATCGGAGTAGCCAAGTAATGAAATAGCAAACGAACGACTATCAACCAACATCATCTTCCACGATCGTAGGTTACCGTGAGCGGAACTTGCCAACACGTTTATAAACGATAGATCAGGGCGAGCCCGCGGATCGGATCGTGCGAGGAAGAGGAACATCATTCAAGAGCAGCAGGCTGAATGAGCGAGGAAGAGGAATTGAAAGACATCCCTCTGTCCAATCCGGCTATCAAGAGAGAAGAAGGTGCGAGTGAGACTCCACCACGACAAGAGAAGGAAGCAGCCGCGGCTACTATCCTATCAGGCGCAGACGCAAGCGCGATCGACGAGACCAAAGAAGAACGGTCTGCAAGACTACATCGTAAGGAGAAGAGGATTCTCAAGGCGATCAAGCAAGAGGAGACTGGTGTGACGAAGAGCATTCGCACAGCCAAACAGGGTGGAAAAAGTGAGATACCACCAGGAGGAGAATTTGTGAGCAAACCAATCCTCGCGAAACAACAGGCGAAAATCGAAGAATCGGCAACACAGATGTTGGAAATCCGGGGTTATAGTAGTAGACTAATCTGTTATCAGCCTGTACCGTTTTAGAACTGTGAGCACAACATGCTCATCTCCTTTCGATTCCACTTTCACAACAAGCATGATCTGCAGCAGCCACCCAAGGTTACACCCTTTAGCTTGGCTCCTTTCGTCTGCATCTCCATCTTGCGTTCATCGTGGTTCATTGTTTGCTTGGCTGAGGATTGGAGAGCACCTACATTCGTCAAGTTCATACTCGTAGACCTGTAGGTACCTCTCCTTCGGTCTCCTGTCATCTCACTGGTCCCACTTCATTTCAGTTCCTCCCTCCGGTCATCTCGATGGTTGCCTTTGGATGCTTGGAACTTATTGTCATTTGGATCGTGGTCTTGGGTGAATAGGGATCGCCTCTGTTTCGCTTTCTCACATTAGGTTCTCAGGGACGCGTCGACTTGTTCAGATATATTGGTTGTCGCGCTCATTCGATTCACTCAGGGCTGGTGTGTTGCCATCCTCATAGATCTCTCCGTTCCCGACCGTTATTGGGACATGGCCGAGTAGGCCACTGGATGAGGGTGCTTGGATGTCGTATAAGACAGGTAAGGCCATTGGGCTGTCCGAGTGCAACTGGTCGATTGCTAGATTGCGGTTTGTCTGGTAGATGCTATTGGGGGTTGCGGCAATCATGGGTATCTTTGCACTTAATACCATTCCGGTTCCAGTCAGTCCTCATGGGAGCTGCGGTAGAATAGGGTATCTTTGCAAAGTCGTACCCCCGATTCCTGACACCCTTCCATTGTCGCACTACCATACTCACCCACACACAAATCCTCTCTCGTCACACTCCCTTGCCTCGTTCTTCCACTCATCCCATCTGTCTCATTAATCCATGGTTGATCTCAATTGAATGATGCTCCCTTTGTGTCTATCGTAGATCTCCTTCTTTGTATTCTTGGTGAAGCCATCTGCGATGTTGTCCTCTGAGCGCACAAACTGAATTCGTGCCTCTCCGTTGTCTATCAGCTCCCGAGTGAAATGATGTCGTATATCGATGTGTCTCGTTCGCGCTGATGTCGACGGATTGGAGGCAATGAAGATAGCTCCCACATTGTCCACGTACACATCCACTGGTTTGGTCATCGTCAAGCCGATGTCCTCCATTAGCTGCGTGAGGAAGCGAATCTCTTTTCCTGCTTCTGATAGGGCGACGTATTCCGCCTCTGTTGAGCTGAGAGTTACACTTCGTTGTGCCTTTGATCTCCATATGATGGGCACCCCTTGCAGTAGGACAAGATGTCCCCCGACACTGATTCGGTTATCCTTGTCTCCCGCAAACTCACTGTCTGCGTAGATCTCGATCTTCCATGTGTCGTTCTCTAATGGGGCTGGTTGCATTCGTAGTCCGTAGTCCTTCGTGTCCGATACGAACTTCATTACTCGCAGCATCTCCTTGTATGCTGCAGCTGATGGTCCGTCCAGCACCTTGGTAAGTTCCCGCACCGCATTCGCGATGTCTGGTCGCGAATGCTTCACCAAATATAGCAGCATGCCTACTCCGCTTCTGTATCTGCTGTGTCGGTCACTATCCACTTTGGGTAGGTTGCTGTTTCTCTGGATACCCTGTCCTGGTGTTCCTGGAGTTCCGTATTGTTGTAGAGTCAGCACGTCATCCTTGAATGTATCGATGATGTTCTTGATGATGTGTGGCTGGTTCACCCAGCAGTTCGACTGGTCGTTGTTGAAGACGATCTTGCAGCTGAGGTAGTCTTCGAGGTCGTTTTCCACCTTGATTCCGAATTGCTCAGCTTTGATGTCGATGGTCAGTTGCTTCAACTCCTCCTTTTCTCCGATGCATAGGCAGTCGTCGACGTAGGTGCCTATTAGCAGTAGTCTCCCTTCCTGATTCCGAATCAGAAGGCATGGATCCACTTTGCTCTGTCGAAATCCCAGCTTGAGTAGAATGTTGACCAGCTTTTTGTTCCATTGTCTGGCGCTCTGCACTAGTCCGTAGATGGTCTTCTTGAGCAGCAAGCATTCGTCGGCCTCATGCCTCATCCCCTTTGGGCATTGCATGTAGATCTCTTTGTCAAGTTCTCCATGCAAGAATGCTGTCTCGAAGTCGATGATCATACTATCCATGTGCAGCAGCATCTTCATAGTGAGCATGATGCGGTAGGTTGCATCATGAATCACTGGTGCGTGGTGTGCTGAGAAGTCCACTCCTGCGATCTGTGAGTAGCCGCAGGCGACGAGTCTGGCCCGGAAGACTCCGTTCCTCTTCTCCTTGAATACCCACTTGGTCTTCACGCATCGCCGATCCCTCGGCATTCGGTTCCTCTTGATCTTCTCCCATACTCCTCTTCTGGTCATATCGTTGAACTCTTTATTGATGGCCTCTCTCCATGTCGAGATGTACATGTGAGTATATGTCAAGATGTACGTGTATATGTGCATCGTTCACCCGTTATTCTCTCATACGCACTTGGACGGTATAACTATACTCGTGTCGATAGTATGCTGTGATTCGTCAGAATTACAGAGGAAACGGAACACACAAAAAGGGGCAAGATTTCTGGAGGAAATTTGCAAATAACGATTTCTGGAAGAATCAGAAGATCGTCCGTCCATGCATCAATGGTACCAAGAGAATCTCGAGGTACTTCCCAACTAAACCTCAGATGACGATATCATCTGACAGACTACTGCATCACCAATGGAACGTGACATCTGTGTCGAGATGTACATGTGAGTATATGTCAAGATGTACGTGTATATGTGCATCGTTCACCCGTTATTCTCTCATACGCACTTGGACGGTATAACTATACTCGTGTCGATAGTATGCTGTGATTCGTCAGAATTACAGAGGAAACGGAACACACAAAAAGGGGCAAGATTTCTGGAAGAAATTTGCAAATAACGATTTCTGGAAGAATCAGAAGATCGTCCGTCCATGCATCAATGGTACCAAGAGAATCTCGAGGTACTTCCCAACTAAACCTCAGATGACGATATCATCTGACAGACTACTGCATCACCAATGGAACGTGACATCTGGAGAGCAGAAGGACGCCTACTGACGTTGACAGGATGTCATCGTGTCACCACGTCGGCAGCTGTCTCCAAGTCAGAGCAGGAGGCGAAGATACGATGACCCATGAAGATCATGGATACTGAAGGTGAACTTCAAATGGTAAGTACTCATGGAGTAGAAGCCAGTACTGAATGAACAGAGTGTCGAATGCGGAGTACGCATCAAACACGGAGGATCGTGTAGCACGAGCACATGATGGTGAGAGAGAGAGAGAGAGAATACAGAGAGGAGCGAGAGAGGATCTCGCGTACCGACTCATAGTCGGAGACCGAATCTACGAAACAGATTGAACCGCCGAGAGCATCGGGCAAGAGAACAAACGGACACCGAGAGTATCCGAGTGCCAACGTAATGAAATAGCAAACAGACGACTATCAACCAACACCATCTTCCACGATCGTAGGTTACCGTGAGCGGAACTTGCCAACACGTTTATAAACGATAGATCAGGGCGAGCCCGCGAATCGTATCGTGCGAGGAAGACGAACATCATTCAAGAGCAGCAGGCTGAATGAGCGAGGAAGAGGAATTGAAAGACATCCCTCTGTCCAATCCGACTATCAAGAGAGAAGAAGGTGCGAGTGATACTCCACCACGAGAAGAGAAGGAAGCAGCCGCGGCTACTGTCCTATTAGGCGCAGACGCAAGCGCGATCGACGAGACCGAAGAAGAACGGTCTGCAAGACTACATCGTAAGGAGAAGAGGATTCTCAAGGCGATCAAGCAAGAGGAGACTGGTGTGACGAAGAGCATTCGCACAGCCAAACAGGGTGGGAAAAGTGAGACACCACCAGGAGGAGAATTTGTGACGAAAACAATCTCCGCGCAACAACAGGCGAAAATCGAAGAATCGACAACACAGAAACAAACGGAAACCAAGGGCGCGAGCGCACCAACGACGAAACAACGAACCAACATGGCGACATTAGCCAACATGAACAAGCGACGCATCAAGGCGCCGATGTTCAGCGGTGAACAGGAAGACTACAGCGCATGGGAGTCCCAAGCGAAGGCATACGCTCGTGCACAGAAGACGAGAGACGTGATGTTGGGCAAGACCAAGGTGCCAACAGTGAGCGAGATCGCGGCAGCCACCGATGAAGACAAGGAAGCGATGGAGGAGATCTACGAGCTGGGATGCGACTGCTTCAGCGATCTGATCCTCATGATGGACGCAGAGAAAGGAAAAGGCAAGCAGGCCATCCAGTACATCAACCAATGCATCTCCGACGACTACCCTGAAGGAGACGCACACGCAGCGTGGAACGTTCTCGCGGAGAAGTTCCGACCATCCGATGCGGTGACGAAGATCAAACTCAAGCGCCAATTCAACAACGAAAAGATGAAGAGAGACACGGACCCTGACATCTACATCACGCAACTTGAGAGTCTACGATCGCGTCTCCACGATGTCAAGTACGAGATCACGGACGAGGAAATGATCATGCAGATTCTCAGCACGGTGAGCATGGAATACAAAACCCACGTCGTGAACCTTCAACATCAACTCACGTTCAATCCGGAACTGATTACCATCAACACGATCAGAGGAGTACTCCGTACTGCATACGCCACACACAGAGGAGGCAAAGCATACGTCGACGACTTCCAAGACAGCAACACGAAGAGCAACGACACCGGCTTCACAAGCACCGGTAACTTCAAGGGTACTTGTCACAACTGTGGCGTGTATGGCCATAGATCCGCCAATTGCCCAGAACGCAAGAAACCGAACAACAAGAAAAACAACAACAACAACAACAAGATGAACGGAAAGCGCAACAAGGGAAGCGGCTTCAAGGGCAAGTGCAACTACTGCGGTATCTCTGGACATCGCGAGGCGGAGTGCCGAAAGAAGAAGTTCAACGAGAAGAAGAAGGCCGACGAACAGGCCAACACAGCAACGCAAGGACACGACAAGAGCGGGCACGAGATGGTACTCTCTGCGAAGGACATGCCGCTCTGCATGTTGGTGTCCGACGACTACATCGAAGACTCCTTCTTCGATAACTTCGAATACGTCAGGAGTGACGACGAAGTACAGGATGATGAGATCATCCCGGAGTGGCTCAGCGAGGAGCCAATCATCCACGAGGTGGATCCAAGACGCGAAGTGAGCTACGAATGCTGCTTCAACGCGCACGACCTGATCGGTTCATACGGCGACGAAGCTGAGATGGACGACGAGGCCAACGATAGCGACATCGAAGAGGCCATGAGCGATGACGACGACGACGCCGACGAGGGCGGCGCAGACGAAGACAATGAGGCGGACCGCGGCGCGGCGCCTCCTCCTCCAGCGGCGGGGAACAACAGATCGGGCATCTTCGATGAGGATGACAGCGACGAATCCGAGGACGGCAATCATCCAGACGACAGCTTCAATCCAAACGAGCGTGTCGTGTACCCAGGGAATATTGACTTCCCACCAATCGATGATCCCAACAGGTCCAACTATCTCCATCGTCATGACACCGTCCCATATGCAACAGAGACAGCATTAGTGATCCAGAAGCAACTCATATTCGATGCAGTGATGGAAGCAGGAGTGAGCCTGTTCCCAGGAGTCGCACAAGGAGTGCTGAGACCAATATGGGTGAACATGATGGGATCCATCCTATCCGAGAACTTCAGATCGATTGAAGAGATTCTCGCCAATTCAGTTGTGATCAATCGCATACTGGAAGCAGCCGAGACAGAGACAATCCCAGAGACGGATCTTCATTACATCCTTGGAGGATGTATGCGCGTACTCTTACGCGAACGACCACGGGTCCATCCATACGATCCAGCCACAGGATCTCATCGGAACAGTACGATTCCATCGGACTACGCGCAATTACCCGATGACATGGATGACGGAGATCATCATCCTCCATACAACGAAGATGGAGTCCACGAAGACGATGATGACGGCAGCTTCAACGACGAGATAGCTGCGGCAGCTGTGGAGCAACTCCACGAGCTGAGCACCAAGTACAAGGACAAGGTCAACAAGGACACCTGGCTCGCTGACAGCGGAGCTTCGTGTCACATCGTCAATTCAGACGCCGCTCTCTTCAACGTACGGCATATCAAGTCCTTCGTCCAAGTGGGAGACAGCACGAAGCTGGACTCTCCCAAGATGGGATCCATTCGCTTGAAGATCAAGCAGCGAGACAACACTGGCCACGTCATCCGGCTCGATGATGTGAAGTACACACCGAAAATGGCGGTGAACCTTTTCTCCACGAACAAGGCTCTGTACAACGGTTACCAGCTTGGTAACAACGGCATTCTGATGGACATCATCAACGGATCCGGAACGAAGATCGTGTTCGATCGAGTCTTCCCCACATCCAACGGATTCATCACGGGAGTGCAGATGCATTCCATCATGCCAACAGTCGACGACAAGGCTTGCACAGCCATCATCAAGAATCCATCCAAGGAGATCAGCGCAGTGAACTTGCATCGAATGCTCGGCCACGCGCCACTCGAGACCATGAAGCGGACGGCCGCTCAGTATGGATGGAAGATTATCGGCGAGATGCCAGTGTGTCGCGACTGCGCGGTCGCGAACGCAAGAGTGAAGAATATTCCGAAGGCAACCATTCCAAGAGCCACTCGCCGCGGCGAACGGTTCTTCATTGACATTAGTTATACTAAACACATAAGCTTCGGAGATAAACGCTACTGGACCCTGATCGTGGACGACTGCACGGATCACTGCTGGAGTTTCTTTCTCAAGAACAAGAGTGATCAACCAGGATACATCAAACGATTCATCCAGACGATCAAGTCACAGACTGGTGACCAACAGATCATCTTCCGAGGTGACAACAGCGGAGAGAACAAATCCACGGAGGATATTCTCATCGATGCAGGACTCAACGTGAAATTTGAATACACGGCATCGAACACGCCGCAACAGAACGGAAGAGTGGAACGCAAGTTCGCGTACCTCTACACCAAGATTCGCTCCATGCTCAACGGAGCACAGCTCGACGAAGAGTATAGGCATGGCCTGTGGGCAGCAGCTGCTAGCACTGCCACCGCCATCGCCAACATCACCGTAGCGAAGAACCAGAAGGAGTCACCACATCGACAATTCTTCGGCAACGATCCACCATATGCAGATGCACTCCGCACGTTTGGAGAGGTGGGTGTTGTGAAGACTACCTACGGCGGGATCACCGCCAAACTCAAGAACAGAGGAGAAGAGATGGTGTTCATTGGATATGCACACCAACATGCATCAGGGGTCTACAACATGTACAGACCATCGACCAAGTCACTCATCTGTTCACGGGACATCAAATGGCTCAACCAATCATATGGACAGTTCCGTGGCTGGGCACCAGCACCGAACATATCCAACGAAACAGGAACAACAGACGCAGACGGTTTCACAACCATCGGACGAAAGGGAGCAACGCCAAGGACGGCAACGCGTCAAACATCGGAAGCAAAGAGAGTTTCTTTTGCTGACAGCAACAGGTACTACATCCTATCAGACAGCGATGATGAGGATAATGAGGACGACGGAGTAGTGACTCAACTAATTCAGAATGACGAGGAAGATCGGAGCGAATCCAATCATGAGGATGACGAAATCCTACCCTCCGGCGACGAAGCCGATGACGAGACAGGTGTCACTCCTCCGAACACACCAGCAAGGTCTACACATGACACACCATCTAGATTTCCACCAAGCAAACCAAATAAGCGTGACACAACTAGAAAGGAGAGGATCCGACGTCACGAAGCACGAGGCAGGAAGGGAGAAGCTAATCCCAAGCCAACCGCAGGGAAGAGTATTCCCAGAGCTCTGCGCGAGCTCGAAGACTTCAACGAACGAGGTCGAAAGGAAGAAGGCTATGAGAGTGATCCATCATCCAATGAGGCAAGTGACGAACTCAGCGACGAGATGATCGACAACTCCAACAACGAAACTACAGATGATGAAGAAATCATGGATGAAGATGAAGAGATCGAGATCACTCATCATAGCACAACAGGACTATACGGAATGAATGCAATCATTACCGAATCACCAGCGATCGACATCGGATTGTCGATGCAGGACGAGAACAAGGAACCAGAGAAGCACATCGAACCTACAACGTTCGACGGAGCCTTCAATCATCCAGATCCCATCCATCGGAAGGGATATCGAGCAGCCATCAAGAAGGAGCTCGACTCCATGGATACACGCAAGGTGTATAGCAAGATCAAACGAGACGCCATCCCACGCGGCCGCAGATGCTGCAAGTGCAAATGGGTCTTCAAGCTGAAGCGTGACGGCACACATCGAGCGCGGCTCGTTGCATGTGGCTATTCACAAGTCGCAGGAGTAGACTTCCAAGAGCATTATTCACCCGTCATCCATGACGTGACCTATCGAGTCATGATGGTGATCATGCTAATCAAGAAGATGGACTGCGCACTCGTCGATGTCGTAACGGCATTCCTACATGGAGACCTCGACGAGGAGATCTACATGAACTGTCCCAACGGAATGGATCATCAACCAGACGAAGCCCTGACCCTACACAAGCCAATCTACGGACTTGTGCAGAGCGCCAGGCAATGGTTCAAGATGTTGGTATCGACCCTCAAGAATATCAACTTCGAACAGAGCGCAGCAGACCCGTGCCTGTTCTACAGGAAGACGAACGAAGGAAGCATGATCGTGGCCATCTACGTGGACGATTGCTTCTGTTGCGGAGACTCCAAGGCATTGGAGACATTCCTGAAGGACATCCAAGGCAGCAAGTTCAAGGTGACAATCGAGCGCGGACTCGGAGACTACCTCAGCTGCAACATCGAACTGAACCATGACAAGACTAGAGCGACATTGCGTCAACCACATCTCATCCGACACCTCATCGAAGAGTTCGGAACCAAGGTTGAGAAGATGCAACGTTATGGGACACCGGGAACCCCGGGTCAAATCATTGTACGACCATCCGAAGATAACGGACTGCAGAAGGTCGGACCGGAAGAACATGCCGAATACCGCCGAGGCGTCGGTATGCTACTCTTCCTCATCAAGCACTCGCGACCAGATATCGCGAACCCTGTGAGGGAACTCTCCAAGGTATTGATCGGGCCCACCAAGGCCGCAATGAAGGAGATGTATCGGATCATCAAGTATGTGATCGATACAAAGGACTATGGATTGAAGATCCATCCAGCGCGTCCAGATGACGACGGCTGGGACATGGAGCTCTTCTGCGATAGCGAATATGCAGGAGACAAGAACACAAGAATTAGCGTAGGGGGATTCATCCTATACCTGTGCAAGGTACCAATCCTTTGGCGATCCAAGGCACAGAAGGCCGTCACACTCAGCTCATCCGAAGCAGAATACGTTGCCCTTTCCGAAGCGGCAAAGGAGATCTTCTTCGTTGTGCAGCTACTCGAAAGTGTGGGCGTCCCAGTGAAGACACCGATCAAGGTCCGTGTGGACAACATCGGAGCAATCTTCATCGCCAAGAACCCATCGACATCCCAACAATCGCGGCACATCGACGTGCGCCATCACTACGTGAGGAACATGGTAATCAACAAAACCATCGAAATCATTTTTGTCAAATCCGAGCAGAATACAAGCGACGGATTCACCAAGAACATCAAGGCCGACTTACAACGTGAACATGAGAAGTCGTACCTTGACACATCGAGAACATTCGAATGACCGAATGCACATAGGAAGGGTGTCGAGATGTACATGTGAGTATATGTCAAGATGTACGTGTATATGTGCATCGTTCACCCGTTATTCTCTCATACGCACTTGGACGGTATAACTATACTCGTGTCGATAGTATGCTGTGATTCGTCAGAATTACAGAGGAAACGGAACACACAAAAAGGGGCAAGATTTCTGGAAGAAATTTGCAAATAACGATTTCTGGAAGAATCAGAAGATCGTCCGTCCATGCATCAATGGTACCAAGAGAATCTCGAGGTACTTCCCAACTAAACCTCAGATGACGATATCATCTGACAGACTACTGCATCACCAATGGAACGTGACATCTGGAGAGCAGAAGGACGCCTACTGACGTTGACAGGATGTCATCGTGTCACCACGTCGACAGCTGTCTCCAAGTCAGAGCAGGAGGCGAAGATACGATGACCCATGAAGATCATGGATACTGAAGGTGAACTTCAAATGGTAAGTACTCATGGAGTAGAAGCCAGTACTGAATGAACAGAGTGTCGAATGCGGAGTACGCATCGAACACGAAGCATCGTGTAGCACGAGCACATGATGGTGAGAGAGAGAGAGAGAGAATACAGAGAGGAGCGAGAGAGGATCTCGCATACCGACTCATAGTCGGAGACCGAATCTACGAAACAGATTGAAGCGCCGAGAGCATCGGGCAAGAGAACGGGCGTACACCGAGAGCATCGGAGTGGCCAAGTAATGAAATAGCAAACAGACGACTATCAACCAACACCATCTTCCACGATTGTAGGTTACCGTGCGCGGAACTTGCCAACACGTTTATAAACGATAGATCAGGGCGAGCCCGCGAATCGTATCGTGCGAGGAAGACGAACATCATTCAAGAGCAGCAGGCTGAATGAGCGAGGAAGAGGAATTGAATGACATCCCTCTGTCCAATCCGACTATCAAGAGAGAAGAAGGTGCGAGTGAGACTCCACCACGAGAAGAGAAGGAAGCAGCCGCGGCTACTGTCCTATCAGGCGCAGACGCAAGCGCGATCGACGAGACCGAAGAAGAACGGTCTGCAAGACTACATCGTAAGGAGAAGAGGATTCTCAAGGCGATCAAGCAAGAGGAGACTGGTGTGACGAAGAGCATTCGCACAGCCAAACAGGGTGGGAAAAGTGAGACACCACCAGGAGGAGAATTTGTGAGCAAATCAGTCCTCGCGAAACAACAAGCGAAAATCGAAAAAGTGACAACACAGAAACAGACGGAAATCAAGGGCGCGAGCGCACCAACGACGAAACAACGAACCAACATGGCGACATCAGCCAACGTGAACAAGCGACGCATCAAGGCGCCAATGTTCAGCGGTGAACAGGAAGACTACAGCGCATGGGAGTCCCAAGCGAAGGCATACGCTCGTGCACAGAAGACGAGAGACGTGATGTTGGGCAAGACCAAGGTGCCAACAGTGAGTGAGATCGCGGCAGCCACCGATGAAGACAAGGAAGCGATGGAGGAAATCTACGAGCTGGGATGCGACTGCTTCAGCGATCTGATCCTCATGATGGATGCAGAGAAAGGAAAAGGCAAGCAGGCCATCCAATACATCAACCAATGCGTCTCCGACGACTACCCTGAAGGAGACGCACACGCAGCGTGGAACGTTCTCGCGGAGAAGTTCCGACCATCCGACGCGGTGACGAAGATCAAACTCAAGCGCCAATTTAACAACGAAAAGATGAAGAGAGACACGGACCCCGACATCTACATCACGCAACTCGAGAGTCTACGATCGCGTCTCCACGATGTCAAGTATGAGATCTCGGACGAGGAAATGATCATGCAAATCCTCAGCACGGTGAGCAACGAATACAAAACCCACGTCGTGAACCTTCAACATCAACTCACGTTCAATCCGGAACTGGTCACCATCAACACGATCAGAGGAGTACTCCGCACTGCATACGCCACACACAGAGGAGGCAAAGCATACGTCGACGACTTCCAAGACAGTAACACGAAGAGCAACGACACCGGCTTCACAAGCACCGGTAACTTCAAGGGTACTTGTCACAACTGTGGCGTGTATGGCCATAGATCCGCCGATTGCCCAGAACGCAAGAAACCGAACAACAAGAAAAACAACAACAACAACAACAAGATGAACGGAAAGCGCAACAAGGGAAGCGGCTTCAAGGGCAAGTGCAACTACTGCGGTATCTCTGGACATCGCGAGGCGGAGTGCCGAAAGAAGAAGTTCAACGAGAAGAAGAAGGCCGACGAACAGGCCAACACAGCAACGCAAGGACACGACAAGAGCGGGCACGAGATGGTACTCTCTGCGAAGGACATGCCGCTCTGCATGTTGGTGTCCGACGACTACATCGAAGACTCCTTCTTCGATAACTTCGAATACGTCAGGAGTGACGACGAAGTACAGGATGATGAGATCATCCCGGAGTGGCTCAGCGAGGAGCCAATCATCCACGAGGTGGATCCAAGACGCGAAGTGAGCTACGAATGCTGCTTCAACGCGCACGACCTGATCGGTTCATACGGCGACGAAGCTGAGATGGACGACGAGGCCAACGATAGCGACATCGAAGAGGCCATGAGCGATGACGACGACGACGCCGACGAGGACGGCGCAGACGAAGACAATGAGGCGGACCGCGGCGCGGCGCCTCCTCCTCCAGCGGCGGGGAACAACAGATCGGGCATCTTCGATGAGGATGACAGCGACGAATCCGAGGACGGCAATCATCCAGACGACAGCTTCAATCCAAACGAGCGTGTCGTGTACCCAGGGAATATTGACTTCCCACCAATCGAGGATCCCAACAGGTCCAACTACCTCCATCGTCATGACACCATCCCATATGCAACAGAAACAGCATTGGTGATCCAGAAGCAACTCATCTTCGATGCAGTGATGGAAGCAGGAGTGAGCCTATTCCCAGGAATCGAACGAGGAGTACTCAGACCGATATGGGTCAACATGATGGGATCCATCCTATCCGAGAACTTCAGATCGATTGAAGAGATTCTCGCCAATTCGGTTGTGATCAATCGCATACTGGAAGCAGCCGAGACAGAGACGATCCCAGAGACGGATCTTCATTACATCCTTGGAGGATGTATGCGCGTACTCTTACGCGAACGACCACGGGTCCATCCATACGATCCAGCCACAGGATCTCATCGGAACAGTACGATTCCATCGGACTACGCACAACTACCCGATGACATGGATGACGGAGATCATCATCCTCCATACAACGAAGATGGAGTTCACGAAGACGATGATGATGGCAGCTTCAACGACGAGATAGCTGCAGCAGCTGTGGAGCAACTCCACGAGCTGAGCACCAAGTACAAGGACAAGGTCAACAAGGACACCTGGCTCGCCGACAGCGGAGCTTCGTGTCACATCGTCAATTCAGACGCCGCTCTTTTCAACGTGCGGCACATCAAGTCCTTCGTCCAAGTGGGAGACAGTACGAAGCTGGATTCTCCCAAGATGGGATCCATTCGCTTGAAAGTCAAGCAGCGAGACAACACTGGCCACATCATCCGGCTCGATGACGTGAAGTACACACCAAAAATGGCGGTGAACCTTTTCTCCACGAACAAGGCTCTGTACAACGGTTACCAGCTTGGTAGCAACGGTATTCTGATGGACATCATCAACGGATCCGGAATGAAGATCGTATTCGACCGAGTCTTCCCCACATCCAACGGGTTCATCACGGGAGTGCAGATGCATCCCATCATGCCAACAGACGACGACAAGGCTTGCACAGCCATCGTCAAGAATCCATCCAAAGAGATCAGCGCGGTGAACCTGCACCGAATGCTCGGGCACGCGCCACTCGAGACCATGAAGCGGACGGCCGCTCAGTACGGATGGAAAATCATCGGCGAGATGCCGGTATGTCGTGACTGCGCGGTCGCGAACGCAAGAATGAAGAATATTCCGAAGGCAACCATTCCAAGAGCTACTCGCCGCGGCGAACGGTTCTTTATTGACATTAGTTACACTAAACACATAAGCTTCGGAGATAAACGCTACTGGACCCTGATCGTGGACGACTGCACGGATCACTGCTGGAGTTTCTTTCTCAAGAACAAGAGTGATCAACCAGGGTACATCAAACGATTCGTTCAAACGATCAAGTCACAGACTGGTGACCAACAGATCATCTTCCGAGGTGACAACAGCGGAGAGAACAAATCCACGGAGGATATTCTCATCGATGCAGGACTCAACGTGAAATTCGAATACACGGCATCGAACACGCCGCAACAGAACGGAAGAGTGGAACGCAAGTTCGCGTACCTCTACACCAAGATTCGCTCCATGCTCAACGGAGCACAGCTCGATGAAGAGTATAGGCATGGCCTGTGGGCAGCAGCTGCTAGCACTGCCACCGCCATCGCCAACATCACCGTAGCGAAGAACCAGAGAGAGTCACCACATCGACAATTCTTCGGCAACGATCCACCATATGCGGACGCGCTCCGCACGTTTGGAGAGGTGGGTGTTGTGAAGACTACCTACGGCGGGATTACCGCGAAACTCAAGAACAGAGGAGAAGAGATGGTGTTCATTGGATATGCACACCAACATGCATCAGGGGTCTACAACATGTACAGACCATCGACCAAGTCACTCATCTGTTCACGGGACATCAAATGGCTCAACCAATCATACGGACAGTTCCGTGGCTGGGCACCAGCACCGAACATATCCAACGAAACAGGAACAACGGACGCAGACGGCTTCACAACCATCGGACGGAAGGGAGCAACGCCAAGGACGGCAACGCGTCAAACATCGGAAGCGAAGAGAGTATCTTTCGCTGACAGCAACAGGTACTACATCCTATCAGACAGCGATGATGAGGATAATGAGGACGACGGAGTAGTGACTCAACTAATCCAGAATGACGAGGAAGATCGGAGCGAATCCAATCATGAGGATGACGAAATCCTACCCTCCGGCGACGAAGCCGATGACGAGACAGGTGTCACTCCTCCGAACACACCAGCGAGGTCTACACATGATACACCATCCAGATCTCCACCGAGCAAGCCAAACAAGCGTGACATAGCTAGAAAGGAGAGGATCCGACGTCACGAAGCACGAGGCAGGAAGGGAGAAGCTAATCCCAAGCCAACCGCAGGGAAGAGTATTCCCAGAGCTCTGCGCGAGCTCGAAGACTTCAACGAACGAGGTCGAAAGGAAGAAGGCTATGAGAGTGATCCATCATCCAATGAGGAAAGTGATGAACTCAGCGACGAGATGATCGACAACTCCAACAACGAAACTACAGATGATGAAGAAATCGAAGATGAAGATGAAGAGATCGAGATCACTCATCATAGCACAACAGGACTATACGGAATGAATGCAATCATTACCGAATCACCAGCGATCGACATCGGATTGTCGATGCAGGACGAGAACAAGGAACCAGAGAAGCACATCGAACCTACAACGTTCGACGGAGCCTTCAATCACCCAGATCCTATCCATCGGAAGGGATATCGAGCAGCCATCAAGAAGGAGTTCGACTCCATGGATACACGCAAGGTGTATAGCAAGATCAAACGAGACGCCATCCCACGCGGCCGCAGATGCTGCAAGTGCAAATGGGTCTTCAAGCTGAAGCGTGACGGCACACATCGAGCACGGCTCGTTGCATGTGGCTATTCACAAGTCGCAGGAGTAGACTTCCAAGAACATTACTCACCCGTCATTCATGACGTGACCTATCGGGTCATGATGGTGATCATGCTAATCAAGAAGATGGACTGCGCACTCGTCGATGTCGTAACGGCATTCCTACATGGAGACCTCGACGAGGAGATCTACATGAACTGTCCCAACGGGATGGATCATCAACCAGACGAAGCCCTGACCCTACACAAGCCAATCTACGGACTTGTACAGAGCGCCAGGCAATGGTTCAAGATGTTGGTATCGACCCTCAAGAATATCAACTTCGAACAGAGCGCAGCAGACCCGTGCCTGTTCTACAGGAAGACGAACGAAGGAAGCATGATCGTGGCCATCTACGTGGACGATTGCTTCTGTTGCGGAGACTCCAAGGCACTGGAGACATTCCTGAAGGATATCCAAGGCAGCAAGTTCAAGGTGACAATCGAGCGCGGACTCGGAGACTACCTCAGCTGCAACATCGAACTGAACCATGACAAGACTAGAGCGACATTGCGTCAACCACATCTCATCCGACACCTAATCGAAGAGTTCGGAACCAAGGTTGAGAAGATGCAACGCTATGGGACACCGGGAACCCCGGGTCAAATCATTGTACGACCATCCGAAGATAACGGACTGCAGAAGGTCGGACCGGAAGAACATGCCGAATACCGCCGAGGCGTCGGTATGCTACTCTTCCTCATCAAGCACTCGCGACCGGATATCGCGAACCCTGTGAGGGAACTCTCCAAGGTATTGATCGGGCCCACCAAGGCTGCAATGAAGGAGATGTATCGGATCATCAAGTATGTGATCGATACAAAGGACTATGGATTGAAGATCCATCCAGCGCGTCCAGATGACGACGGCTGGGACATGGAGCTCTTCTGCGATAGCGAATATGCAGGAGACAAGAACACAAGAATCAGCGTAGGGGGATTCATCCTACACCTGTGCAAGGTACCAATCCTTTGGCGATCCAAGGCACAGAAGGCCGTCACACTCAGCTCATCCGAAGCAGAATACGTTGCCCTTTCCGAAGCGGCAAAGGAGATCTTCTTCGTTGTGCAGCTACTCGAAAGTGTGGGCATCCCAGTGAAGACACCGATCAAGGTCCGCGTGGACAACATCGGAGCAATCTTCATCGCCAAGAACCCATCAACATCCCAACAATCGCGGCACATAGACGTGCGCCATCACTACGTGAGGAACATGGTAATCAACAAAACCATCGAAATCATTTTTGTCAAATCCGAGCAGAACACAAGCGACGTATTCACCAAGAACATCAAGGCCGACTTGCAACGTGAACATGAGAAGTCGTACCTTGACACATCGAGAACATTCGAATGACCGAATGCACATAGGAAGGGTGTCGAGATGTACATGTGAGTATATGTCAAGATGTACGTGTATATGTGCATCGTTCACCCGTTATTCTCTCATACGCACTTGGACGGTATAACTATACTCGTGTCGATAGTATGCTGTGATTCGTCAGAATTACAGGGGAAATGGAACACACGAAAAGGGGCAAGATTTCTGGAAGAAATTTGCAAATAACGATTTCTGAGAGAATCAGAAGATCGTCCGTCCATGCATCAATGGTACCAAGAGAATCTCGAGGTACTTCCCAACTAAACCTCAGATGACGATATCATCTGACAGACCACTGCATCACCAATGGAACGTGACATCTGGAGAGCAGAAGGACGCCTACTGACGTCGACAGGATGTCAACATGTCACCACGTCGACAGATGTCTCCAAGTCAGAGCAGGAGGCGAAGATACGATGACCCATGAAGATCATGGATACTGAAGGTGAACTTCAAATGGTAAGTACTCATGGAGTAGAAGCCAGTACTGAATGAACAGAGTGTCGAATGCGGAGTACGCATCGAACACGAAGCATCGTGTAGCACGAGCACATGATGGTGAGAGAGAGAGAGAGAGAATACAGAGAGGAGCGAGAGAGGATCTCGCATACCGACTCATAGTCGGAGACCGAATCTACGAAACAGATTGAAGCGCCGAGAGCATCGGGCAAGAGAACGGGCGTACACCGAGAGCATCGGAGTGGCCAAGTAATGAAATAGCAAACAGACGACTATCAACCAACACCATCTTCCACGATTGTAGGTTACCGTGCGCGGAACTTGCCAACATACGCATCAAACACGGAGGATCGTGTAGCACGAGCACACGATGTAGAGAGAATACAGAGAGGAGCGAGAGAGGATCTCGCGTACTGACTCATAGTCGGAGACCGAATCTACGAAACAGATTGAAGCGCCGAGAGCATCGGGCAAGAGAACAAACGGACACCAAGAGTATCGGAGTGCCAACGTCATGAAATAGCAAACAGACGACTATCAACCAACACCATCTTCCACGATCGTAGGTTACCGTGAGCGGAACTTGCCAACAACAGCTGTCTCCAAGTCAGAGCAGGAGGCGAAGATCCGATGATCCATGAAGATCATGGATACTGAAGGTGAACTTCAAATGGTAAGTACTTGTCAGGAATCGGGTGTTATAAAACGCGTGATTGCCGCACCTCCCAAGAGTGAGGAGACAAGTGCCATGAAACACTATATTACCGCACCTCCCACTGTGACATTGTGAACACCAAAATGTGAGGTACATGACAGGGCGAATGGTATCCTGAGACGAATGGTGAATGGCAAGTGTGGATCGGATGATGACTGTGAAGGGTAATGCAATCATCCAATACACAGTTGCATGTCACACGTGGCTGGAATGATGCACTCGTGACCACCATCAGGTACAAGCGAATACAGCCCTCAAGTAATGACGAACAAAGAACTGAGGAGTCGGAATATCCCATTACCACGAAGTACAAAAAGGACCGTGAGAGAACTCTCCGGTGATCATGGATGAAGCTGGTGACGAACCAGCGAAATGAATGTGATAAGGGATGGCTGCCTCAACACGAGACATCGTGTGAGAAATCGTGAGAACAACGGTTCAACCGTGAGAACAGTTGTGTCTCTTGTGTCTTGTGAAAAACACGAAGATGATGATCCGACCGAGTGAATCGAATCGGTAATGCCTGTGAATCAACGATGTCTACGATGATGAATCTATCAGAGGAAAGACAGAGTGCATTCACGAGATGGGCAACCTTGCAAGATGAATGCATGGTAGATCAACAGATGCAACCATGAGGATTGCAGCAGGAGATCGATCATCAAGATGAAAGAGCAATGAAGAGCTCACAGTTCGAAAGAGTAGATTCTAATATTGATTAGTCTTCTACTACTAACACCACCCCGGATTTCCAACAAGTACCCATGGAGTAGAAACCAGTACTGAATGAACAGAGTGTCGAATGCGGAGTACGCATCGAACACAAAGTATCGTGTAGCATGAGCACACGATGTTGAGAAAGAGAGAGAATACAGAGAGGAGCGAGAGAGGATCTCGCGTACCGACTCATAGTCGGAGACTGAATCTACGAAACAGATTGAAGCGCCGAGAGCATTGGGCAAGAGAACGGCGTACACCAAGAGCATTGGAGTAGCCAAGTAATGAAATAGCAAACAGACGACTATCAACCAACACTATCTTCCATGATCGTAGGTTACCGTGAGCGGAACTTGCCAACAAATAGAGCTACACTAGTACCCATCTTAGAGAGAGACTACAAATCATCCGACCTGTCAGCATTCCAGTAGATCGAACAAATACTTCACCGGCCCCCACGTTTGGGGACAGATCCAGAACATTGAAGCAAATCTTTGGAACCCGTGTCAAGGAACCATTGGGGTTCCGATAACCAAGTTTCTGACACCCACCATCGCCAAAACGCTGACACAGGGAAACGGTGCCCCAGCAACGCACATCATCGCCCATTGTCTCTCACGGAACTCAGACAACGGATCTCGACCCACGGTACATGGGCTACACAACCCACACGCATTGTCATTCAGGACACCACAGGAGATCATCCCCAAAGGGAAGAACCATAGCACTAATCTCATAATCCGTACGTTTCTTCACCATCTACCAGTATTCTCAATTGACTACTTGTGGAACAGAAGACTCATCTTCGGACCGCTTGCCAGTCAAGCCTCTGCCTACAGGGACACCCGGCAAGTCCATTGGAACGTGCGTCGTTTGACTCATTTGACCAAAGAGATGAATCGAGGCTGTTTAATCGAATTAGTCTTTCCTCCACAACCTGTGTCGTTGCATTCGCTGAAAATGACCTATTGATGTCGTACCGTTAAGTATTATATTTAACGAGATCGTCTATTGGTGTCCAATGACCGCCGTTGTGACTGTAGTTGTTTAAGTCACGAATCCATCTGATGCACAGCTGAAAGTGCATTTAACGCACTCCAAATGCATTTAATGCACTTCAATTGCATTTAATGCACTCCATTTGCATTTAATGCACTGCATTTGCATTTAATGCACTCCATTTGCATTTAATGCACTTCAAATGCATTTTTTGAACTCCAAGTGCATTTAATGCACTGCAAATGCATTTTTTGCACACCAAATGCATTTTTTGGTGGAAGCACACAGGTCACGGGACTCGCTTGAGCTGTTTGTGTGTGGGTTGGCGATTGGTGTGCAGGCCCCAAGAACAGGATTTTTTGCGAAAAGATGGCGCGAAGTTCAAGAGCCGCGCTCGTTGCCGACACGAGCGCTTGAACTGCCGAATCAAGAACTTGAAGACCACGAGCGACACTGTTCGCCATGCCCACCAATACCATGTGCACCCATTCGAGGCTCTGTGTGTGATTCTCCAATACCAAATGGACAACAGACTCGAGTTGTTTGCTGTGTGGACCCAGCGCGAGCACAAGACCCATTCAGGATACGATTGCAACTTCGTTCTGATACAATATTTCAGCACTGAATTCATTCTGTTATGATTTATTGGGTGTGCGTGAAGTTATAGACTCCTGAGCCTTATAGTTACAAAGTTATATTTTTCGAATTAGCCTTTGCCTAAAACCGTCAAGCGTGCGGACGGGAGAGGGCAAATGGGTTCGGAATCGTCAGTCGTGTTTCGACATGCTGTCCAGTCGTGTCTATCATCGACACACTCACATTTCACGTGGGTGAGGCAGTTACTTGTAACGAAATGTTGAGGATTGCGTGGTGGCAGTGGGCATGCCGAGGCTGCTGCTTTGTCTGGGCTTTGGATCAATGGAATCCATGTGGAGAAGAATACATATGGTGGTGAGCGGGTTGCAGGCTCCATGCTACCCACAGTGGGTACACCCCAATTCAACCTTTGCCCTCACCCTTAACTTGACCTGCATCATGCCTTGTTCTTGGTCTGCTGCTGTTCATGGTCCAGGAGGTTCAGCTTCGTCCACATCTCAATCAGCACATGCTGCCTTCCCTCCATATACCTACTCTATAGTACAGCCTTGTCCTTGCTTCAGGTCTATTCCCTGCCTGTGTGTTTGGACCTCCTCTCTGCTCGTCGTCGCCAATTGCCATCATTGGCTTTGAACTGTTGCTCATCTGCTCCACCTCTTTACTTCTTGTTTCAGTGGTATTGAATCCACAAGCACTTGAATCATGATGCAAGAAACAACAAGGAGAACAACACTACAGTCACCAGTCTCTTTCTGCACCATGCCAACAGCTCAGCAGATGATCATGGCGTCCCATGTCCAAGGGGGACAAAGCAGGTTGTGCAGGACTTTGTAGAACATCCACAAACTATGCCAAGTATTATTTAGTATTGCATTTTGTTGTGCATAGCAAAGGATAAGTCACTGCCCTCCATTACATTACATTACATAATATTATGTTGTGTACCATTCACACGTGTGGCTGGTGTGGCCAACATGTAGGGATGACACCACCAATGCTTTGCTGCTTGACACAACACCGCCAGGAGGAAACACCCAAAGGAGCCAAATCACCAACAGCGTGAGCAACCAACATGGCACTGGACCTGTCACAACATCACCATCCACACCATTGATTACAATTTCGGTCTGTCATCGACCGTCAATGACGTCATGCATTTTGTCCGCGTTGAGGACAAGCCAGCCAGTATTTGTGTCGTAGACTCTAGCTAAATATATATGACCCTATTGGACAACACGTTACATCACCGTCTAAGAAAGTAGAGTTGTCCGATTATGGATCTTCAGGAAAACATGATGGTACCCAGCATGGGACTTATAGACAACACGATGGTACCCAGCATGGGGCTTGCAAGAACCACTGAATTGGCAGCAGGAGAATTGTTCTTGCTCACCACGACCACCTTCCGTTCGCAAACAGTACGTCTGGCTCATGCAACCACCAGTTTTGCGCCCAGCGGTTGGATGTGGCGAGTTGACACCAGGAGGATCCATTCACGAATTGTGGACAGCAAAACCGATGAAGTGCATTTAATGCACTTCAAATGCATTTTTTGCACTCCAAATGCATTTAATGCACTCCAATTGCATTTTTTGAACCCCGAATGCATTTAATGCACTCCATTTGCATTTAATGCACTCCAATTGCATTTAATGCACTTCAAATGCATTTTTTTAACCCCAAGTGCATTAAATGCACTACAAATGCATTAAATGCAAAAGGAAGCAGGTTCGACGGGACTCGATGACACTTCAACCAAACGGAAGCAATGACCAAATTTGTCCGAGTATCACCGATTGATAAAGTATTAATATCAATGAATCAAACAAAGACGTCGCTGCGACATTTGCTTTGTCAACATCTCACAAACAACGAAGAAACACAACAAATGACAAAAAGCACTTTGGAGTCGTACTAGTCGTAAACTGAAGTATTTGATGCACTTGCCGGGTGTCCCAGCTAAACAACAGCCAACAAGACAACAGCCATTACATTTGGGCTCTATTTGTCAGGAATCGGGTGTTGTGAAACACCGAATTGCCGCACCTCCCAAGAGTGTGGAGTTGAGCATTGTGGAATGCTACATTACCGCACCTCCCAAGAAGTCAAGAGTCAGGAGTCGAATGTCATGAAATTATACATTACCGCAACTCCCACGTTTGATCATTGTGACACAGAAAAATGTGAGCTGCACGTAACTTGTGGTGGAGAACGCCACGTGCCGAATGCGAACCGGACTATGGTGTCCGTGACCTCAATGCAGGAATGCCAATCACACGTGTATGTCGCAGGGGGCGGGGATGTTGGAATCGTGACCAACATCACGATACGAGCGACTACGGCCCCCATGTCGCAACCAATGAAAAAGAGTACTGGAGGAAGGCCAATGTCACGAAGTGTGAGACGGCCTGTGAACGAACCAGTGATGACGAACTTCCAGGAAGCCGGTGAAGTGATCGGCGAAGTAATGGGAGAAACGACAGGAGAAGCATCGGAGAAGATCGGAGATGATCGGAGATGTTTGATGGTCGAGGAGCTGAATGAGCTCCCAACCAAGGTGCTCCTGTGACGAGTGGGAAATCGTGATCTGATCGAATGAACCGATCTGTGTGATGCCTACGACTCGGCGATGTCTACGCTAATGAAACTATTGGTAGAGGGCAGGAGATGGAATATCTGAGATGCATGATGAGATGCATGATGAGATGAACCAATACTGCAAGATGAGATGTACATGGAGTACATGCTGCATGACATGATGAAGCAGGAGGACAGCACTGCATGAGCAAGGGCAAGACTGTGTGCTACTGTGGATTATGTATGCTTTGGCAAATGGAATTGAAAGTGATGATGTTGTACTCACAGTTCCAACAATGCAATAACAGGAATAGGTAACCAGAGACTACTACTAGAGACTGGGGTACCCCGAATTTCCAACATCTATTATCTCCACATGGGTTCCATTGATCCAAAGCCCAGACAAAGCAGCAGCCTTGGCATGCCCACCGCCACCACGCAATCCTCAACATTTCGTTACAAGTAACCGCCTCACCCACGTGAAATGTGAGTGTGTCGATGATAGACACGACTGGACAGCATGTCGAAACACGACTGACGATTCCGAACCCCATTTGCTCTGCACCGTCCGCACGCTTAACGCTACTAGGCAAAGGCTAATGCGAAAAATATAACTTTGTAACTATAAGGCTCAGGAGTCTATAACTTCACGCACACCCAATACAGCATAGCAGAATGAATTCAGTGCTGAAATATTGTATCAGAACGAAGTTACAATCGTATCCTGAATGGGTCTTATGCTCACGCTGGGTCCACGCAGCAAACAGCTCGAGTCTGTTGTCCATTTGGTATTGGAGAATCACACACAGAGCCTCGAATGGGTGCACATGGCACTGGTGGCCATGGCGAACAGTGTCGCTCATGGTCTTCAAGTTCTTGATTCGGCAGTTCAAGCGCTCGTGTCGGTAACGAGCGCGGCTCTTGAACTTCGCATCATCTTTTCGTGAAAAATCCTGTTCTTGGGGCCTGCACACCAATCGCCAACCCACACACAAACAGCTCAAGCGAGTCCCGCGACCTGTGTGCTTCCACCAAAAAATGCATTTGGTGTACAAAAATTGCATTTGAAGTGCATTAAATGCAAATGCAGTGCATTAAATGCAAATGGAGTGCATTAAATGCACTTTCAGTTGTGCATCAGATTGATTCGTGACTCAAACAACTACAGTCACAACGGCGGTCATTGGACACCAATAGACGATCTCGTTAAATATTGTACTTAACGACACGACATTTACTGGTCATTTTCAGCGAATGCAACGACACAGATTGTGGAGGTAAGACTAATTCGATTAAACAGCCTCGATTCATCTCTCTGGTCAAATGAGTCAAACGACGCACGTTTCAATGGGCTTGCCGGGTGTTCCTGTTGATGACGTGGTTGCGAGCGTGCAGCACTCGGGAAGGGAGTTTTGGGAATAGCAGGAACAGGGTTTACCGCAGCTTCCAACTTAACCCTTTACCGTTAATGACAGTCCCAACTCATGTCCCACAGCAAACTTGTCCGAGCGGAGTAGTATGTCTCAGTGAGGGCCCGATCATGTCGTAGTTATGTCTTGGGAATTGTGGTTGTGCAGGGAAAGTGCCTGCATAGTCGAAGCGGATGTACGGTCGAAGTGCATGTGCAGTGCATGCGCACGAGCAGGGAAAATGCAGGCGCAGGAAAAGTGCAGTGCATGCGCATGCGCATGTTCAGTCGAAGTGCAGGTGCAGTGCAGTCCCTGTGCAGTGCAGTCCCTGTGCAGTGCAGTCCCTGTGCAGTGCAGTCCCTGTGCAGTGCAGTCCCTGTGCAGTGCAGTCCCTGTGCAGTGCAGTCCCTGTGCAGTGCAGTCCATGTGCACGCGCGCATCCACTTTCCACGTGCAACGACGCAACGATCAGACGCGCGGGGCGACACATGGACAGAAAATTGCATGCCGGCGCAGGTCCGTCGCACACTGTTGGAGCACATCGATAATCGCGTTTGTTGATGCATCACGACCAACCAGTTTGCGAATGACATTTATGCTTGTGGTGGAAACAAACGCATGCTTCCAGACGAGAATCATTTTACCCTGTCCTCCAGACCTGTAATGCTTTGCTGAAACGAACACGAACGTCAGATGTTGCGCCATTGCTTTGACGCAAATAGCGCACACCACTACTATGCTATCATGGAGAAGTGCAATGCAATTGTTCCACCGTATTCGTTGCAAAGTACTATATGCAAGTACATCAACATTACTGGTGGTTACACTTTGATTGGGAATCGGCACTCGCTGACCACACAATCTTGCTTCACAGGGGAGGTGCACTAAGAACACCGCGAAACACAGCTCACAGGAATCTCCTCGTTGCCTCCGAAATCGAAACAAAGTCTCATAAAACAAATCGGTCATCAGATTGAAAACGCCAACAACCAGCAATCAACTGACAACCAGCAATCAACTGACAACCAGCAGTTGCAAGGAGACGACTCGCCCCTCTGAGGTCGCAACGAAGAGAAACAAACCAAAAAGGTACGCGCACATCACGAAGAAAGGGGGAGGGAAGCTTGGCTGATGGATGAGGAAGATCGGACAGCACACACGCACACGCGCACGAACACGCTCACCTACACAACGGAGCATGCAGTCATTTGCAAAACCGAGGTCAAGACGCACACGAACTGCGGACAGCGTCGCAGATGATGCAGCAGCACTGATGAAACGGCAGCACGCACCAACGCTGGAGATGCAAGATACCTGCGAGTGTGAGCACCATACCTACATTCCAGTCAATCTTCGCGGCTCGTTATGCAGCGGTGCTGCGGCCCCTGTCGGTGGCGCCCATCTCGTTCGGGATGCCTCGTATCATGTCAATGTCCAACGCGCGCCACTCCACATCCAGGCGCTCAAACTCCGCACCTCCTCCAAGCCGAATTAACCCATGCTCTGCTCTTTTCCATCACCATCATTCCTTCTCTTCCCTTCCCTTCGCACGCGCAACTGATGCCTCCTGTGTGCGCAATCTTGACGTGATCGAATCGTCACGATGTTGTGTCGATTGATGGATATCGTTGATCTCCATTGATTGTCGTCGTTGTCGTTGCTCGCCACCGCGTCTCGCGTCATTTCACACACCAACAATTATGCTCACACAAATGAACACATCGCTACGACACTCACAATCGTTGCCGTTCTTCGTGGGACGGAACTCGCTGCCAAACTCACACATGATGCTTGCATTGCCAATCCCAACCCATACGTGATCCGTACCAACCCATTCTCGTGGCACGTACGCATACATGCACGCAAACAAAATGCCCCCGCCATACAGAACCAACAGTCTCACGACAGCACCGAAGACAACAGCAAAGATGCTCTGCACCAACACAGCCTTCGCGGCTTTTATCGCTGTCGCCAACACGGCAACAACCCACGCTATCCTCCGCGGCAACAGGATTCCTGTGGATCCAACCGAGGAACTCCACATAATGATGATGAAGACCCGCATCCTCAAGGACACCAACGGCGACGTGAAAACCAACAAGAACAACAAGAACAACCAAGTGCCACCCTCTGAAAACCCAACTGATCCAGAAACGACCCCGCCAACCGCGTCGCCGACCTCCCAGCCCACGCTCCTACCATCTGCCAAACCATCAGCTGCCCCAATTGTCTTCGATTCCACCATCTCCGTTGTCTGCAAGCCGGATGGCGCTACCGATCTCACAATGGAAGAGAGAAGCACCAAGACCATCATCTGTAACTCTGCCAAGCCATCATGCCGCGAAGCCATCACCGCCGTCAAGGAATCCGAGCAGCTGCAGAACTTCTTCGGATGTGCAGGAGACCTCGGCGAAGGAGCTGCACGCAAGCTCTTCAGCAAGTACGCATCCAGCGATATCCTTGCTGGCCAATTGGCCATGGTCGCTACCACCAATCCAGTCCTGGTCACCGAACGACCAGATGAAATGAACGCAGCGTGCGCGGCCATCGCGGCGATGCAATCGCCTGCCGTCGCAGACCCATGCTGCCAAGGATCCTCGGGATGCACCTCAGTCACCGGTTCCGCCTCCAACTCTCCTCCATTCATGACCGTCGCTATCACTGCATGCACCGGTGACAGCGCCTGCAAGGACATGGGCCCCAACCCACTCATTCTCGATTCCTCCTGCACTGGCGCGAGTGCATGCGAGTTGATGAACGAAAATGAAATCAACCCGTCCATCACAGGAGTCACCTTCGTCGGTGAGATGGCATGCACCACTCCTCAATCTTGTGAGGGAGTGGGACGTCGTTCTCATGGTGATGTCACCATCCAGACCGGTGCATGCGTTGGGCCAGACGCATGCAAGGCAGCTGGACGCCGTGTCGTGCAGAAGGCCCTCTCCAACAACCGCAGCCACATCGACATCGGGGCGAATGCGTGCGTCGGCAGCAATGCCTGCAAAGATGCCCATTCCACTGTCAACTATGGTACTGCTGGCAAGCGTGCAGGCAGCCTGACCATTGGTGCTGGTGGTTGCGGCGCCGATGGGTCATGCGAGAAGATGGGCTTCAATGACAAGATGACAACCGACCTCGTCGTCCCTCCTGGTGGATGCAGCAGTGTCAAAGGCTGCAGGGGATGCATGACGAAGACAGAGTGCGGCTCCGACGAAGTCTACATCATCAGCGATGTTGATGGGGCCTGCCCAAAGGGAGGCAATGACAGCAACATGAATCCCACTGGTGACAAGATGGACGAGTATTGCATTGGCAAGGACACCTTGCCCACAGACTGTCCGACCTTTTCTCCCACCCCTTTCCCAACACCTGTCACGTCACCTCCCACATCAGCACCCACAGCTCCAACTGCTTCACCGACTTCGGCACCGACCAGTGCCCCGACAAGCGCCCCAACTTCAGCACCGACCAGTGCCCCAACTTCAGCACCAACAAGCGCTCCGACGTCAGCACCGACCAGTGCCCCGACAAGCGCCCCAACTTCAGCACCAACAAGCGCTCCGACGCCAGCACCGACGTCAGCACCGACGTCAGCACCGACCAGTGCCCCGACCAGTGCCCCGACAAGCGCCCCAACTTCAGCACCAACAAGCGCTCCGACGTCAGCACCGACCTCAGCACCGACCGGTGCCCCGACCAGCGCCCCAACTTCAGCACCAACAAGCGCTCCGACGTCAGCACCGACCTCGGCACCGACCAGTGCCCCGACAAGCGCCCCAACTTCAGCACCGACGAGCACTCCGACTTCGGCGCCAACGAGCTCTCCAACAAGCGCCCCGACTTCGGCTCCAACTTCAGCTCCAACATCGGCTCCTACCTCGGCACCGACGAGCGCACCAAGCGCGCCAACATCCGCGCCAACCAGCGCCCCAACTGCCCTGGCATTTCTGGATGCCCTCGGAACACCAGACACACTCCCGGGATTAATCCTTTTCTCCATTATCCAAAACGAAGCTGATCTCCTCGGGATCTTCGAAAACCAGGCAAGCATTGCTGACGGCGTCGCTCTCTTCAATACCATCAGCGGAAGGACCGGTGTCTTCTATATCTTCAGCGCGGCCACCACCGCCACCGGTGAGATGTTCACGGGGACCGATGCTGAGGCTATGGCTTGGTGTGGTATGGCAGGACGCACATGCTGCGATGGAACCGAGGCCTGCTCCTGGACCGGCATCGCGTCTATCGCATCCAACAGTTGCATTGGGGACAAGGCCTGCAAAAGCATCGAGACTCAGTCCATGATCTTCGAGGGATCCTGCCTCTCTGGCTCTTTTCCCAGTTCTAACGCATGCTCCTTCTTCAACTTCAACTCTGGAAGTGATAAGGCCTCCATCATTGGACAAGAATCGTGCACTGGAAACCAGGCATGCCACTCCTTTGCGCAGCAGTCAGATGGCGACGCCATTATTGGCGCAGGATCATGCGCTGCATCACATGCCTGCGTTGCCATGGGTGCTGGACCAGAAGACTACAAGACCATAACACCCACTCAGGGCAACGGCACCACCGACAACAAGCGCGTGTCTACCACTGATGTGGGAGCCGGGTCCTGTGTCAACGACAGCTCGTGCGAGTACATGAACTCTTTCTCCTACGGCTGCGGCAAAAACTTCAATCAGTTCGAGGGAGACACACTTATCGGTGATGGTACTTGCGTGCCGGCGGAATCCTGCAAATACTTGGGCTACGACTACGACTTTAACGCGGACATCACCCTCTTCAGCGGCGTGTGCAACGATACCCCCATCGCGGATGACATGAAATGCAACCGATGCCAATCCGGCATATTGTCGACATCCACCTGTGCGCCTGTAACTGCCGTCTTGACCATTGCCTCCGGCAGCTCTTGCCCAGCCACCTGCACCTAAATGGCCTGTGGGAGCAGGAGCACGAACACATCCCTCCTCCGGTTCCACACCAAATCCAGGTCTTGAAGGGTGTGGGCCAGCTGCCTTATGGATAACAACAAAATCACCCTCTTCATTGGGTCTCCAACGCACCGGAAGTGTCCAATGGATCTTGCCGTCCACCCGCATACAGTATCCGCGGGCTTGGGCGAGAGCGTTGTTGGGACAAGAAAGCAATATGGCGCTCAATTTGACCAATGCCTGACAGCCCCAACACGCGGCGCACCGGAAAACAGTTCATGTCACGCATCCTCGTATACTCGTAAAACTAACATACGGACATATAATACTTGTCAAAGTGCAGCATGAGCCGAACACCATAAGACTAGATTCTTGCTCCGTTCAAATACGACCTGCAGAGAATGTAAAATAGGTCGCGATAACACTAGTTGTGGAGATTTGTTCGTGATGAGTCATGATAAAGTAGACTAAAATAGAGCACACAGTTGGGATTCAATAAGGGACATGATAGAACAGAATATAATCATAGGGTACTTACTCCAAATAAAGACTGATCAGATCCGACAATGAAGTATGTAGATTGTTTTGTATTTTGTTGTGCTCAAGTAATTTGATTGCAATGTTATCGAAGAAAGCTGGCCCAATTCTGAATCTGATGAAGTCAGAATTGTGAGCATGAAGAGTGCAATGCAAGATGATGATGATGACGAAATGAGATTGCACAAGTTGCACACAGCAATACTGCTGTAAAATGATGCCTTGCACTGTTGTATTCACATGTGGGAGGAAATGCATGTTTGCAAGCACAGAGGTGAAGACAAGATTGCTGATACGATGGTGTGCAATGATCAAGGTTGTGAATTAGTATTTATGAGGAGCTGCATTGGTTGTTGCAGGTGTTTCGTCTCCTCCTGATCCGCCGCGGTGATCGCGGTGATGTGCGGCCTTGCGGCGTCTTTCTACTAGGATCCACGGATTGTGTTCCTTGCCCTGGACTGTTCCTGCAGTTCCTTCACCTTCGGCGAACCTCGTCGAAGGCTGGGTTTGGAACGAGACGTGTTTCGGGCTAGGAAGCGTTTGGATGGTTGCACTTTGCCGTGACTGGCCGGAGGCTGGATTGGCAAAGATCAGATGGCACGTTCAGGTCCACGATGACCAGTACTGCCATAATTCTGAAGCTGTACAATTGAGGACTTGTTATTCAGATATATTGGATGAACCAATATATCTGAATTGCAAGGTGTCAACAAGATGGTGTGGAATTGAGGAATCAATATGACCCGTGTGAGTCAATAGCGGTGCGGTCCCTCCAGGATTCTTTGATTATGGACCTTCAATTCAGATGAAACTTGGCGCACATACACTCTAACATATGTTGGCAAGTTCCGCTCACGGTAACCTACGATCGTGGAAGATAGTGTTGGTTGATAGTCGTTCGTTTGCTATTTCATTACGTTGGCACTCCGATCCTCTCGGTGTACACCAGTTGTCTTGCCCGATACTCTTGGCGCTTCAATCTGTTTCGTAGATTCGATCGCCCAACTATGAGTCGGTACGCGAGATCCTCTCTCTCTCAACATCGTGTACTTGCGCTACACGATGCTCCGTGTTTGATGCGTATTCCGCATTCCACACTCCGTTCATTCAGTACTGGCTCCTACTCCATGAGTACTTACCATTTGAACTTCACCTTCTGTATCCATGATGCTGATCCTCTTCGGTCATTGGATCTTTGCCTTCTGCTCTGACTTGGAGACAGATGTCAACGTGGTGACATGATGACATCCTGTCGACGTCAGTAGGCGTCCTTCTGCTCTCCAGATGTCACGTTCCATTGGTGATGCAGCAGCCTGTCAGATGATATCGTCATCTGAGGTTTGGTTGGGAAGTACCTTGAGATTCTCTTGGTACCATTGATGGATGGACAGACGATCTTCCAATTCTCCCAGAAATCGTTATTTGCAAATTTCCTCCAGAAATCTTGCTCCTTTTCATGTGTTCCATTGTTGGAAATCCGGGGTTATAGTAGTAGACTAATCTGTTATCAGTCTGTACCGTTTTAGAACTGTGAGCACAACATGCTCATCTCCTTTCGATTCCAATTCACAACAAGCATGATCTGCAGCAGCCACCCAAGGTTACACCTTTTGGCTTGGCTCCTTTCGTCTGCATTTCCATCTTGCGTTCATCATGGTTCATCGCTTGCTTAGCTGGGAGTTGGAGAGTACCTACATTCGTCAAGTTCATACTCGTAGACCTGTAGGTACCTCTCCTTCGGTCTCCTGTCACTTCACTGGTCCCACTTCATTTCAGTTCCTCCCTCCGGTCATCTCGATGGTTGGGTTGCCTTTGGATGTTTGGAACTTATTGTCATCTGGATCGTGGTCTTGGGTGAATAGGGATCGCCTCTGTTTCGCTTTCTCACATTAGGTTCTCAGAGACGCGTCGACTTGTTCAGATATATTGGTTGTCGCGCTCGTTCGATTCACTCAGGGCTGGTGTGTTGCCATCCTCATAGATCTCTCCGTTCCCGACCGTTATTGGGACATGGCCGAGTAGGCCACTGGATGAGGGTGCTTGGATGTCGCATAAGACAGGTAAGGCCATTGGGCTGTCCGAGTGCAACGGATCGATTGCTAGGTTGCGGTTTGTCTGGTAGATGCTATTGGGGGTTGCGGCAATCATGGGTATCTTTGCACTTAATACCATTCCGGTTCCGGTCAGTTCTCATGGGATCTGCGGTAGAATAAGGTATCTTTGCAAAGTCGTACCCCCGATTCCTGACACCCTTCCATTGTCGCATCACCATACTCACTCACACTCACAAATCATCTCTCGTCACACTCCCTTGTCTCGCTCTCGCACTCATCTCTTCTGTCCCATTAATCCATGGTCGATCTCAATTGAATGATACTCCCTTTGTGTCTTTCGTAGATCTCCTTCTTTGTGTTCTTCGTGAAGCCGTCTGCGATGTTGTCCTCTGAGCGCACAAACTGAATTCGTGCCTCTCCGTTGTCTATCAGCTCCCGGGTGAAATGATGTCGTATATCGATGTGTCTCTTTCGTGCTGATGTAGACGGATTGGAGGCAATGAAGATGGCCCCCACATTGTCCACATACACATCCACTGGTTTGGTCATCGTCAAGCCAATGTCCTCCATCAGTTGTGTGAGGAAGCGAATCTCTTTTCCTGCTTCTGATAAGGCGACGTATTCCGCCTCTGTTGAGCTGAGAGTTACACTTCGTTGTGCCTTCGATCTCCATACAATGGGCACCCCTTGCAATAGGACGAGATGTCCCCCGACACTGATCCGGTTATCCTTGTCTCCCGCAAACTCGCTGTCTGCGTAGATCTCGATTTTCCATGCGTCGTTCTCCAGTGGGGTTGGTTGGATTCGTAGCCCGTATTCCCTCGTGTCCGATACGAACTTCATTACTCGCAGCATCTCCTTGTATGCAGCAGCTGATGGTCCGTCCAATACTTTGGTAAGCTCACGTACCGCATTCGCGATGTCTGGTCGCGAGTGCTTCACCAAGTATAGCAGCATACCTACTCCGCTTCGGTATCTGCTGTGTCTGTCACTGTCCACTTTGGGTAGGTCGCTGTTTCTCTGGATACCCTGTCCTGGTGTTCCTGGAGTTCCGTATCGTTGTAGAGTCAGCACATCATCCTTGAATGTATCGATGATGTTCTTGATGATGTGTGGCTGGTTCACCCAGCAATTCGACTGGTCGTTGTTGAAGATGATCTTGCAGCTGAGGTAGTCTTCGAGGTCGTTCTCCACCTTGATTCCGAATCGTTCAGCCTTAATGTCGATCGTCAGTTGCTTCAACTCCTCCTTTTCTCCGATGCATAGGCAGTCGTCGACGTAGGTGCCTATTAGCAGCAGTTTCCCTTCCTGATTCCGTATCAGAAGGCATGGATCCACAGCGCTCTGTCGAAATCCCAGTTTGAGTAGAATGTCGACCAGCTTTTTGTTCCATTGTCTGGCGCTCTGCACTAGTCCGTAAATGGTTTTCTTGAGCAGCAAGCATTCGTCGGCCTCATGCCTCATCCCCTTGGGGCATTGCATGTAGATCTCTTCGTCAAGTTCTCCATGCAGGAATGCTGTCTCGAAGTCGATGATTATACTGTCCATGTGCAACACCATCTTCATAGTGAGCATGATGCGGTAGGTTGCGTCATGAATCACTGGTGCGTGGTGTGCTGAGAAGTCTACTCCTGCGATCTGTGAGTAGCCGCAGGCGACGAGTCTGGCCCGGAAGACTCCGTTCCTCTTCTCCTTGAATACCCACTTGGTCTTCACGCATCGCCGATCTCTCGGCATTCGGTTCCTCTTGATCTTCTCCCATACTCCTCTTCTGATCATATCGTTGAACTCCTTATTGATGGCCTCTCTCCACTTCGTTCTCTTCTCGGGATCTGCATGGTCCCAGCATTCTTCGAAGGTGGTAGGGTCTAGCATCATAGCTACGCTTGCTTGCTCGGGTCTGACTCGATCATTCGTCACTTGGCTCGCAGCGATGAAGTCATCCAATCGCATCTTTCCGTGAGTGGTGTCTATCATCATCCCTGCGACGTCTCTGTTGAACATGGACCCGTCTGTATGGAAGCTCGGCCCCTCTGTCGCCGCTGTTTCGGCTTCTGTCTCTTGGGCAGTCTCTTGCTTCTCATCGTCGGATTCGGAGGTCTCGCTGGATCCGTAGTCTCTATCCTCCTTAGGAACGGGCGAGTTGTTGTACCCTGCGAGATCTCTGACCATCCTTGGTACGTACGCAACAGGTGTTGCGACTGGAGTTGAGGGCGGTTCTTTTTCTACCGTTCTTTCCTCACTCCTTTCATCCTCGTCCCTTCCGGATTCATCCCCGACGTCATCGTCTGGTTCCTGATCCTCTTGGACGGGTAGCAGGTCGTCCTGGTCTAGCGCGGCTTCCTCTGTATCGCCTTGTTCTTTGGTTCTGCTGCGCTGGTCATCGTCATCGGTCTCTATATCATTCATACTATTCGATTGACGAAGCCAAGTCACTCCTCTCTCTGGAGACGAGTCTCTTGATGAGGAGTCGTCGTCTGAGTTCATCACTCTGGATCTGTTGGCATCCTTGATACCATTGAACTCTCCATACGACTTATTCAACCATGTTACGTCTCGAGTCATTAGGATTCTCGAGGTAGCAAGGTTCATCATGCGGTACACTCCTTTCGCGTGCGACTGTCCGTATCCCACGAACATGGCAGGTTTGGAGCGGTCGTCTAGCTTGGCCTTGATAGCCTGTCCACCGATGTGTGCCATCCCCATCTCACCGAACACACGCAGGTCATTTGCATACTTCGGGATTTTTCCGTTTAACAGTATACACGCTGGCTCCCTTGACTTCGTGCCAATAATGTTCTCCAGCTGCGTAGCTGTGTGAGCAGCCTCTGCCCACAGTTTGCCTCGCGTTGTTTTTGGTAGATGGGTTTGGTTCAGCATGGCGCGTACTTTGCCGTAGAGTGTCGCGAATTTCCTTTCGACGCGACCGTTCTGTTGGGGAGTCGATGCCGCAGTGTACTCGAAGGTTGGGGCGAATCCCTTGTTAAGTAAGAGTTTCTCTGTAGAACGATTCTCTCCTGCGTTGTCACATCTGACATTTTGAACCGTTACTCGCTGATTCGCCTGGAGCCATTGGAACAACAAAAGCATCTTCGACCCCACGTCGCTTTTCTCTGTGATGAAGTAACTCCAGCAGTAGTCACTGTAATCGTCGATCACAAGAAGCCAGTATTTGCCCCTTCCCAGGCTGTGTGTCTGAACACTTGATGTATCCATGAACAATCGATCCCCGACTCCTTTCGCTCGTTGTTGAGTCGATTTCGACATCGGTCTCTGTCGCGATTTCCCAATCGCGCAGTCAACACACACGTTCAGTTTTCCTGTCACGTTCCAGCCGTACCTCCCTGCTGTTCGAGAGATGGTGTACGCGTCAACGTGACCTAACTTTTTATGAATTGTGTTGATGTCGACTGGTGCGTCGGTCGACACGCCAACATGAGCTTGGTCGTCGGCCTTGGCGTTGCTCACCATGTTCACTCCGCACACGAAACCGCTCTGGGTTGCCATGATGCGGTCGAAGCTGATGCGCACGCTGCCTTTCTTCAGACTGATCACGATGCCGCGGTTGCTAATGTCGAAACCATTCTCGAGAGCTTTGTTAATGCTCAGTAGGTTCACCCACAGCTTCGGCACGTACTTCACTGACTTGAGCACAACAATGGATGTCTTTCCATTCTTCTGCATGACGGTCATGCGCTTGTCCCCGACCTTGGTTGCCTTGAGGAAGCGCCCGCTTCCGATCTTCACGTCCTGATCGGAGACGCGAACGTTGGTCATTCCTTCGTCGCTGTTGGTGAGATGGCACGATGCGCCCGAATCGCCCAACCAGGTGTTACTCTCGTAGTTGTCCGGTGCGATGGAGGAGCGCCTTGCGCTCACGTTGTCCGTGTTGCCGATCATCATGGCTACTTTGTGTTGTTCATCATGCTCAGAGTAGAGCGGCAGCACCCAGAGCTCTGGCTTTGGATCTCGGACTCCGTTGTTGCTAGGATGATAGGTCCAAAGGATGGAGTTCATAGCATGAAGGGTCATGCACGAAATTAGGTCGTTGGGGAAAGGTTGAAAGTGACGAGATTCCAAACTGTTGTTGATGTTGCACGGGTTGCGACACACACTCACTGTGGTCATCATCCCGATCTCGTGCAGCTTGAAGTACACTGTCCGCGGATCGATCTGTAGAGTGCGGTCCCCAGTGTGGGTATCCACAGCATCGTAGCATAATAAGGCGAGCTCACCTCGCACATTGTCAGCTGGGAGCACGTTGCTCAGCGATGCTCGAATCGCATTACGGAGAGAGCCAGCTCTTTCGAGTCTGGTACGGCGTTCTGCACGTTCTACTTCGTTGATTGGTACGTTGCCGCGTGGCTCGGTCGCGAGCTGGATGAAGAAGGGGACTTGGGGGCATTCCACGCACCAGGCGTAGAGTGGTCCTCGCTTGAGGCACAGAGGGCACCAGGCCGTGTTGGTGACGAGTCCTGTCGAGTTCCCGATCATGCGATCCACACGAGAGAGCTCTGGAGCGAAGTTGAATACTGGACGACGTGCCGTTCCTTCTCGGTTGGCATCGCCCATATCATCATCGGCATCTTCGGTGTCGGTGGCCCCTTCATTGGTGAGGCTTGCGTCGTAGTAGGACTCATGTCCTGGGTTGGAATTGCTCATCTTGTTGTTGACGTTGTGTGGTCTCAAGGAAAGAATGGGAGATGTGTCAGTCTGTTCGACGATGGCTGCAAAGGCGACGTCCTCCATTACCTTGGAGTTGGCTTGGTAATTGCTGTCGTTGTCACGGATTTTCGCCTCGCCTGTGTTCGCAGACAACTTGGTCACATTTTCCGATTCGTTTGTGTTTCCCGAGGTCGGCACACAAATTAATTCGTCTGTCATCACAAGAGCTACGTCGTTGTTTCCCTCCATCCCATCAGTCGCCACATTGGCCGAGTCTGCCTCTTTCATGGCTGCCTTCAGCTTGAAACACTGTAGGATCTTGTGTCCCTTCTTACCGCAGTACTTACACTCCCCATTGAACTTGGGCTTGCTGTTGTTGTCTCCTTGGCCACTCTTCTTGTTCTTGCCGTTGCCTTTCTTGGGGGCGGAGCGACAGTCTGCCTTCTTGTGGCCGTAGGCGCCACAGTTGCGGCAGTGACCTTTGAAGCCTCCTACTGCAGCGAATGCAGTCTCTTCCCTGTTACTGTTGTTCTCACGTCTGTTGCCGCCGAGTTTGAGGTATCGGCCGTCGTAGGTGGCACTGACAGCCTCGCGGATGTCTTCGAGGGTCATGGTATCCTCCATACCGTCGAACTTGAGCTCCAAGAGCTTCACGTCCGTCTCGTATTCCCTTCCGAGGGCGTTGAGTACGAGCATGTGGTACTGTTGCATATCTATCTTGATACCAGTACTACCTAGGCGATTACGCAGCACTTCCATCTCGGTCAGGAACGTGTCTGGGTGCTCGCCTTTCTTCAACCGCATCCCGTTGAGTTGAGCCAACAACTTTGCCTTGATAGGCGCGGTACGTTGCTCGTAGATGCGCTCAAGGGCCTTCCACGCCTTGCGTGGGTCTCCACTCTCTGTGGGCCCGCCCTTGGTTCCCACCACAGCCATGAAGGCAACATTGCCTTCCGTAGTTTCATGGTTGATCGCCATGGCCAGTTCTTCAAACGCGCACTTAGCCAGCCCATTCATGTATACTTCCTTCTCCTCAGCAGTCATCGAGGCTATCTTCTTAGCGATAGACTCACCCTCTTCGATCTTCACATCGGAGATGAGGGCGCTGGGGCCGAAGGGAGCTGGCTTCACCTCCACCTTGTCTAGATCCATGAGATACAGGTCCTCAAGGCCCCTGCCCGCGGCGCGAGCTAGGAACTTGATGCTCCAACCTGTCCAGCTGGAACGCTTGCCGTCGAAGATAACGACGCGGTCGTTCTTGCGGAGATAGGAGCTCATGGTGATGTAGTGGTGGTGGTGTTTGTTGCTGTGTTGGTGGGTGATGGAAACGTTGGATTTCAATCGTAACGTTTCGAAACGTGTTGGAAATCCGGGGTTATAGTAGTAGACTAATCTGTTATCAGTCTGTACCGTTTTAGAACTGTGAGCACAACATGCTCATCTCCTTTCGATTCCAATTCACAACAAGCATGATCTGCAGCAGCCACCCAAGGTTACACCTTTTGGCTTGGCTCCTTTCGTCTGCATTTCCATCTTGCGTTCATCATGGTTCATCGCTTGCTTAGCTGGGAGTTGGAGAGTACCTACATTCGTCAAGTTCATACTCGTAGACCTGTAGGTACCTCTCCTTCGGTCTCCTGTCACTTCACTGGTCCCACTTCATTTCAGTTCCTCCCTCCGGTCATCTCGATGGTTGGGTTGCCTTTGGATGTTTGGAACTTATTGTCATCTGGATCGTGGTCTTGGGTGAATAGGGATCGCCTCTGTTTCGCTTTCTCACATTAGGTTCTCAGAGACGCGTCGACTTGTTCAGATATATTGGTTGTCGCGCTCGTTCGATTCACTCAGGGCTGGTGTGTTGCCATCCTCATAGATCTCTCCGTTCCCGACCGTTATCGGGACATGGCCGAGTAGGCCACTGGATGAGGGTGCTTGGATGTCGCATAAGACAGGTAAGGCCATTGGGCTGTCCGAGTGCAACTGATCGATTGCTAGATTGCGGTTTGTCTGGTAGATGCTATTGGGGGTTGCGGCAATCATGGGTATCTTTGCACTTAATACCATTCCGGTTCCAGTCAGTTCTCATGGGATCTGCGGTAGAATAGGGTATCTTTGCAAGTTACGACACACGTGAAACTGATTTAGAGTGAAAAAGAGTAAAGATGCAGATTATGAGTCTTATCGATGTCGTATACGTCAGTGCAGTTGTCTCATTGCTGTGTTGTCCATGATTGGTAGTGGCGGCTATCGTGTAACGTCGTTTCAACGGTTTCATACATATCCCGGTTTGGTCCCCTCGATGCGCGGTGGCTGTGCTAGCCGTCGTATCGTCACATTTTGGTTGCATTCGGGATGTACCTGCTGCATGCCCCACATGTGGACACCACAGGGCGCTCATCCCACCAGTCATGAGCAGAGCCCATGACTGACCACCCATGGGTACTGTTGCGCAGTGCCGAGGTCAGAAGAGGACCCGTTGTGCTTGTTCTTTTCGTCTCGGTCCTTGTTGTTGCTTCGTGAGCATGTCGGATAGATTGGTTTCCGATGGTTCATGTTGGACCACCAAGATACCTGCGGCAATGCTTTCTCGGACGAAGTGGTATGCGATGGCATTGGCTTTCTTCCGCAGTTGTGATTCTGGTAGTGAGGAGTTGTATACCACACTCTGATTGTCGACCCGTACGTCCGCCGGGCCATCCAGTGGAATGCCCATCATGCGGAGCTTGTATCTCATACCAATGATGATCTCGGTTGCGACTTTGAGCGCCGTGAACTCGCTGCCGAATGTGGATGTCTCAATGCTGTTCTGTTTCTTGCTGTACCATAGTATCGGTGATGTATTCAGGAATAAAAGCACACCAGTGCGTGAGCGTCGCGTGACGCGGTCACCTGCATGATCAGCATCAACAAAGCACGTCATTTGAACCTCCTTTCCGCGTGGCGGTGGCATGTCAGCAGGCAGTTGCTCATGAGCGTCAGGGTAGAAATCGTTCCAGTTGGGTTGCATCACAGGCGGTTTGTCAATGTATGCATCATCAAAAACAAGGCGAGAACGATCGTGAGATTTGAGGTATGCGAACATATGAAAGAGAGCATGCAAGTGACCAATTCGTGGCGCAACACAGTACGATGCCATCATCGAGGTCTCGCAGCAAATGTCGATTCGTCCAAGCTCCACAGTCCAGCGCAGTATACCAATGAGTTGCTGATAGAAGGTTGTTTGCTCGGGGTCACACAGTTGGGATCCGTCCAATTCCGGTCGGTACTTGTTCGGTAGAACGCTGGGTGCTTTTGTCTTGAGTCGTAGGTTGTGGTCGTTGAGGTATTTGGTGACGATCTTGATAGCGGATTTGATGTATTCTTGTGAGCCCATGCTCCATTTGGGACGTGACGGATCGGCAGTGAGGTGAAATTGTGAGATGGTCGATCCAAGGTATGTTGTTGGGGAGCCAATGGAACTCGGTTTGAGGAAGAAGTGTGAGTCAATCGCATCAAGGATGCGTCGTGGTTGTTTGGATACAGCCAGGATGTCGTCGGTGTACACGAGCACGTATTCGTAATACTCTGACCCATCGCTCGCAACAGCAGGCTTCATCCAGACGTCGCTGTTGGCACGGCAAGATGTGAATCCCAACGAATCGCGCAGTGTCTCTGCTAAGTGTGCTCTCCATGCTGCTCCACTCGACTTCAATCCGTATAGGGCCCGACAAATGATTGCGATCTTCCCCTGGTCGGATCCGAATTCCGGACCGCATCGTGTGTATATGCGTTCCCGACATGGAGCATTGAGGTAAGCGTTCTGGACATCCGCAGCGAGGATATCCAGGTCGTTGAGTGCGGCGATCAAAAACGCAATGCGCACGCTTTCGCGTGACACCACACTCGCGTTTGTGATTGTTGCAGGTGTCTCCGTCATGTGTCCCCCAGCGACAAGTCGCGCCTTCCTTGTGAGGTCCACCTTGACGGCGAATATCATGTGGCATTCCATGTATTGGTAGCCCACGGGATCAGGAGTGTCCAGTTCCTTGATGTCGAATGCAGGTCGCACGGCTTTCATTTCTTTCGCGATGGCTTGTCGCCACAGATCCGTGCCTGTAGCTGCATCAATCGCAAGCGCATGACGCACTGAGGTAGGGAGCTCCACGCCAAACATCTCGTTCTTTCGGACATGTCGTCGCTTCGTTGTCATGATGATGCGTTGTCGTTTGCGCAGGGTGTGTGGCACCCACCACTTGAACGCGGGTTCATTGATGAGTTTATTGTCTGCAGCATATTCGGCAACGCGTACGGGATCGGCTTCTTTTGCGTCGCGGAGGTGGATCCAGGATGTGGATCCGTCCTTCCATCGGATGCAAAGCTTCCAGCCTTTTGTGGATTTGGAACGAGGAGAAGGAGAAGAAACAGATGGCAAGCGTTTGTGGTCGATGATTTCGTCCATCAGCACAGTCGTGTATCCATCGTCATCGATGCGCGCGTAGATGTTCTCCGCAATTTGGTTGGCACTGAACACCTCGTGATGTCCATCAAGGAATTCGACTTCGTATTGGGCGGTGTCAAGCATAGGATTCGGATGAGAGCGGCCGATGAGGTTGCCTTCTGTGTCTCGTTTGCGTTGTTTGACTGTTCCATGTTGCATTTCGTCCCCTGTCGGTAGAATGACTTTGGTTGCGATATATTTGTCGAAGGTTGCACTGTCAACATCGTCTGGTTCCATGATTTGTTCCAATGGTTCGGTGTTCTGTAGTATGGCGATGTCTTCTGCAGTATCATCAACGTCGTCGCCATCGTCGTCAATTGTGATGCCCTCCATTCGTTGCTTCCATTTGGATCGAAGTGTATCCATGAATTCATTGCATTTGTGTGTGATGATGTCGCTATGTGTATCGTCGTGAGAGAGAGGTAAAACAGATGATTTGGAGACAACAATGCCGTTGGCAGTGAGGATGTACGTGCACATAGCATCACCAACTGAGCGGCTTGGCCCGAGATAGCGTCCAAGTTGTTTGACGTTCATTGATGCGTCCTGGATATTGATATACCACACAAAGTCAAACCAACCGAATTCAGCAATGTGGGAGATGTCAGCAGTGTCACTGGACAAGATGGTGGCCGTGTGTCTCGCCGTGAAGATCATGAATGGCGAGTGCAGTGTGACTGCGTATCTCGGCACAGTACTCGAAGCAGTAGTCCCACAAGTATTCTGGTGTATCGGTCGATGTCATCAGCCGTCGATAGTGGCGCCGAAGTTCACGGATGGTTGCTTCTGCTTTGTTCTGATTGTGGATGTATGCTTCGATCGGTCGGATGGAAACTTGTGCTTTGTGTAGTTTGCGACGGAATTCGCCAGCGACGAGCTCCTTGGCATTGTCAGGAATGATGGTATGTGGGATGCCGTGATCACGAAACAGTTCATCGAGTGTGCGATGCGCTTCCTTGCGTTCCGCCATTGGGTACACCCGGACCCAGTGAAACGGTGTACAGTAGATCATGGCGCATTTGTTGCCACGAACCGACTTGGTCTTTGCGTGCATAGTGTCGGCGTAGAGTTGGGTGTTGAGCCGACGATATCGTAGTTGCATGGCGTAAGGATTGAGACGGCGTGTTCCTGATGAGTGACGAAAGTCACGAATGGCTAATTGAGTTGTTGCGTCCAGGGTACGTGCAGCGGCTTCCGTTCCGATGCGCCAGCGTTGTGCGAGGACATCGGGTGTGATAGTCCCCTTTCGATTGGATGTATGCGTGCCTTGGATACTGATGGACGATATGGTTCGTTGTGATGAGAGAGACGCTCGGATGGCGTCTTCGTCGTCCCCTGACGACCACTGGGAGGGGTCCCATGTGGCCTCTTGTGTCATCATGACATGGATGCAGTCGCGATCGGATTGGACTTCTTGTTGTGTTGGCTTCCTCATGTGGAAGTAGGATACAGTGCCTTGCAATCGTAGGGGGATGTGTAGGTCGTCGTCGGATGAGACCACAGAGTGGTCTTCCGGCTTCCGTTCGTGCTCCTTGATCATGAGCAGAGGAACATCATTCACGACTATACCCGCAGCCCTCATTTGGTTTGGGCACAACAAAGGATGTTCAAGACGAGGAAAGTAGATCGATTGTGGAAAGAAAAGAATGAATGTTTGATATGTAATTGGATCATCGTATGCTATCGCAGCTGTGACGATTGGTGCATTATCGATGGACCCAAGTGAGTCAATAAAAGGAGTTGCAGTGACGGTTTGATCGGTCTGATGTACAATGTACGCAGTGTCACCAAAACAACATGTATCCGCGTGTGAATCGAGCTCTGCCCGTGAGGTATCAGACGGCAGAGACATGCTGATGGATGTGAGCCGCCGAGTGCGACCTTGTGGTCAGGAACGTCCTTGCTGGTTGCGGCGGGTAGCCATGCTGCCGATTCCAGCCTGGTTGTTGGTACCGGACGGACTACCGCCTGGGGTGGTAGCATCGGTTGGCCCGTAATGGCCAGCTGTCTCTTCATGAGATCGTTTCGATGGTGTGTTTCTGCCCACCGACATGACCCCACGGCGCTTGTCTCGTTCAGCACGCATCTCAAGTGCTTTGGTCTTCTGTGCGGATGACATGACCGACCATTCGTCGGGTGAGTAATGGCGATCGGTGATAACCATGTTCGGATCGTATTTCTTGGGCTTGCCTTGACCTCCGCGACCACCCTTGCTTGGTGTTCCGTTGCGATTGCCACGACCGCCTTTGCCACGGTCCATCGAGCCAATGGAACGTCTGGGTGACGCGATTTGCTTATGGTCAATGACTTCGCTCAAGACATTGATAGCCCCGGGTAAGTCTTCACGAAGGGCTTCGTTGATCTTGATGGCAACACATGCACTGTCAAGACGAGAGTCACGGATACCATCGAGGAAGTGGCGCACTTTCGCCGCGTTCACAAGTGGTTCACCGCATCGTGCCATGTCTTCGAATGCGCCTTTCATGATCTGTGCGTATCGTTCAAAAGTGAATTGACGCGATTTGCCATCATAGAAGCTCGTTGCAATTGTCTTGGATGCTGCTGCCTTGGTACGAGCCTGAAACGAGTCACCATGATAATGCTCCTTGAGTGCGATGAACGCTGCACGACCATTGCGTGCGCGCTCGAAGCCTTGGACCCAAGCCCATGCGGGTCCGCCATGTGTAACATGACGAACCACCTGCCATACTTTCGCATTGTCAGCGTTGTAGCGGATGCCTTCATGGATTGCACGATCGATCAGCTCCTCCTTCATGGTGGGTACACCAAATCCGTCGTTGATGGCCGGTGTGCGGTCTTCGGGTTTGCGTGAATCCTCACGGATCACATAGGAAAGTGGAGTGTCGAGTGCACCATGTGTGTTCTCCAAGTAGTTCTGAATGTCTTCGAGGCTGTCACGGACACGGTCCACTTTGACCAGCCGTTCTGGCATGTCCATCTCGGTTTCCTCCTTGATGCGTTGTTCTTCGAGAAAGAGCTCCCACAGCGCAACGAGGCGGTCCATGGGCGCCTCTGCTGCCGTGAAGGGGCGTTGAATACGTTGGAAGTGGAATCGTGCATAGCGAAGTTGGCGCAGCTTCGTTTCATGAACCCAACCAACGCTGATGCCTGGATCCTTGATTTGCGGTGGTATGTTGCCCTTGGCGCCTGCCTTGTATGCGGGGTTTTCAATGAACCCGCTACCGTCACAGATGCGCTTGCACAGGGCAGTAACGCCTTTATCTGTGATGGAGAGGAAATCATCGAATTTGGTCAAGCCTTGATCCTCCAAAGCATCGACGATGTCATCATCGGGAAAGCTGAGTACGTTCTTGCAATAGTCACGTATCTCGTTGACGTTGGGATTTGCAGCGGCTGCCATGGTGTTAATGTTCGTGTATGATGTTGTTGATGAGGATGAGAGGGAAGTAGTGAAGGGAGAGAGAGATTGTGTTGTCAAGAAAATCACACTGGGACATGGTGTGTTTTCGACGTGAAAAAGTGTTTCAACGTGTGTTTTCGCGGTGTCAATCCGCGATGAGAAGCACAGACCGGGCAACAAGGCACACGGTCTTTTCGCTGATGACAGCGTGTGTCTCAGTAGGAATTTCCGTGTGACCTACGGTCGGTGCGTCCACCAGTGTCATCAACACCTCGCAATGCGAACGGTGAGATTGCATCCCGCTGATGCCGGTCACTCTGCATCAGCACACCATGGTCAAAGAGGATGCAGCACAGTACAAGCAGTGCCGGCTTGGTGACGGTCCACCCTCGGAGCGGGGTTCCAGTATTATCGTCGCCTCTTCAGGCGGTCCCTGCACGCTCGCACATGCTCGGATGAGCGGATGAGAATGATAAACCAAGTTACGGACACACGTGAAACTGATTTAGAGTGAAAAAGAGTAAAGATGCAGATTATGAGTCTTATCGATGTCGTATACGTCAGTGCAGTTGTCTCATTGCTGTGTTGTCCATGATTGGTAGTGGCGGCTATCGTGTAACGTCGTTTCAACGGTTTCATACATATCCCGGTTTGTTTGCAAAGTCGTACCCCCGATTCCTGACATTCCATTTCCCCTGTAATTCTGACGAATCACAGTATACTATCGACACGAGTGTAGTTATACCGTCCAAGTGCGTATGAGAGAATAGCGGGTGAACGATGCACATATACTCGTACATCTCGACATATACTCACATGTACATCTCGACAGACTGCAGAAGATCCATATGAGGTTGCTAAGATTGATCTGAAGCAGTGCTAGTAGGGACACATGTCCACCTTCTTATTGTATACTGCCGGTGTGGTGTCTGGAACGACTGCAAGTTGTCCGCAAACTTCTCAATGATTTGCAGATGCTGACTAAGCCCGTTACCAAGATTTGCGTTGCCGGACGACAACGAATCACCGATTCTCAGCACCGGCGCATTGCCTATCCTGGCATCGGTCGCGGCAGTCAGCGGAACGACGACATCGTTGTAGATGTACGGTGCGGACGAGAACGTGCTTGCAATGGGATAGGAGAAACCGGAATGGGCGCGGAAGTATTGCAGCGCTTGGATCAGATTGTTCTCCTTGAACACTGTCTTGTTCTGAAAAGCCGCGATGGGCAATTCCCGTAAGGGCTTGCCGGTTGCCGTGCCAAGCTGAAAGATTTGATCGAAGACGTCAAACTGATCTGGTGTCAATGACACCACGGCGCACATGGTGGAGAAGTAGGGCCATTCCACCTTCATGCGATTGTAAATGTCGCGCCGGTAGTGCTTGGAGGCCTCCCATCCCCAGGCCAGTTTGCAGTACGTGTTGCAATCGAAGCCGGTCAGTCTCGCCGCATGCTTCTTCGGTGCAGAGCGGGTGGCTCGATTGCATGACACTCTTCATGTAAGTCTTCCAGGTGCTGTAGATCCCAGTCTCCAGCCTGGCGAATCGGAAATCATTGAGCTTCAGCATGCGCAATTCGAATGCATCGCCGTCTGGCGTGATCGGGTACAGCACAGTGCCCTGCGTTGTTGTTTCTGTCGCGATCCGCCGGCAAGAAGTTGAGGTCCTTCAGTACCGGGTAGTCCGTATCGTCTATGTACCGCCACTCGTATGGTGTCGTGGCGGTGCTGAAAGTGAAGTCCGGCGACCATTCGGCGACGTTGATGGACCGTTGCGAATCCGCGGCGTGCAGGGTGCGCCTCAGAGAGGAGCGGTTGTCAGCGTCCACCTTCGTGCCAGTCCGCTGAAGCGTGTCCATGCGATGACCGGAGGCATCAAAGACGATGAGGTTCGGCACATCCTGAAGCAGATGCCGGTGCGCTCGGATATCGTCAAAGAGGAACTTGACGCCGAGATCGCGGTTGGAGAGCAGCAGGAGCGTTTCGATGACCATGAGTGGCAAGTTGACGAGGCGTTCCTTCTTGGCGGCATCCTTGCTAGCAGCATTGTTGCTGCTCTGATTCTCAGCATGCGCGGGTCGTATTCGTGGCCGCTTTCCGCATCACGACCTCGTCGAGGTAGTTGACGACGCGCGGATCTCCCCGCGTGAAAGTGCTGAAGCCGATCTCGGTAATCCAATCTCTGGAATAGGGCTCCTTGCGACCCGGATGTTCCACCCGTTTTTCGAACATGAGGATGGCGGATCGATTGATTCTCCTTGACGTGGTTGAGGACGTTGGCCAGATGCAGCCCCACTGGTCCTGTACCAATGATCACGATGTTGAGCGTATCCGGTGTGAAGTGCTGCTGGATGACTTGCTGCGCCGTATACTTGGGCGTCGGCAGTGCCTGTTGCGTTGCTTCGTTCGCATCCGGCGGGCCGTCGCAAACATACCGCGAATCCAACCGCACCGTGCACCGAGGTGCTCTGACCAGCTGCTGTATCGTGCCCCAGCACACAGTCGAGAACATGTCGTCTTCCACCGCATTGATGGATCGCGAACATCGTTGCGTGATGGTCTCGAAGTACTCGTCGATGGCGCTGTCCTCATCCCATATGAGTGGCTCCAGTCCCGACGGTGCAATCTTCGACAACTTGACTGCTGCTTTCACTGGTACTTTCATGGTTGCTGCTGCTACTGTTGCTGCATTCTGATTCGGCAGCGTTTCGAGTAGCCGGAATCTTTCGAGGAGTCGGGATCGCGTTGCTGATCTCGCTGCGTCTGTGCTGCGTTCGGACATCCTGCTCGTTCGCGATGATCCATGTTCCATGACTGAGTGTGCAGATGGATCAATGGACGCGACGCAACCGTCGGTACTGTTCGATGAAGTCGTGGCACTATTGCGTCCCAACCGATTGAGCTGCGCACGTAGCGCCTCTCCGTTTCGGACGATGAACGGGATCAAATGATATCGATGTCAGCATGCGCAGGGATGTGGATTCCGATGTGACGTGCAGGTAGGCGGCCTCCAGGACCATGACGATCATCAGCGTGTGCATCCAGCCACCGTCCGCTGCCATCGGTGCAATCATTGCGTCTTCAGATTGGGGGCCATGGTGCGATATCGGCTCGACGCTCGCACTGTTCTTCTCGTTCTTGACGACGGCGATGATGGTGGTGTTGAGGTGATGACGGTGGGAATGACATGATGCTGATTGAAATGGTGCTGTTGGTAGTGCAAGTCGCTGTTGTAGGTTGCAGTTGTGGAATTCTTTCGCAGCTGCTTCACATCTCGTGCGATGTATGGGATGTTCGGAATGGTGCTGATCGCTCTGTGTCGAAGTCGTCTTGGTGGCTTTGATTCTTCGTTGGTGAGTGGCAAAGAGTGTCAAGAGTGACACTGGTGATCATCAAGCGTAAACGCATCATGTCCCCACAGCGACAGTGAAAGCGAGGAGCGAAACGGCATTGATGTACGGAGGTCCCGCAAGGGATGATGTCCAACAAGTGATGGACATGGTTGAACGGACAGTGCGTGGCCAGCGAACACACAAAAGAGACGAGACAAGATCGGTCGGATGAATTTGAACTCACCAAACTCCCTTGATGTTGTGAACGCAACAGTTCCTCTCGGCGAGATCCGACACTTTTTGGCCAATAGCTTGACCAATCATGGTGACCAGGGTTCGGCGACCCTCTTCCCTTTTTTGTTCTTTTTCCGTTGTTGAGTTTCTCCGAGCATGCTTCTAGTTACTGAGTTGGCGTGTGCCCGTTTGTCGTCATGTCTCGATTTTTTCAAGTCGTTCGCGCCGGCACAGTCCACAATTTTAGTCGTTTTCCTCGCGAGCAGATAAGGTCGTTCTTAGTCGACGATGCCAGTTTGGCTGTGCGTTTCAGATGAGTTGTTTCATTCGTCTGTTTGTACATATTCGTAGTCGACGTTTGAAAACAGAATGACTGCCACGATGTGAATTGGTTTCAAAACTGACATGCGTTGTGTGTTTTGCGCGTGCACGAGCTAGCTATCATGTTGAATAAAGCAGAGTCATGGAACCAACGATGACTTTGTCTATGCAAGCCTCAGGTTTTATCTATCTATCATCATCACTTTTACACAGTCGTGTGGAATGACTCCAAGTTCCTGCCAAACTCCTCGATGATCCCCAGGTGCTGGCTGAGTCCGGAGCCAAGATTTGCATTGCCAGAGGACAGCGTATCTCCAATCCGCAGCAATGGCGCGTTCCCAATCCTTCCCCTCTGTCTCGGCGGTTTGGGTTGGCACGACGACGTCGCTGTATATGTACGGTACGTAGGAGTACAAGCTCGTGATTGGATGCGTGATGCCGGAGTGGCTGGCGAAGAACAGCAGCGTGTAGATCAGGTTGTTCTTGCGGAAGGCGTTCTTGAGGACATGAATTCAACCGGCAGATCGCGAAGGGGCAGGGTCCTGTCCTTGGCATCCTGGAGGAAGTAGTCCAAAATATCGTACTGATCCGGAGTCAGCGACACCATCGCGCTCATGGTGGAAAAGAAGGGCCACTCTTCCTTCATCCTTTGGTAGATGTCCGGCCGGTAGCCTCTGGATGCGTCCCATCCCCATGACAGCGCGCAGTAGTCTTCGCAGAGAATGCCATCGACCATGCCACACATCGCCTCGTCGCACAGCGGGTGGTCCGATCGCATGAACTGCCGCATGTACGCATTCCATGAACTGTACATGCCTCGCCAGCTTCTCGCAAATCGAAAGTCGTTCAACTTGAGCATGCGGAGTTTGTACGGATCGCCGTTGTCTGTGACTGGATACAGGATGGTGCCCTGCGATGTTGTCTGCGTTGCGATCTTGGGTAAGACATCGAGCTTCTTCAGCGTTGAGTATTCCGTCTGCCACAAGAACACCCATTTGTAAATTGGGTCGGAGGTGTTGCGGGCGAGGTCTTTGGACCATTCCGATACAGTGACTTCTGTGTTCGTCGCTGGGAAGGTTGGATTGCTGGTGATGCTATGCACTGTGAAGTTGTTGTTCACAGAAGATTCAGATGAAACGGAAGGGGCAGGAGCAACGTTCGCAGTGGCGTTGTGTGCACCAAGCCTTTCCAATTTATCAAGTCGATGACCTGATGCATCGAAAACAACCAGGTTCGGGACATCCGCCAGTAGAT